>BPTQ01000004.1:65080516-65402133 GCA_019973895.1 Chrysanthemum seticuspe | reverse complement strand
TCTTGACCTGACCCCTTATTTTTAGCAGCGCTGGTTGTCCCAGGGGTCTGCTTAGGGGTTAGTCCACTCTGCGACTTCTTCCCCATAAGATCTGACTGCGATCGCTGATTGCCGTGTTTTGTCATTCTAGTGTCGATTCTTAGTGTAGGGTCCCACGGATGGCGCCACTTGTTGATACAAAAGTTGGACGTTCCTGATTTGGAGCTCCGGTTCTCGTACCAATTGAGAATTGCTGCTTGAGACCTGCGCACTAAGAGACAAGAAACACCGTTAGGCTTACCGTGGGATTGTCTCCCACGATTATCCTCCGGCGTGAGAGTGAGTAATCGGTTTAGGGTTTAAGGAGTTTCAGGGTTATGAGATCGTACCTTAAACGAGGGATATCATTCCCTTTATATACGCACGGAATCCTTATTGGTTCCGTGTTCCCCAACCTTCGGCGTATCCCGCCTAAGTCGGTTGGGAATGGTTATCTTCTTATTTTAGAAGATATCGGATATCTATTCCGTAAATAGATATGGGCTTGGGCTTTCGTGAGCCCAAACATGTATTGATATTGGCCCAGTTCGTGCCGGGCTTGTGAGTATTGGGCTGTTGTCGGGTTTACGACCCGACACCAGACTATACGTCATCATAGACCAAATATCAGACTTTAACTAGCTAAAATAAAGGTAATGCAAGGCCTGCACTTTCTGCATAAACTGGTATAGAAGTGCAATTTGACTTTTAAAAACAGTTGAAAGGTTGACTTAAATGAGATTTGGAGCTAATTTATGGACTATTTATGATGTGTTAAGATGAAATGAAACTTAAATAAGCTAGTTTTCTAAATTTTGAACACAAAATCAAACTTGGATTTTTCAAATATCCAACAGTAAGCATGATAGGGCAGTGGATGTGTAATTTTGACTATTATTGATCTAGAGTGCAAACCAAAGTTTGGAATGAGCATAAGAAGGATACAATAGCATAAAACAGTAGATTTATACTTGTGAGCAAACCTCAATCTCAGCTAAACAATATGATCCAAACACCCTTTTAACTATTGATGAGCAATATAAATGAACCAAACTACTGATCTAGCTAATCTAACTTATTGAACTGAGTTTAATTATGTTTAATACAACTAAACAAACACATTTAAACTAATAAAGACCACAAATAACAGATAAGCAAAGAAAACTGCAAATTGACTTGGAAATGTGAAAACTGATAAACTAACTTACATGTGTCCAGATGGTGAAGGCCAAACCAGAACCCAAATCCTATTCTATCCTAACTGAATCTAACCCAAATAAGCTTCTGCAACACCCATTATCAACTTTAATTCCAATTTGAGCCCCAGTTGACTTTCGTTGACCATCACTCAAAGTTACTTGAAAATGAAATGTAGCTTATAAAAAGCTTATAAGGGGTTTAGACAAGCTTATTAAAGCTTCAAATAAGCCACTAACAACTTTGATCATAGAATTTAAAACTGAAGATTGAAACAGTGGACTTGAAAATATGAGCTTAAATAAAACTTGAGATTGATATTCAAAAATACCCTACAATGTTGTTTTAACTTGAATGTTACACAAAGAAACTTAAATTACATCATTTAAACTAGAACTAAAACACTTAATTAAAAAAACGACATTTTTAGAGAAAATAAAAACTAGCTAACTCCCTTGCTTGCATCCTTCTTCCTCTTTTTATAGTCCAAATTGTTTCTCTCTCATGAATGAGCAGTTCCCACCTCTTCTTGTAGCCATTGGATGAGTTTAGATGATCCTGGCCATCCATTGTGTTTTGGCGGGAAAACTGTTTTTGAGCATGTGAGTGAGATTGAGTGTAGGGGAAGGGAAGTAATCAATGTGTCTTGTTTTCTTATGTTTGGAGGGGACAAGGTTGGTGGAAAATGGGCTGGAGGAGGGGGGTTGTAAGCTTTTGCAGAAAGCAGAAGAAGAAGGTGGAAGGGGGTAGGCTTTTGGCGCGTAGGGGTTAGTCAAACACCATTGACCGGTTATTAATAAAAGGGGGAGGTTCACAATTGCAATTTGACAGGGTCCAAGATGTGTGAAAGGTCCAAAATGGAGTTAAAGTCTTTAATTAATATAGGGACCTAAATTGCCAATTCTGAAAACTGAGGGACCAGGCTGCCATTTCATCAAAGTTGTTCCAAGGACTTAAAGTGACAATCCTCAAAAGTACAGGGACCAAATCTGTCATTTTGCAATTTTCCAGGGGCCATTTCTGCCAAATTTGAAACTTGAAGGACTATTCTTGTAATTTTCTCAAACTTTTGATATTTTTCACCAAAGGACTAAATTTGACAAGTTATGATTTAAAAAGGACCTTTGGTGACTTTACTTTTGAAATTATGTGCTCAGGGACTATTTTTGACAAATTTTGAAACTTGGGGGACTAAAACTGCAATTTTTGCAAATTTGATATGTTTTTCATCTGATTTTGATATTTTTGTATTTAAAACACATAAAACACTGATTTGTGATATTTTGATCATTTTGATGTGTTTCTGAGTGTTTTCAGATGATTTTGCAGTTTATATTGTACAAAAATGATGAGTATTTACACACTTATCAGTTATTGTCAACTACTTTTATCTCATACCTTTACAATATACCTACTACCAACTCATTATTGTCACCACATCACGTGGATAATCTACATTTATATATGAAAAATTTTGTTATTGCATGACAGTATTCAAAACTAAAATTATCGTTGTCTGTATATCTATTGTATTGTAAAATATAGATTTAAAAAATAAAAATCGATGAATATTTTAATCGTATGGCGCCCGCTGCTGCAACGCCCAGATACCTTGCTAGTATGACTTTATATATTTTCCTCCTATCACTTTTTTTGTCATTTACCGATTTGATTCCAACTTCCAAGCTATATATATTAATTTTTAATAGGATATCCAATAAGTTAATCACACCTTTTACATTCAACTTCGAACTTTACAAAATATAATAATCATAATAACTTTTTCAAAGCTATGATATCTAAAATAAATGTAATTTAGTAATTAATATTTAAAAAGAATTTGGTAATAAAAAAAACGGTTTAAACAGTCATTTTTATCATTCAGTTTATCCATATTAAAATTTTGTCAAACACTCTATTTTCATTCAGAATCAATGTCATTCAGAGCTTTAAAATCATTCAGTGATTATAGTCATTCAGTGCTAAATCATTCTTATTTATCAAACAACCCCTAAGACTATGTTTATTGGTGACTTTCAACAACCGATTAAGAGTATAAATCTAATAAATACATAATATAATATTAAGTTTATATAAAAGTTGGATAGTTAATGCGCCGAAGCGGTCACTTGGTGACTTTCATTTTTTACCCAATTTACCACATGTCACAATATGAATGGCTATGCATATATATTTTTTTTATTTTTTAAATTAAATATTAAAAAAATATTATATGTTAGATTATGTTGTTGATAATTGATTAAATAATAATAATAATAATAATATTTTAAAAAATGATTGAATTGTGATAGATTGTTGATAAATATAGTCCAAGGGTTTACAACCCACAAACTCTAACATTGCCTAAGCTTTTAGATTATTCTTTTGGAAAAATAAATTTATGCATAACCTAACACTTCTCATATTTCAAAGGATTCTGAAGCTAAAAATTTACTTTCTAACTTTTTGCAAACGGTTTGCAAAGTTTTAGACATTCTTATACTCCAAACACATTATTTATAAGGAAAACACATACGGAGTACTATAGATGATTTCATGCATAACTTATATAAATTGCATGTTTCAACTAAAGAACAACACATAACAAAATCAATATACAAGTATAACACACCAAAAAAGTTTTTTCTGTTTAGTTGATATAAGGACTGCGAGTCGCACTTAGGGGTTGTTTATTTTTTGCTCAATGAACTTTTGGTAACAAAATTGTATCCAGACAAAGTATTGAGATGTTTATTTTTTGCTTATTTTAAAAGAATATCCTAATAAATGCAAAAGGCTAATGATTTGTACACTCATATTTTTTATTTGCACACTCCAAACTGTGCTTTAAGCAGTTGTACGTTTATCACATGCATATTTTGAAGATTGTACATTGGAGTGTGCGGATCAAAAATCGGACTGTGCCAATCAACACTCAATGCAAAAGGGTAGTAAAAGGCACACCCTTCTGATCCAGAAAGAAATATACACCAACATTACAAACCTACCCTCACCTTCATCTCTTCCATTTCGCCCATCCAAATCATTCACTTATACATCACAAGCTCCTTCCCATCGGTGATCCTCCCCTGACGCTCATTCTCGCCGACACTCTTCTCCTAGTCGCGCCTTCATGGCGGCCCCCTGTTTTTTCACTCAAAGCCCTGGGTATGATAACATTTGATTCGACGTTATGCCTACGTGTTCAGTGTTAATACGGCGATACCATACCCCAATGGTTGCGTTTTCCTTGGCGTTATAACTCAAGTTACTACGGTAACTTGAGTTTGAACGTGAATAAAGACATGGTTTTTTTGTGTTAACACGATGTTACAATACCCCAGGTGGTGTTGAGGTGGTGTTATTTGGTGTTATGATAAGAGGTGATTTTTGAATGTTAAATGTTTTGGTGTTGAAGTGATGTGACGCTGAAATGACGTCACTTTTTTGGTGTTATGGTGTTATTACACCTAGCCCTCTCATTCCCATAAGATATTTCACTCCGATATTGCCTTCTTGACGGTAGTCATTTGTTAAACTCTAATCGTTCAAGTGCTTGTAATAGTGGAAACTGGAAAGTACAAAATATGGGTATCAAAAAGATGGTTTCTAGTGGATTATTATATCCATGGTGTTTTTTGTTATTATTTTTATTAAATATATTATGTATCAATTTAAGAAAAACTAAAATGGGTTTTGTTTTTTTTAAATATTAATCAGTGATTGATTTATATTAATTAATGTTTTAGCTTTGATAGATAAAATGTGATTGATGAATAATCTTTTTTTTGTTAGGTTAATTTCAACTAGTTATAATACCCGTGCATGCACGGGGTTTTGACAAAAAAAAATATATTTTGTATTAATACTGAATATTTTGTGTTTAAAGATAATTACATATAATTATATACTTATGCACGAGTTTTCCATTATATATTAATATCCATTAGAATTTGCTAAAATAAAATTTTGTAAAAAATTCTCTTAAATAACTCAAGATTTAACTATTATTAGCAGACATATATGTTGATGTTGCTATTTAAATTTCACTATTGATATTATGTTGTACACAAGATGCGAGTTTAGTAACACATAATTAGTGTCGATGAAGTTAAAATATATTCCTTAAAGTTTTAAACAAATGTTTTTCTACATATCCTTATATAAATAAATAAGAATTACATGATTCGTTGTTATAATTACAATCACGTATATATTTGTTTTCATATTACAGTAACCCGAACTTACAATTTGATAATTATATTTTCGTTTTCAAAAATTTAGCCGTATTTAATATTCAAATTCGTGTCCACATAATCATACTTTTAAAATAAAATAAATGAGTCCTTACTGAACTTATATAGTAAAAGAAATATTTTGATATTTATAATCCTATGCATATTTATATGTTCTAATTTTAAAACAACATATATATTGTATTTTTAATATATAAAGTATAGGGGGTATAAAGTAAAAAGGTGAATTTGTTTAATTTCTAAAGTTATTATAAAACATGAAAACTTATAATATTACACTTAACCTTATGTAATTTTTAAAAATTCAATCACTAAAGTTTTTTTAATTACCTCATATTTTTTTAAGTTTTTGTTTTAACAAATATTGTTATAAGTATAATCGCGTATATTAAAGTAACCCATGCTTACAATTTGATAATTATATTCTCGTTTTCAGTAATTTAGCCGTATTTAAAATGTAAACTCGTGTCCACTGATAAGGTTTTAAAAGGTACCATTTTGAGGGGTCGTTTAAGCCCTTATTTGATCACTTTTGTATCCGTTATTACTTAATATCGTTCCTTTTCACTTTTTAGGTCTCTTGAAGGCAAAATGCTGGAATGGCACTTATTTGGACGAAAAGGCGCGAATATACGAAGAAAATGGCCAAAGTCAGAATCGAGACACTCAAAGCTGCTGAAAACAGAAGGCGACGGCGTCACTGCTTATCTGCGACGCCGTCGGAGGATTTTTGTGACGATACAGAAGCCAAAAACCCTATTTACAAGTGACGACGTCAGGCTTTAAAAGAGTAGGCTGTCGCTACTCAGACGGCCTAGATGCGACCCAGACGACGTCAGAAGCTGAAGAGGAAGGCGTCACAGACATAAGGTGACGCCGTCGCAAGGTTAACGTGGCCAAGACGAAACCCTAATGACGGCGACACGACGGCGTCACACAACATAAGGTGACGCCGTCGCATATGTAATATTATATATAGAATCCGAATTTTTCAGTTTTAAGAGAGTCTTTTTTGGAGTGAAAACCTAAAACCGAACCAAGGGTGTCTTGTACAGTATTTTAGGGTTCCAAACCCTATCTTACATCAAGATAAGTATTTACTTCATCAATTCAATTATGTCTTTGATTATTTGTGTGTATGCTTGCATGTTCTCCATGTCCGGCTAATTTATTTGTGTGTTTGCTTAGGGAGTATGAAACTTAATTATTAAATATTGATTGGTTGTTTCTTATCTTAGTTGATTAATGATCTAGTAATGCGATAGGTCATTCGTTGTGTACTTAATGCTTGATTCATCTTTGTGAACCTTAGAATATAATTACCTGAGTAGTTGTAAGCTAAACCATCCAAAGAGTGCCTTAGAGTAAGAGTTTATTATCCCTAGTGGGTTTTGTAGACGAGACCCTTTGGTAAGTTCAAAGAGTTAGGGAGAAACGCATACCCTACAACTTTAGACACACAACGCAACTAAGAATAAGGACGTGACAACTCAACCATCAATATGAGATAATTAAGGAGTAGTAAAACCTAAGTAAACACATCTTTAAACTATCATACGAGCACACATTAATTAGACATAGACTACCACCACCTTAGTTTAGATAATTAGATAATAGTAGAGTAATAGGTAGAAATACCAACCCCCCCCCAAATCCAATACCCGAGATTCGTACTTTTCAATTTCCTAAAAAACATAAAAAAGATAAAAAAAATTAATCTTCCTCAACCTTAACCTTAGCGTAGTAACTTCTCACTAGCATTCCTATTCCCCTAGAGAACGATATCAATACCCGTGGCTTACCCTAATACTACACTACAACGATTAGGTTCACTGCCTAGGGTGTTGAAAAACTTGCTCGACGAAAAGGAAGTTCCTTCGACCCCGAACGACGCGTGTAGCGTTATCAAGTTTTTGGCGCCGTTGCCGGGGAATAGAATAGCTAGTTAGTAGTCCACCTCATTTAGGTTTCTTTGCTTGATTCCTATCAAGTAAATTTTTTCTCATTTTTAGCTTCCTCTTAGTCTATCCCCCTTCTTCGTGACCTTTGTTCGTAACCCCATCACTTTTCATCATGGAAGGTGATAACCAACCACCAAATAAGTCAATGTCACTCAAAACCCAAACCAATAACCAACACAACCGTCGAAGCCGCTATGTGAGTAGAAACACCGACCTTCAGGATTTGCAGAAAATATTCGATAGTACAATTAGGGAAGCTGTTGAGAAAGTAGTCAGCGCCTCTGTAGTTGGCTCTATGATCAGCAGTAATTCGGACAATGGCATGATAAACAACAACGTGGATGTGGAAAAGAGTGCTTACTTCAATCTTTACCCCACTAAGGAAGAGGTTGCGTATCATCAATACATAATCAATAATCCACGATCACCTATCATTAGGATATGCCCAAAGATTAGGAGAGGAAACCCCTGGAACCTAAAAATCCCTTGTATGATCGGATATAGGAGTGTCGACCACGCTTACATAGATACGGAATCTCCCATTAATGTAATGTCATCTGTTGTCTACAATGACATTATGAATGAGCGGCTTAATATTAGGAGAGACCCTAAGTATCCAGGAGGAATTTGCAACTTTGTGGGAAGAGTCAAGGACGTACATGTCTTTATAGGAAATTTCACCTACCTAGTTGATTTTATGGTCCTAGAAGATGTAGGATGCGTCATTGACTATAGTTTATCTCAAGTAGTGCTAGGGAAACCGTTTGTTGAAATATCTAGAATGAGCCATAACAAGCATGATGGAACAATTAGGTTTAAGGAAGGAACCGATGAGATCACCTATAGGATGCCTTGGAAAACAAATGAGTATGGCCACTTGTCCATTTATGATCGAGACAACATCAAAGCTTTTGAGGACAAGAGCAAGGAAGATGTTGAAAAAGGTTATAAATTCATGTGGGAAAGAAGGAGGCATTATTATAAGGATTGCTTGACCCTAGGGCCTAGGTATAGAGTCGATGAAAATTTTGTCAACATGATAGAATTCTCATTGAGGATGCAAAACGAGGCAACGTAGGAGCACAACTACGAGTCTAGCTACAAGACTCTTAAATAAAGAAAAGCGCTTCGTGGGAGGCAACCCATGCTTAATTGTTTGCTTGTTAGTGTCATATATCTTTTATTAATTGTTTATCCTCATGTTTAAATTTGTAAAAATACTTTATTTTGTTTTTAACCTCGTCTTAATTGCATATAAAGGTATTTTACATAAGGGATAAGTGTAGGGAGGATTACACACGTTTTCAAAAGAAACGTAAACATGAGAATAACAATTAACTAAAAGATATATATGTTTGTTTGTTCGAGTCAAATGCTTGTATCGAGTCATAATGGATGTTTTTGCAGAAATTTTTCCAGAATCTAAAGATGTAAATTTTCCAGAATTTTTTTTTTCAGAAAATCGCAGAACAGTTTTTGTCAGGATAACCTGACGGCGTCAGGATTGCAACCTGACGGCGTCAGGAAGGAGTAAAAACATCAGATCACTTTTTCTCGTTTTCTGAGCTACTTATAAATTTTTCCAGGTCTTAATTTTCTTAGAAATTCTGTAAACATCCATTCCACAAGCATTATATCCTAGTTCAAATCGAGTCTTATATATATTATTACCGCCGATTTTACGCGAAGGTTTCGTTTGTTTTGTTCAAGTATGCAGGTTTAGTTTGTCAGGAAGAAGTTACACAAGATTGGAAGGAGCTTTTCACGAAATAATTCTTCTTGGAAAGGATTTGACCACCACTTTATACGGATCCTACCGAGCTAATCAGGGGAGTATTAGTTTCTTTCGTTTTTGATTACCTTCTTTTATCATTACTTTGATACTTTCGGGGAACATTGGGGACAATGTTCAGTTTAAGTGTAGGGAGGGAAAATAAAACGGGAACTTTGAAACTATGCTTATCCTTGATTATTTGCTTTGTCCAGTCGCACTTTTGTAATAAACCATGAGAAAATGTCGGTTAGGGTAATTTTTGCACCAAATTTAAAATTTTTCATGACATATAGGAGTGGGCCATTAGTCTTAACAAAAGTGTCTCACGGATAAGAAGTTATATGACTAGCACAAAACCCTTTACCACCCAAATTCCACCCAAAATGTGAGGATCGCCCTTAGATTAGTAGGAATTAAAAACATTCATCTTCAATGCTTAGAGTGTGAACCGATAGTATATTAGATTCTAGAACTTGTTTTGTGATGCATTACGAGATCGCAAGTGAGACTACACTTGTGTAGTTAGGAATAACTAAATGATAAGAGGCATTAGGATAACCTTTGTTTGATACCCGTAATATAATTACTTCTTCCACATCGGTTGAGTAATTCCCCCACACCCTTTGCGTTGTACTCATCTTTAGTACACGATACCCCTAGTTAACCCCTCAGTGCCTATCCTTTTCGCGGTTCTCGTGATGTTTCGGTTTTTCCGGAATATCAATGAAGAGCATTGTTTACACCCCACCCCCAAATATACACCCAAATCGCCTTAGCCTACCCCTTATGCACTCACTTTTAGTGAAAATATTTGTTATCACCCTAAACCCTTAGTTCAATTATCTGGTTGCTTGCATGAGTTGCTAAGTCGAGTCATATCCTTTGTATACAGTTTTGGGACGATTGGGATTCATGGGAAAAGTTAAAGTTTATGAAATGACGGTAAAGGAACGTTAAATTCAAATTCCCTTTGTTTGCGTAATAATGTACCCCAAGTGTTTTGATCTTTTCAATTCGGGTCAAATTAGTGTTAGAGTAATAAAAAACCTCAAGTGTAGGGATGTGCCTATAAATCCCTATCATTTTGATGTTACCGTAGAGGATGGTAGTGTAAAAGTGTTTGAAAAAAAAAAAAAAAAAAATCGAAAAAAAAAATAGAAAAAGAGAAAAAAAAAATAGAGTGTAAAAAAAAAAAAAAAAAAAAAAAAAAAAAAAAAAAAAAACGGGCTACCATCCTACATCTATCCTTTAAATTTATGTTTGTTTATTTCCGTTACCTAGAGTTTTAGAGTGTCGAGTCTTGGCTTAGCAACGCCATTCTTCGTATGCATTTAACATAGAGATTTTTGACTTGCCACCACTAAATAGCCTATCTCACCAAACCCTTGTTTCCCTACCGTAAGCCTAACATTACAACCCTTTAAAAGACCTCTTTGATAGTCTTTCCTAGGTGCTTACGCCAAAGCGATGGAGGTTTGATCTATTCTCAAGCCTATCGTAATCTATGTACTAGGACCGGTTAATGAGTGTTTATCTTCCATTTCCTATTTGTTATATTTCATATATACACCCGAGAGAGATGTGAGTATCCAAACACCCCATGTGAGGTGCTAGTATGTGATTTCCGTGCTTGTTATAACTTTTGCGGGCCTTATATGTGTTGTGGACTGATTCCTCCCGAACCACCCTCTTTTATTTCTCCGTCACACTTGTCAACCGCTTGCGAACGGTCAACCGTAACAGATGATAAAAGGGCGACAACCCGGGAGAAAAATGCAAGTTTACCAAGGATTAAAATGTCCTTGGATCGTTTATGTCCTGGTGAGGCGTGATGTTCTGGTACAATGACTTGTGAATTGTTGAAAATAATATTAGTATAGGAAAACAGGAATCTGATTGACTAACACTGGAATGTGAATAGTAATAGCTCTGTCACAGCTAGTTCAATTAAGAAACGTACAATCAGCAACCTAAAAATATATAAGTATTTACAAACATATGTTTAAGTTTAAATAAACGTAAACGTATAAAACGATTATAATTACAGAAGGGATTTGCATGTCTTAGCGACTTAAATGCAAATTAAAGAAAATAAAAGTTAAAATCTATTAAATAAACGCTATCACTATTTTTACAGATCGATGAACGTTTATTTTATAAAATAAAATGACTTAAATAAACTATCTTAACTAAAACGTAAACTCAAAATATCTAAAAACGTAGTTTAAAACGGAAACGAGCGTTATTTACGAAAATGGCGCTGGAGCGCAAGCAAAAACGTAAATTTTATGAAATAAAAGGCCTACGAGTATAAAACTAATTTTATTACATACTATTTGATAAAAGAAAATTTTACAAAAAAGAATTATATTTTTTTGATTATTATTTTATTTATTATGAATTAAATACCTTTTTACACTAATTAAATGATTAAAAATATTAAAACTAATTAGAAAAATCTGAAAATTTTACAGAAAATACTTAATATTAATACAGACTTAATAAAAATAAGAAACTGGAAAAAGCTACTATGGATAAGCTAGAAATAAGCTAAAAAGCTCGAATAAGCTTAAATGATAAAACGTATATAAAGGATTAGTTTTGTAAGAAAATAACGAGAAAGTCCCAAGGGCGCAATGGTTACAGGTACCCCCACTATCACCCATATAAGGGAGAGGTCTCAGGTTCGACCCCTGCCTCTCCCTTTTTGTAAAACATTTTATTTTTGGACTTTTCTTTTGCAAAACTGTACATTAAGTAAAAATAAGGAACTTTAATAAAGACAACTTTTTCAAAACTTGGAAATAAGCTCTGTGGGAGCTTATTTCCACAACAGTTGGCTAAATAAGCCATAAGCTTCCACATAGAAGCTAGCACTTATGGTTTAAAAGGTCTTTTTGGTTTTTTCTTTTTCTGGAACTAAATAAGTACTGATATTATACATGTGTGATGAAAAGAGAACTTTACAAACTTGAAAATAAGCATATTATAAGCTTATGAGTCCAACAGTTAAGCTTTTGGCTTAGCTGTTGGAACTCAAGCTTAAAATAAGCTTGAAATAAGCTATGTATAGGAAACAAAAGCAAAAGGCAATAATGTACAAGTATAATGAACTATTATGAACAAGCAGATACAATGGGATTAACCAATAAGCTTTTGATAAGCTAATAAGCAATCCCAAAGTACACAAATCCAAACACCCTTTGCAGTCTTTTGTCTTGGCAATTTAAGCTCAGTAAATAAGCTTCAAAGGCCAAAATAGAGGTTAAGGTAGCAAGATGGGGTGTTTGGCTTTTCAAAAAGCCAAAGCACAAGCTGTGGGGTCCACAGCTTAGCTTTTTATGAAGGTGTGAAAAAGCTAGTGAACACTGGATTACCCAGTGTTCACATAAAAAATGGACAAGGTTAAAGCTTTTAAGCAGGCCTATAAAATAAGCTTAAATGTGAGATATGAGCTTCCAAACCTTGAGATTGGTAGATAAGCTTTCCAAAAAGTTAAAATTCATACAATAAGGTTCATTAATGAACCTTATAAGGGCTTATGAAATAAGCCACTTGGTACTGAGTGACCAGTGTAGTGTATAAATTGGAACAAAATGTTAAGCTAAAATTAGCTTATCAAATAAGCTGTTAAGCTAAAGACAAGACTAAATCCAGAAAGTATGGTACCTAGGCTTCCTAAAAAGCCAATGTACACAAACTTTGATCCATTATTAAGCTTTCCACAAGCTTATGAAGTTTGGTTGAGTAACTGAATGACCAGCCAACTCATTGAAATGGTGATAGGTTCAAATCACTTGCAGCCTCATCAAATGAGCTGCAAGTGTGTAATAAGTCACAGGATCATGAAATTGGATGGATTGGCTTTAAGAAAAGCCAATTCACCCAAGCTCATGATTACTAGAGAGCTTATAGGAGCTTGAAGGAAATGGTGTAAATGGACTGCATAAGCAGTCCATTATTGTGAATGGGCAAACATACAGGCTCCTAATTGAACTTATCAAATAAGCTTATAAATACTCAACAAGCACTAAACTAGAGATTATGGTAGCTTGGCTTTGTGAAAATCCAAAACTCACAATATCCAGCTTAGTGAGGAGCTTTCTAAAAGCTTTTAAAAACAACTCAAGTTCACTGTTTGCTTCAGTGAACTGAGTTTGGTGGGACAAAATGGTTGGGATGATTAAGCTATCTAGATAAGTTAAAAATGTAAAAACAATCATACCAATAATAAAAAGGCCACAAGGGCTACACAAAACAGTAAAATGCACAAGCTATGGTCAAATCCACAAGCTTCTGCAAGCTCATGAATTTGACAGCATAACTGTGGTGCAGGGCATGTATTTAGACAAGGGACTCAAACTAAGTTAAAATTTAAGCATTTAAAAAGCTAAATGAAAGTGAGCTATTATTTTTACAATTAAGATAAGCAACAATATTTTAATATCCTAGAAGGTTTTAAGCTAAAACTCACTAATGAGCACACAATAAAATTCTAGATTTTATTCAAAAACAGACCTTAAGAAAATTTGACTTTTTACAATAACATAAAGGTTGACTAAAGTGAATTTAGAAATTAAACTACTGATTGAATAAGCTATATTAAGCAATAAAAACATGAAATGAAGCTAACTTAACAACTTTTAAGCTAATGTTATGAAAATGACTTGAAAAACTTAAACAGACAAGGAATTAGAAAAGGTTAAAGGTAATTTGACTATTAACTATATAAGAACTGGATTTGGATACTTAACTGAGTTATATGATCAAAATGCATCATACATCAAATAAGAATAACAACACACACCACCTTAAACACAGAAAAGACAGCAAATCCATTTATGACATCTAAAATTACAACAGTGGACACTGATGTGAATTTGAAAATGAATATGACCATATATACATTACCACTGAGCTTAAAGGCTTGTCACTTCCTCAAATGGCCTAATGGGTCATGTATACACAGAAATAAACAACTCAAACAACCTCATGATCCTAAATCATGCCAAATCCAAGCAGTCCTTTAAACTTCACTTGTCATATGAAATTCAAAGTTTTCAATGAATTCAACCACAAACCTGATTCCTAACATATTATTATTATAAAAGAAGACTAATTGAGCATAAATATCAAGCACACAAGCAAGAAATACAGATTTGTCACATATGCATTTCAACTGAGTGTTTTTCCAATTTTAGCACAAGCAAACTTAAATAAACAAACTACTAATATTAAGCTATGATAACATTAAACAATCACAAAGGAACAGGAAAACATAAAAATCATATAATCTAAGACAGTAAAACAGTAAAATGCAAAAATTAGAAAAATGCTTACAAATGAGAAAATGGACTGAGACATAGAAACCAAAGACAAGGTTACACCCAATAGCTTCCCATTAAGCTCCTAATACCCCATAGCATTCCAAATCCAACCCTGCTTCATCACCTTCTTCATAAATCTGATTTTTGATTTTTCAATGATTTTTCTTGATTTTTAAGTATTTTCTGAATTATAAAGTCTAAACTTGTTTTAATGTCTCTAAAAGCTAAATGAGCTTTGTCAGGAGCTTATGTGGCTTATAGAGTCCATAAAAACAACTACATAACATAAAATTGAAAAGACTTGAAAATTAAAGGAAATCAAGCAAATTCAGAAACTGACATTAAACTGAAATTGAACTAAATTTAAAGGTTCATTACACTAATTTAAAGAGAATTACAGCATAAAAACATTAAGAGACATTTTAATTTAAAGAAAACTTTTAAAAGTTATACTAACGACCAATGGCTAATCCAAAGGTGAGTTTTCCTCAGCTCCTCCTTCTCTTTTTATAGTCATATCAACTCTTTGTCGACATCTGATCAAATCCCACTTCAATCCAGCCGTTGAAATCATCCAGATCATCAGAATTGCCAAGTGGTGATTTTTGGCGCCAATTTTCAATGAGTTGGTTTTCTGCATTAATTGGAGTTGGATTGATATGGAGGTGGAGGGGGGAGGTACTCAAGTGGTGTAACAGCTGGAAATGTTGAAAAGAGGGAGAAACCATGGTGGTATTGGGTTACAGAGGGGGGTGAAGAGGATAAACAGGAAGGGCGGTTTTTCTTTTTAAATTTCGGGTTTGAATTTTGGGCCTGGGTAATGGATTTGGGCTTGGGTTGTTTTAATATTGGATCCGTTTGGTTTAGAAGTAACAACAAGGACCATTTATGCAATTCTTTGAAAGTTGAAGGGCTGATCTTGAATATTTTCCAAAGCTCTCATAAGGGTAAAACCTGCCAAGTAAGAATAGTACAAGGACCTTTGTTGATAATTTCCATTTTTGTAAATCCAGGGACCAAAACTGTCAATTTAGAAACTTGAGGGACCAATATTGTAATTTTCTCAAAAGTTTTATCATAAGGACCATTTTTGCCATTTATTAATAGAACAAGGCTAAAACTTGATATTTTTCACTTTTTAAATTAACCAAGGACTATTTATGACATTTTTCAAAGTTAAAGGACTAAAGTTGTCAATTTGTGATTTTTAAACTTTAAAGGGTTTGTTTTGACAACTTTTGAATCTCATGGACCTAAAATGATATTTTACGAGTTTTTGAATTACCAGGGACTGATTTTGACAACTTTTGTAACTTGAGGGACTAAAACTGCCAATTATGCAAACTTAATACGTTTTTCACCAGATTTTGATGTTTTTGCATTTAAAACATATAAAACACTTTTTTGTGATATTTTCATCATTTTGATGCATTTCTGAGTGTTTTCAGATGTTTTTGGCATTTTAACAGTATAAAAATGATGAGTATTTAGACACTCATCAATCCCCCACACTAAGATATTGCTAGTCCCTAGCAATGATTTGAGAAAATTTAATGGATTTTCATCTCTTTACCAAAAGCCATTACTTCTGGAGTAGCCAATTGTTTCAGTTCAAGTAAGAACCTTGGTACAATGATAACCAAATGATTTTGAGCAAATCATAAGCTATGAACGGATTTGATTTGTCTTTACCAGAAGCCGTACCCTTCTGGACTAGCCAACTCTTAGATAAATTATCAATATTATCTTTGGTGAGTCGATTACCAATTATGGATTTTCAACTGCCTTTACCACAAGCCATAAACTTGCGGGCTAGCCAACTTTTCACTAGTTTAAAGATATGGTGAGTTGAACACCATACAATTTTGGGCAAATTGTAAGCCATAAACGGATTTGAGAAATCTTTACCAAGAGCCGTTTGCTCCTGGATTAGCCAATCCTTATGTGGGTTAGACATGGTGGACTGATTACCATTTGTTGTGTTTAGTACATAGTACTTCCACTAAATAAAAAAAATTTAAAAATTTGGCCATTTTGGGGGAAAAAGGGACTAAAAGGGTACATTTATGATCAAATTCGCCAGAATTTCCCCCCCACACTTAGAAATGAATATTGTCCTCAATATTCAAAACTAAGTGAGGTAAACACAACAATTATTTTATTTTTTCTGTATTTACAATTTTCAAAGTTTTTATATATACAACAGGTGGTTTATTACCCTCACACTGAGATGGTAGAAAGGGGAAAAAGACAGAAATATGGGTGAAAACCCATATTGTGTGGCTTGTTTTTGATAACCAAGTCACTAGCTTGACTTGACCCCGAATTAAATTGTTCATGGGGAAACTGAGTGGGATTGCCACTCAAAGAATGGGTGAGAAATTGGAGTGGGATTGCCACTCACAGAATTATGAATAATCATCACTAAGATGAGTCTAAGAATCTTAGAAAGAAACTCAGAAAAGGCGAGAAAAATCTTTTTGATTTTTGATTATATAAAAAGAAGTGGAAAATATTTTTGTATTTTTAAGGTTTATATATATATGTACAAAAGAAATTCCTAACAACCGCCCCTCGAAAGGGAATCTGGGTCTGACAGAGCTCAGCAACTGTAAACAGCCAACAACCAAATGTTGTAACTGAGGGACTTATCAAACTGGGCAAGTTGTGTGCAAAGGAAAAAATGTTTTTGTATTTTTTTAACTTTTATATATATACACAAAGAAATGGCTAAAAAGGAAACCTAAATGAGATTTTTAATACATGATACTGATTTAAACCTAATCTATCACATTCCAGGAATTATACTAAGCACAGTAAATCCTTTTTTAGTGTAAACATGGTGTTTAGCCAAAATTTAGACCTAGGAATATCAAGATTAGGAAAATTGACAGTCAAATGCAAATCAAAGCACAGATAGATTTCAACCATAAAATCTTTTTGTATTTTATATTGTTTATATGAAATGAAGTATATGTAATTTACATACAAGGATAGGTATTTCAACAAAGTACAAAATACAAGTCATAATACGCAGCTAGCCTCCCCGGCAGCGGCGCCAAAATTTGATTTCTCCCGAACCACCCTCTTTTATTTCTCCGTCACGCTTATCAACCGCTTGCGAACGGTCAACCGTAACAGATGATAAAAGGGCGACAGCCCGGGAGAAAAATGCTTGTTTACCAAGGATTTAAAATTTCCTTGGATCGTTTATGTCCTGGTGAGGCGTGATATTCTGGTATAATGACTTGTGAATTGTTGAAAATAATATTAGTATAGGAAAACAGGAATCTGATTGACTAACACTGAGTGTGAATAGTAATAGCTCTGTCACAGCTAGTTCAATTAAGAAACGTGCAATCAGAAACCTAAAAACGTAAAAGATATACAAACGTACGTTTAACTTAGATTAAACGTAAACGTATAAAAACAAAACGATTATAACTATAGAAGGGATTTGCATGTCTTAGCGACTTAAATGCAAATTAAAGAAAATAAAAGTTAAAATCTATTAAATAAACGCTATCACTATATTTACAATGATGAACGTTTATGATTTTATAAAATAAAATGACTTAAATAAACTATCTTAACTAAAACGTAAACTCAAAATATCTAAAAACGTAGTTTAAAACGGAAACGAGCGTTATTTACGAAAATGGCGCTGGAGCGCAAGCAAAAACGTAAATTTTATGAAATAAAAGGCCTACGAGTATAAAACTAATTTTATTACATACTATTTGATAAAAGAAAATTTTACAAAAAAGAATTATATTTTTTTAGATTATTATTTTATTTATTATGAATTAAATACCTTTTTACACTAATTAAATGATTAAAAATATTAAAACTAATTAGAAAAATCTGAAAATTTTACAGAAAATACTTAATATTAATACAGACTTAATAAAAATAAGAAACTGGAAAAAGCTACTATGGATAAGCTAGAAATAAGCTAAAAAGCTCGAATAAGCTTAAATGATAAAACGTATATAAAGGATTAGTTTTGTAAGAAAATAACGAGAAAGTCCCAAGGGCGCAATGGTTACAGGTACCCCCACTATCACCCATATAAGGGAGAGGTCTCAGGTTCGACCCCTGCCTCTCCCTTTTTGTAAAACATTTTATTTTTGGACTTTTCTTTTGCAAAACTGTACATTAAGTAAAAATAAGGAACTTTAATAAAGACAACTTTTTCAAAACTTGGAAATAAGCTCTGTGGGAGCTTATTTCCACAACAGTTGGCTAAATAAGCCATAAGCTTCCACATAGAAGCTAGCACTTATGGTTTAAAAGGTCTTTTTGGTTTTTTCTTTTTCTGGAACTAAATAAGTACTGATATTATACATGTGTGATGAAAAGAGAACTTTACAAACTTGAAAATAAGCATATTATAAGCTTATGAGTCCAACAGTTAAGCTTTTGGCTTAGCTGTTGGAACTCAAGCTTAAAATAAGCTTGAAATAAGCTATGTATAGGAAACAAAAGCAAAAGGCAATAATGTACAAGTATAATGAACTATTATGAACAAGCAGATACAATGGGATTAACCAATAAGCTTTTGATAAGCTAATAAGCAATCCCAAAGTACACAAATCCAAACACCCTTTGCAGTCTTTTGTCTTGGCAATTTAAGCTCAGTAAATAAGCTTCAAAGGCCAAAATAGAGGTTAAGGTAGCAAGATGGGGTGTTTGGCTTTTCAAAAAGCCAAAGCACAAGCTGTGGGGTCCACAGCTTAGCTTTTTATGAAGGTGTGAAAAAGCTAGTGAACACTGGATTACCCAGTGTTCACATAAAAAATGGACAAGGTTAAAGCTTTTAAGCAGGCCTATAAAATTCGTCGTACTCGATGCTTAGCTTACGCAGCTTTGCCTCCTGTACCTCCAAGGACCAGCTCACAGTATTCCCAAGCTCTCCCAACTGCGCAAACAAACTTTCTTTACCCTGTTCTAGATGTTTTAGCGCCCAGCAGCACGCAGACTTATACCTGGCAGCATCAGAACGCTCTTGATTCATTTGGCACATCAGCGCCATTTTGTCCTCGGCCTGTTTTTGAGCGTATGTGCTCAGGACCTTGGCCTCTGCATGGGCGCTATCTAGTTGTGCCCGGGTACTTGCCAGCTGCGCCTCCAGCAAAGAAATTGTCTGGTCTTTTTGGGACTCTTGGTTTTCTGCATCAGATACTCGGTCTTTCAGCTTCACAATTAATGAAGCTTGATGAGCGGAGACTTGAACCAATTCTTCAACTAATTGCTCCAGAGGCACATTTGCATCAGACTGGTCTTCATTATCCTGGCTCTGCGGCTCAGAATGCGCTGAGCGTGTCGGACTAGCCTTAGGGGGTGACTCTATAACCTGCTCCATCCTGCGAATGATCACCAGCGCAATGTTAGGGACGCATCTAGCATATTCACCAACTAATGAAAATTATACATGTATGGTTTTACTTACTTTGGCTCCGCGTCATCGGCAGACGGGTGCGACGACGCTTCATCAGTGGAGGACAACTTCACAGTTTGAACCACGGGGCGTTTCTTCCTTGAAGGGCCCGCACCATCATCTCTTCGGGTCCTTTTGCGACTAAGCGCAGCCTCTTCTTCTTCTTCCTCTTCAGGATGAGCCACAGCTACGGGCGATGACTGCGCTACCAGCGAAGTTACTTCAGGATTGGGACGGCTCTGCAGAGGCGTTGCCTCCACTGCAACTGGGGAACTGGTCCCTGTATCCCCAGCATTCAGTTCTATGACACGCCCTGCAGTCGCAGCTAAAATAGGCTCCTCATCATCCTTCAGCAGTCTTACTCCTGTCTTTACTGAAACGGGCTTCGCTAGCTGTACGACGGTGAATAGATCCATTTCTGCGCAAGACAAGACATATATGCAAACAGTTATATAATGCGCAACATAGACAGAAGGATGTTCTTACATTATTTACACACAGAAGTACGGAGGAATAAGTACCCACCCTGGCCATTGGCGTCTAAAAAGATAGGGATCTCATCTTCGGGGCCAAAATAATTACGGCTGATTCCCATGTGCACCAAAAATCCCTCAGGATACGCACTAATGGGGATGCGGTTAGCATTTATCAGTTCCGCATCCTCGACGTTATAAGACCCAGGCAATGGGCACTCATCCCTCTGTAGTGTTCCCCGGGTATAAAAATCAAAATCCCAGGGAAAACATGTATCATCTACCCAGAAGAAATACTCCCTCCAATTCCTAAGTGCATCTAATTTATCCATATAACACTGCAGTCTACCAGCGCGCTTTGAAAAAGACACCCACCCATGCGCCCACGTGGTGTGATAAAAGGCGCGGAATAGGTGGATGGTGGGGTTAATCCCCAGCAAACGGCAATTTACTTCAAAATTAGTAATTTTAGCCGCGCCGATACAATGTAACTGCGATATGTGTAGCGTATAATAGTTTAACACATCGCACAGAAAGCGTGATAGGGGCACACGTTGATTCGCAAATTCAAATAACCGTGTGTATACACCCACTTTCCCTTCGGGGAAATCCGCAATCGTGGCGCGCGCATCCGGTACTACTGGATGCACGTCCCGGGGTATAAAGTAATCTGAGGTAAATTCCATCAGATCAATCACGGTGAGGTCGGAGGTGAAGTCAGACAACTGTTTCACCATTGTGTTATTATTTTTTGATAAAGCGCACGCGCGGTTACCTTTGTGGTTGGTTAATTTCTGGATTACAACTCTTAGTATGCTTTAGCAATGGTGGATGGAGCTTTTTACTATGAAGTATCCGGTGAAAATGAAACGCCAAGTTATATAGTTTTTATCTCCCACACGATTGGTGACACGTGGATCCCACTACTCCTCTTTGTGTGGTTCAGATTGCTTGATGGGACGCGGGACAGTAACTTTCCCCCGATTAACGAGGCATTGACTATTCACTTGGATGTCTCGATACATTGCACCTACGGGTAGGTGTATGGTTTCTTTCATACGTTTCGTAAGATCTTTATTTTATGATTACGGTCATTAGTCTAGCACCCGCAGTTACGCACTGCGCATACTAGACTGGGGGGACATGATGACGTATAGTCTGGAGTCGGGTCATGAACCCGACCACAGTCCACTACTTTCAAGCCTGGTACGAACTGGGCCAATATCAATACGTGTTTGGGCCCACGAAAGCCCAAGCCCATATCTATTTACGGAATAGATATCCGATATCTTCTAAAATAAGAAGATAATCATTCCCAACCGACTTAGGCGGGATACGCCGAAGGTTGGGGAACACGGAACCAACAAGGATTCCGTGCATATATAAAGGGAATCATATCCCTCGTTTAAGGTACGATCTCATAACCCTAAAATTCCTTTAACCCTAAACCGATTACTTACTCTCACGCCGGAGGATAATCGTGGGAGACAATCCCACGATAAGCCTAACGGTGTTTCTTGTCTCTTAGTGCGCAGGTCTCAAGCAGCAATTCTCAATTGGTACGAGAACCGGAGCTCCAAATCAGGAACGTCCAACTTTTGTATCAACACTAACATACAACAATTATAAACACATAAGCTTATCAAGTACCTAGAAAGATTGAACTAAAAATGCTTTCTTAATAGATTATGCATTTTTTTTTTCTAAACCAATGTTACAAACAAAAACCAAAACTTTGGATGGTTTGGCTAAGCTTATTGATCGAAAAAAATGCTTAATGTGAAATCCAAGATCCGGACTCAACTAGAGTGTATAATAACAATGATTGAACATGCACAGCGGAATAATAAGAACACAATCAAAGTTACCAACAAGGTTTTTCTAATAAAACTAATGATCCTCTATGGAGCTTTACACCCTCTCTATAGAGGTTTTTCTTTGAATGTTTTTCTGGAAAAGTTATCTCAATACAATAGACCTAAGTTCCTTTTATAGACAAGGAACACTATTCCCTTTATTGGGAAAAGAACAAGCATGCAACTAAAGTACAAGCATGCAACTAAAGTAATAAATATAAAACCCATACGCATGACCATGCTATCCTTGGGCAGTCCACTAAAGCTAACCTCGGGCAGAACAATAATAAAGATGGGCTAACATATAAATAATAAAACTCATGCACGCCCTACACAGCTGCACAGCTTCAGCAGAAACAAGGCTTCACCACTTCAGCAGATTCCACGGCTTCACTTCAGCAGAATCCACGGCTTCAGTACTTCAGAAGACCTATATCTTCAATACTTCAGTAGAATAACTTCAGCATAGTTCCTACTTTTGTATGTTTATAGTACTTCAGCAGAAACTCTTCTTCAGCAGAATCCATTGTTTCTCGATCAGCAGAATCACTGTTTCACAGAATTCCCAACAATCCTCCCCTAAACTGGAATTTAAATGAGACTGATTGTAGAATCCAAGAGGATTGTATCATTTAAGTTCCAGTTTCCAGATCTTTAAAAAGTTCAGAACTAGATGATTGTACCAACAAATGACAAAAATTTCCCAACAATCCTTCCCCACAATCTTTAACACTGCAGAACTTGAGGATTGTTCTCGAACATCAGAAGCAAAGAACCAAAAACAATGTCATCTCTATGATGACCAAACTTTGAAACGCCAGGTCTTTGCAGCAACATAAGACATATTGTACATCCAAACTTATTAGTTGCATACTATTCTCATCACATCCAGGTGTGTTAACTCCTGTGAGAGGTGAATCATTGAAAATAATGGATTTGATGTCTCTTTACCAATAGCCATTACTACTGGAGTAGCCAAGTGTTTAAGTTCGAAAACTATGGTACACTGATAACCATCTGATTTATTGGCAAACCAGCAACCATATAAACGGATTTGACTTGTCTTTACCTGTAGCCGTTTGCTCAGGACTAGCCAACTCTTTGATGGAATGATGTCATCATCATGGTGAGTTGATTACCATTTATGGATTTCCGCAGCCTTTACCACAAGCCATAATCTTGTGGGCTAGCCAACTCTTGTGTCAGAAAGACATGGTGAGATGAAAACCATTTATGGATTTCCGCAGCCTTTACCACAAGCCATAATCTTGTGGGCTAGCCAACTCTTGTGTTAGAAAGACATGGTGAGATGAAAACCATGAGTGGTGTAGTAATGAACCAACACCAAAACCTGCAATCTAGAATTAGGAGAAACTGAACACATACAGGTTAGAGTTTTTTTTTTTTTTTTTTTTTTTTTTTTTTTTTTTTTTTTTTTTTTAACTAAAAAGAAATAGAAATAACCAAAACATGTACAAGATACCATCAAGCAGCAGCAGAAACCAAAGACAGTTGTAGTGTCAGCAGAAACACTAAGCCTCCCCTTAGGCGTATGAGGATCCAACAGCTGCAAAAATGGTTAGAATACAAAAACAATACAACTATAAGCCTCCCCTTAGGCTTATGCCTCCCCTCAATCAATGCACCTGACAAAGATTATTGTTCTTGGGTACCCAGAATGAACCTTTCCTTTGAGTTTTCCAAAAACATGTTGAGGGCTTAACAACAGTTGTCACACTAACTCCACCATGTGCCTTATTCATATGAGATATATAAGGTGTATATGACTGAAAATAAGAACTTTTAGGTCTATATGGCATAAGCCTAGCCTTACTGTTCCACCATCCAGTAGTAGCTGGTGAAGAATATCCTCCACCAGAGGGAACTGGAAAAGGCCTATTAAGCCTGTCAGCAGAAACAGATGCATACACCTTTGGTTTACCAGTAGGAACAGGTTTACCTGGTTTCACATGAGCAACTTTGGGAACAAATGGAGGAATACTAGCAACATTAGTCCATGTGGGTCTAGAAGTCTTATGGCCAGAGGAAACACCCATCCTTTTCTCATGATAATCACAGTCTTTAATAAGATGGAGTTTACTACCACACACAAAACAAGATTTCTTCTTAAACGACTTATCCTTAACACAACTTTGTTTATTACACATAAACTTATCAGAAACAGAAGTAGAAGCAAAATTGTGTTTAACAGAATAAGCAACTGGCTTTGTTTTGAGCTCATCATCAGCTACTATGGACTTGGGTGTGGTCATGGGTGTGTGATTAGGTGAGTCAGACTTCTCACTTGAATCACATGAGGCATAGTCAGTGGACTTTAGGTCTGATGACTTGTCACTTGTAGAACAAGAGACAGAGTCATTAGTTTTGCTACTAAGGACTGGCAAGTCACTTGACTTTTTGCTATATAAATGGTGTGATCCATCAAAGTCAACTGGAATGGATAGGTCAATAGGCATGAATTCACCTCTAATGGGTCCACGTACAGCATGCAAATCACCTTCTTTTACAAAATTAGCTAATCCTGCAGGTGTAGATTTACGAGTGTCATCCCTAGCTTCTATTCCTACATACTTCTTAAAGCCTAAACCTATAGGAGTATTAGGATTTTGACTAGCATAGATGTGACTAGCTAACTTATCTCAATACAATAGACCTAAGTTCCTTTTATAGACAAGGAACACTATTCCCTTTATTGGGAAAAGAACAAGCATGCAACTAAAGTACAAGCATGCAACTAAAGTAATAAATATAAAACCCATACGCATGACCATGCTATCCTTGGGCAGTCCAATTGTTAAATCACAAGATCCGGACTCAACTTTTTTTAAACTGTTGCCATTTTGGATCACCTTCCAGACATTCATATCATTATTCATGATCCAGTGTTCCATCTTTTTAGCCCAGACTTCGTACTCATCATCCATCAAATAAGGAAATATACCATCATCCCTATTATTATCAAATTCTGCCATGTTGAGGAGAAAAGATTGCACAGAGCTGAATGTAGCAGTAAAATTCCAGCAACAACCTTATGAACTTCAGCAGAAACAATAAAATAGTGGGGACCAAAATTTTGTTTAACCTTACGTAAACCTTCAGCAGCAACGGCGGAGAGAAAAAAAATGTGACTACACGTGTGATCTCATGTGATAGACCTCTACACTTTGTAACCCAAGTGATAACCCAATAGACCAATCAAATTAATGATCCACACCATAACAATCATACATCACCCCACATTGAATTTCAGCAGAAATGAATAAAAATTCTGTCAGCCAATCAGGTAACCCTTTTCCCCACGTCAACCAATCAAAACCCTCGTTGGTTACGAACGCAGTCAAAGTGTTTATATCATACCACGACAAGAATATGGAAATCAAATTATTGACCCCATCAATCTTTTATGAATTTTTTTTTTATCATAAAGACGACACTTTTTGGTCTTTAGTGACACTTTTTGGTGTTACTAAAAACTTGAAAAATTCAACTTACATGATGGTGTCTGCAGCAGTTTTCTGGCACGTGTATCTTTTGACTGAGACCTCAGATCAACAATTCCTTTGGTGGAAAGTTAGATGAGTATATAGAGAAGCTCCAGCCAAAATTTCAGCCTGATCCAACGGTTCACGAAAAAGTTATGATCGTTTGAAAACTGTGCTGCAGAAACATTACGAATTTTTAAAGAACTGCGAATTTTGTATCGTCTTCGAAAAACCTTGTAAACTCAAGATCGAGAGCCACCCGCTCTGATACCAATTGATAGAAACAAAGACCTTGATAGATCTTAAGCACTCGGGGATCGTTAGTGTTGCCTATGTAATCACAAGCAAACTAATAGAAGATCTCTACAACTTGGTATTGTAGCGGAAAATGAATACAAGTTATAATAACTAAGAACACTTTTGATCCTCTATGGATCTTTGATTATAGAAACTCTATGTTTCGGATAGAATACAAGACTTGAGAAACTTAAGAAAAGCTTATCTATTACAATCTAATATGATTTCTTATATAGGCAAGAAACCCTAATGAGCGTTGACAAATTACGCTTCTACTACTAAACTAGACTAAGCATGCAACTAGACAAGCATGCAACTAATCATATTGTTTTGTTAATCATTTTGTTTATTCTGATAAGCTCTACATAATACGGCGCCAACCTATACATACGGCGCTGACTTTTACTCTAAACTGAGCTTATCTCTCCTACGTGGTTCCCACTTTCAGCAGCAACACACTGTCTGCTTTATCACTTCTGCTGAAGTATAACTTCGGCAGCATCAATTCTTCTTCGGCAGAATCATTTCTTCTTCGGCAGAATCAGAATCACTTCGGCAGAATCAGTAGGTTACCTTAATTCCCAACAGATAGGTCTGTGGGCATAAATTCACCTCTAATAGGACCAGGGACAGCATGCATTTCACCTTCTTTTACAAAATTAGCTAACTTAGCTGGTGTGGATTTACGACCATCATACTTAGCTTCTGCTCCTACATACTTTCGAAAACCTAATCCTAATCCAGAGGTTACTGTTTGACTGTTATAGAGTTCTTTGGCCAGATTATCTCCTGAAATTAACCATTCCTTATGCATAGCTATTTCCTTAGCTAGTTTTTTTCTTAAGCTCTAGGTTTTCAGACACAGCTTCATCCTTAGCTTTCTCAGACAGTTTTAAGTAATTATTTGCAACTTCTAGATCAAACTGTAAAACCTTTATCTTTTCTTCATAGGCAATTTGATTCTTCTGAAACCATACTTTTTGTCTTTCTACCGTTTTTAATGCTAGTTTATGGGCTTCATTATCAATATAGCATTCATCAAACTTAGGTTTCATGGCATCAAATTCTTCTTTAAGTTCATTGTATTTTAGACTACAGCCAAATATACAATTGTGTACCTGAGATAGTCCCATCAAGGCAAACTGATCATGCCTTTCATCCGAAGTGCACCTTGCAAGCAGTCCAAGCTTATCAGTATCATGAGCTTCCTCATTAACAGGTTCATGTGTAGTCCAGTTGACCTGTTCATCCATGGTGAGGAGAGCTGCTGAAGCTCCAGCTTCCTGCTGTTTCTGCTGATAGGAAAGATATTTGGCTCCATCTCCATTCTTTCTGTCCTTGCATTCTCTAGAGAAATGCCCCATCTGATGACAAGAGTAGCACCTGACTTTCCCCCTATCAAAGCGAGCTGGTTCCTTTCCTTTGAAAACAAACTTCCTTCCAGCCTTCTCTTCAAACCTTTTGATGTCCACTGAGAGCAAAGCCACCTGCATTTTCAGCTTCATTTCCTCCATTTCAAGAGGGTCCACCTGATCAAAGTCTTCATATGCAAGATACTGCTGAGTATCATAGTCAGCAACAAACGAATGAAGAACATCCTCCATCACACTACTAGACTTAGCTTGAGAGCTTGGTGGAGTGGGACGAGGGATATGTGGTGAAGGAGGAGTTGAAGATGATGATGGAAAGTAGTTGGAACTAGGAGATGATGGAAAATAGTTGGAGCTAGGAGCTTGTACCATCATGTTGGAATGAGATGTCCCAACAAAAGCTGCATGGTTAGAAGAAGATGTACGGTAGGGAGTCCTGACATCTGGTTCAAGAGTTCTGAGTCTGTTGTATAGCTCATCAAAGGTGAGCATGTCCAACCCTCCTTTAGCCTTGAGTGCTATGCTAACATGCAACCATGATGGTGGCAAGGACCTCAAGAACTTTGAGTTGCAATCTTCATTGTCTGGTTTAGCATTTAGCTGATTCAGCTGACTCAAGATCCTATGGAACCTGTCGTATCCCTTGTGGATACCTTCTTCTTCTGATATGTTGAAGTCCTGAAACTGTTGTCTTAGCATGGACTTCCTCATTCTCTTTGATTCTTCATTTCCTCCGAACCTTGCCTTGAGAGCCATCCATATGTCTTTAGCATCATCCATATGGTGAAAATCACACAGATGATCTTCAGGTATGGCTTGAAGCAGAATAGTCTTCACTTTATGCTCTCTCTGCATGGCCAGCACTTCTTCAGCAGTTTTTGGTGGAGCCATGATAAATTTCCCATCTCTGTCAGGAATCATCTTCTTTAGACTATTTCCTTTCTTTACTACTTCCCACAGATTCCAATCAATATTGGAAATCCAGTTTTCCATCTTCATAGTCCAAAGTTCATATTCTTCCCTCTTTAAATAAGGGAATTTACCATTGCTGTTTGTGAGACTGAGCTGTTGCATGGAAGTGGTGTTGGAGTTGTTTGTGTTGGTGACTTCGTTTTCATTATCGGATCCAGGCATGGTGAATGAATGTTTGATTGAATGGGTGTGAGAATGATTGATCCGGACTCAACTAGAGTCTATAATAACAATGATTGATCGAATGCACAGCGGAATAATAAGAACACAATCAAAGTTACCAACAAGGTTTTTCTAATAAAACTATGATCCTCTATGGATCTTTTCACCCTCTCTAAAGAGGTTTTTCTTGAATGTTTTTCTGGAAAAAGTAATATCAATACAATCTATGATGTTCCTTTTATAGCATTTTTTTCCTTTTTTCACTTCTTATGTTTGCAGGAAGGCAGAGGTTTATACTTTATATTATGTTTGTTTTTTTGCAAACATAAGTGCTTCTTTTCACTTCTTTCATCTTCTAAATTTCAGACATTATATTTCACTTGTTACCTCTTCTTTCACAAACCCTACATCTCTTTCTTAATATCCATTTTTATACGTTTTTGTCACTTTTTATACGTTTTCATCTGTTTTTTACGTTTTCATCCGTTTTTAACGTTTTCGACATTTTTTACTTTGTCTAATTTTTTACGTTTTCGTCTTTTTTTTACGCTTTCGTTTTTTTTACGTTTTAGTCCGTTTTCCTACGTTTTCGTCTGTTTTTTACGTTTTCATCCATTTTCGTTCGTTTTCATCTGTTTTTTTTACGTTTCAACCGTTTTTTTACATTATCTTCCGTTTTTTCACGTTTCGTCTGTCTTTTTACGTTTTTATCAGTTTTCGACCTTTTTTTACGTTTTCATCCGTTTTCTTACGTTTTCACCCGTTTTTTACGTTTCTGTCTCTTTTTTTATGTTTTCATTCATTTTTTACGTTTTCGTCTGTTTTTTTAACTTTTCGTAAGCTTTTTTATGTTTTAGTCCGTTTTCATTCGTTTTCATTAGTTTTTCACGTTTTCGTCTATTTTTTATGTTTTCAACCGTTTTTTTACATTATCGTTCGTTTTTTACATTTTCGTCATTTTTTTACGTTTTCTTCCGTTTCCTTCTGTTTTCGCCTGTTTTTTTACATTTTCGCCCATTGTTTTACATTTTCGTCTGTTTTTTACGCTTTCGTCTGTATTTTTACGTTTTTATCCGTTTTCGACTATTTTTTTTAACGTTTTCGTCTATTTTTTTACATTTTCGCCCATTGTTTTACGTTTTTGTCTTTTTTGAGTTTTCATCCATTTTTTTTACGTTTTCGTCCATTTTTTTTACGTTTTCGACCTTTTTTATATTATGGTCTGTTTTTTACGTTTTCGTCGGTTTTTACGTTTTCGATCATTTTTTACGTTTTCATCTTTTTTTTTACGTTTTCGTTCGTTTTCCTACGTTTTCGTCTGTTTTCTTACGTAAGATGACGTAAGAAAACGTACAATAATGTACAAAAACTCACGAATCATATGGAAACGGATGAAAACGTAAAAAAACGTGCCAAAACGTAAAAAAACAGATGAAAACATAAAACAACAGACGAAACGTAAGACAACAGAGAAAAACGTAAGTAAAAGGACAAAAACATAAAAAACAGACGAAAATATAAAAAAAAAACAAATGAAAGCGTAAGAAACGGGACGGAAATGTAAAAAACAGACGAAACCCAAAAAAAAAGACGAAAACGTAAATAAACAGTAAAAAACATAGTAAAATGTAAAAAACAGACAAAAACGTAAAAAACGGACGAAAACGTAAAAAAACAGACGAAAACCTAAAAAAAGTCGAAAACCCAAAAAAATGGTCAAAAACGTAATAAACATAAAAAATGGATGAAAGCGTAAAAACACAGATGAAAAGGTAAAAAATGGACGAAAACGTAAAAAAAACAGACGAAAACGTAAAAAAACCGACGAAAGCGTAAAAAATGGACGAAAACGTCAAAAAACAGACGAAAACGTAAAAAACTGTTGAAAACGTAAAAAAAAGTACCAAAACGTAAAAACACGGACGAAAACGTAAAAAAACAGACGAAAATGTAAAAAACGGACGCAAACGTAAAAAAGGGACGAAAACGTAATAAATTGATGAAAACATAAAAAAAACAGACGAAAATGTAAAACGAGAGACGAAAATGAAAAAAAACGATCGAAAACTTAAAAAAATGTACGAAAACGTTAAAAAACAAACGAAAACTTATAAAACAGATGATAACGTATAAAACAGACGAAAATTTGTCTTTGATACTCCGTATTTTAAGCGGTTGTTTGTTTCGCACTCAACATTTTAGTATCATTTTGTCACACCCCCAAAATATCGCAGCGGAACGATAGGGTCATTGGGGTATAACGTCATAGCACAAAGTATGGATACAGAAAACGACCTCTATAATGAGACGTTTTGAAAAGTTTACCATTCGATAAATAAGTTAAAGTTTACACCACAAGAAATCACAAGGTTTGATAATACATAATAAGTTTACAAAACATGTCGAATGGTAATCGTTAAAAGCACAAGACTCCAATGTATGCCATGCGACCCAAAAGCTCCATGAATTGCTATCACCTTAAGACCTGAGATAAACATGCTAAAAAGTGTCAACACAATGGTTGGTGAGTTCATAAGTTTGTAACAAAATGATTTGAAATACTTTGAGAAATGTTCGCACAGCAAAGGCATTGTAAATCCACTCAGTTCCAAGTTCCGCCCATACAAAACTTGCAACCTGTGTGTTCACAACCCATTGCCTAAAATAGAATGACAATCATGAATATGCGCATTAAAGTAGTTAAAAATATTAATGTCACCACAAGGGTCTTCCAACAACTCGTGTTGGGATGTTCCTCCAACGCTCACGTTGGGATGTATCCATAAAATGGCCTTCCAACATGTAAATGTCAGGATGTTCCTCCAACGACTCACGTTGGGCTGTATCCAAATAATTGGCCTTCCAACATATAAATGTCGGGATGTTTGTTTAAGTCTAAATCACTACACGCACCAAGTCTAGAATATATGTAATGTTGTTTGGCAAAAGAGTTTAAATGTTTTGATAAATAAGCATGTATCTCGCCCCAAATAGTTTATAGGAATTTAAACGAGTAAAAGTGGGGTATGAACTCACCTGGTGTGATTAATATGCTAACAAAATGATGTGCACGAAAATGAGGCTCGGAAACTATCCGCAACCTAAAATGAATGTTATGACTTGAGTTATGATATGTGTTGAGTTATGATGTAATGTTATGCATGCATTTCGTATGTTATTTATACCATTTACGGGTTTTGAAAATATCACTCGTCGACGAAAAATACTCTTTTGACGTCTTGACCCTTCAAAAATGACCTTACATGTTTTTACGTCAAAATGTCATCCTACAATGGTTTTATAATGATTTTTGGTGAAATTAACACTTTTCGTCGCAAAACAATGTCGTCGGAAAAATCATGAAATCAACAAAAATGGCTCCGGAAAACTAGTCGTAAAACGGTGTACGTCGATCGTTAGAGAACGAACTCGACGGTTTTGGAAAGTTTGTATCGATATCTAAAAGTTTCAGTTCAGGAGTTTTCGTTCAAAAGGTCTCGATCATAAAGATATCAAGGGCTAAAGATGGTGGTTTTGGCTAATTGTGTGCAGAAAATGAGTTTCGGCCAAGTTTGAACATCCGTAAATAATTTATTATAACTCCGCTTTACAAACGGCTTTTTGTTTTGAAAAATATGGCCGATGAACTTGATTTTACTAGAAGACATTTCGTTATAAAAAGTTTCACATCATGGCTAAAAACTGCCGCAAACATAGCCCTTACAGCTAATAAAATACTTGTAACGTAAAAATAATATAGTTTTTCAGAAAATAATTTTTACGGCAACTTTATGAAAACGGCCATATCTTTGTCGTTTTAAATCCGTTTTCTACGAAATATATGTCCTTAGCTTCGTATCGAAGTAAACTAATATATTTTTGAGAAGTCGAGATAATTTGTGAAGCTTAAGGCTAGTTTTTGACTCGAAAATACTAAAAACAGCAAGCTGAAATTTTCTGAAAATATACGTTTCGTCTTCAAACTTTAAAAATTCACCACGGCTTCGTTATAACTCCGTTTTTATCCGTTCAAAAGGCCACGGATTCGTTTTAAAGTATATTTTCTAAATATCAAGGCCAAAATTTCGTACTAACTGTAGGATTTTCCAGAAAACTGAAACAAGGACAGAACCTTTTATATACGTATGAAAAATAGTTTTTCTCGGACAAAACCTATTCTAATCCCTTCAAATCAACTCCAAAACTAATCTAATCCTACCATACACCTTCTTAGGGTGTCATGGGTTCCTAATCACCATCAAGACCAAAGAATACCATGGGAATAATTATAGGATGACCAATATGTATAAATAACTCAAAAATCATAAGAAAATGGTATAAATCACATAACATGCATATAAGCTCCAAAAATGAAAAGAAACATATGAAAATGAAAAGGAAACATGAAAATGATAAAAACAAGCTTACAAGTGATAGTGATGAGGTGAAAGTAACAAGGATTAAACCTAAACACCCTAGGTTTTTATTTCAAAACCTAAACAAGAGTGTTATCTAGATTGTGATTACTTGATCTTGGAAAAATTTTGTGGATTCCTTGCTACCCTCTTGAATGGCCGGTTTGAGATGGAGAGAAACAAGAGAGGAAATGTTTTTACCAACTTGAATTATTTGAGGTAAATGAAATGTGAAGTGAAAAATGAGATGAAGTAAGTATCTATACAATCAAGAAGTTTTCACCAACCCAATTAATGCTACCCCCCCCCCCTTGGGCCGGTTTTTGGGGGACTTGTTTCCTCAATTATATATATATATATTTTTTTTAATATTGTATTACTTGCATTATTTGTAAAGAAAGTGTAAGAATTTGTGTAGAAAATGTACAAGTGAATCTAAATAGAAATTTTTGGTGCAAGTAAGTTTTTAATAAGTTAAAATAGAATGTAATGAGATGATAAAAATTGTAAAAATACTTTCCTTGTGAAAATTGAGTGATAAAATAATTATCGTACAATTTTTAAGAAAAACGACGTAATAATTAAACTTTAACGATTTAAGTACCAAATAAATTTGAAACACTAGGAAAACTAAAATATAGTTTTTATAAACTAAATGTAAGTATAAAAATATATTGGGATCATTTTTGGAAGTATCGGATTAAATTTTTAAAATAATAACTCACACGATAACTTTTAATTAATAAGAAAATAAAGTGTAATGTAAAATGCAAAACCGTTATGAAATGATGAATATAGAGTATGTGAAATGACCGGAAATTGAGAATTGTGACATTCTTCCCCTGTTAGAGGAATCGCGTCCACGCGATTCAATCGATGATACATAAGGTTCTACCCTAAGGTTCCGCGAAATCAAGTGTATGGTCAAAGTGTTTATGTCAAAGCTTACGCGTCTAGGTTTCTTATCTAATGAGACTTACTAAATCTTAATAATACGGTGGATCACTTAATGGTCTAGGAAAACGTACCAGTTACGCATTGCGGGCTTCCTCGGTCCCTATATAAAATGCTCGACCTCGAGGTGGACTGATATTGAGTACAGGGTTCGGGTTATTTCCTTCAATTGCCATAGCTAGATGAGCTTGTATCGGCGGCTTATTCAACTGAGGACAATTATTCCGGAAGTGATTCGGGCTGTTACATTCAAAGCAAGTCTTTTGATTATTCCTCATGTTGCCCGTGTTAACCGTTGTTGTTGGTCTTGCACGCTCTCTACACTGGCTTGAAAAATGATTCGACTGATTGCATATTGTACATAAGCGGCAGGGCTTGGTCTTCGGGTGATGATAAGCACATTTAGCACATTTGGGATGTGTACCCGCATACTCTCTTTGTTCAGTACTAGTTGCCACAAAAACTCTCGCCCTTTTGTTGTCTGCTACCACGTCTATCTGCTTATTCGACCCACTTGCTTCCTTCCTCTTATCACTGCTCTTCAACGTACCATTTCTAACCATCTCGTCTGTCAGGGTTCCTGCCCTCAGTATCGCACTTTGGATTGTAGACGGCTCAGTTGTTTTCACAGTTCCACGGATTTCGGGGACAAGACCATATATGTACCTCGAGATTCTCTTGGATTCAGGGGTAACTAGATGAGGAACTAGTCTAGCTAACTCATGAAATCGGTCAGTGTAGGCTGCGTGACCAGCCCCTATCATAGAGTGGTGATAAAATTCATCCTCTAGTTTCTGCATTTCATTGTCCGGGCAGTACTCCTCTTTCAGTAACTCCTTAAATTCGTCCCATGTCATACTTATGGCTGCCTCTCTGCCTCTAGCCTGTAGCTGTGTGTTCCACCATGTCAATGCCTTTCCTGATAACAAGCAAGCAGCATACTTCACCCTCTGATGTGTGGCACAATTGCTGATGTCGATCACTGCCTCTGTTTTCTCTACCCATCGAGTATACGCCAAAGCACCTCCTATACCATCAAACTCCACAGGTTTACATGCCGAAAATTCCTTGTATGTGCATCCAATTCTGTTGTTGTTGTTGTTGGTGTTGTTGTTGTTGTTACTACCAGCTACATTGTTGGTGTCGCCAGTACCGTTCCCGTTCCCGTGGTTTCCCAAGTTATTCATATGATTTCCAACTTGTGTGACAATAGTGGGAAGCAAGATTTGAAGTTGTTGAGCGATGATGGCGGCAAAATCAGGGTTTCCGCCAGTGTTGTTGTCATTGTTACCCATGTCGCTACCGCCTCCTCTACCTCCACGTCCACCTGTCATTCCACCCCTTGGTACCGCACCACCTCGGCCAGTACTGCGTGTTACTCTCTTTGGTGCCATTGTCTCTGCAAGGGAAAGAACCGTTGAATTCCCAATGTCTATACTTAACGTCCTCAAACATAATATCACGCCACAAATTGGTTCCTAAGGTGTCCACACCGATCTACGTATGCGTAGTCGCATATGTCCACGTGAGTTGTGACGCATTTATAATTATGTTGGCCACCATAATTATAATTGCTTCATTTCACACGTGTACATACCACCAAGCATACATGTCCCGGCGATTGGTGTTACTTAAATAGGTAGCCAGTCTATCATCCGATTCTAAACAGTGAAGGAGGGATTTAGGGTAAGTATCTAGGAAGAGTCGCACTTAGTGTATAGGAAATTTCGTTAGGTGCTAAAGTCACTATGAGGTTTAGTCGCCGGCAGTTCCCAAAGTATCCTCAAGAGAACTCCCATCCTCGGGCAAAATCATCAAATCTATCCAGCTTTATAGTAACACTTATTTAGCTCGATCTCGCATCTCATCAAACAAGAACTGTCACGAGATCAAGTTAGATAAGTGCTCGTTACTGAGCTCCATATCTTTGATGACCCAACTAGATTTTGGGACTCCCCTATTGGTACAAGGAAACTACGCTATCTAATGAGGTGGTTCTAGAAGGAATACTTAAGAAAACATATGCGCACGAAAAGTGAGTAAGGCAATAGGAAACGAAAGGATCGACGTGAGAGCGGTTATAGTCTAGGAACTAAAATGCAACCTAGTTCTCTATAACCAAGGCTCTGATACCAATCTGTCACACCCCCAAAATATCGCAGCGGAACGATAGGGTCATTGGGGTATAACGTCATAGCACAAAGTATGGATACAGAAAACGACCTCTATAATGAGACGTTTTGAAAAGTTTACCATTCGATAAATAAGTTAAAGTTTACACCACAAGAAATCACAAGGTTTGATAATACATAATAAGTTTACAAAACATGTCGAATGGTAATCGTTAAAAGCACAAGACTCCAATGTATGCCATGCGACCCAAAAGCTCCATGAATTGCTATCACCTTAAGACCTGAGATAAACATGCTAAAAAGTGTCAACACAATGGTTGGTGAGTTCATAAGTTTGTAACAAAATGATTTGAAATACTTTGAGAAATGTTCGCACAGCAAAGGCATTGTAAATCCACTCAGTTCCAAGTTCCGCCCATACAAAACTTGCAACCTGTGTGTTCACAACCCATTGCCTAAAATAGAATGACAATCATGAATATGCGCATTAAAGTAGTTAAAAATATTAATGTCACCACAAGGGTCTTCCAACAACTCGTGTTGGGATGTTCCTCCAACGCTCACGTTGGGATGTATCCATAAAATGGCCTTCCAACATGTAAATGTCAGGATGTTCCTCCAACGACTCACGTTGGGCTGTATCCAAATAATTGGCCTTCCAACATATAAATGTCGGGATGTTTGTTTAAGTCTAAATCACTACACGCACCAAGTCTAGAATATATGTAATGTTGTTTGGCAAAAGAGTTTAAATGTTTTGATAAATAAGCATGTATCTCGCCCCAAATAGTTTATAGGAATTTAAACGAGTAAAAGTGGGGTATGAACTCACCTGGTGTGATTAATATGCTAACAAAATGATGTGCACGAAAATGAGGCTCGGAAACTATCCGCAACCTAAAATGAATGTTATGACTTGAGTTATGATATGTGTTGAGTTATGATGTAATGTTATGCATGCATTTCGTATGTTATTTATACCATTTACGGGTTTTGAAAATATTTTTCGTCGACGAGTGATATTTTCAAAACCCGTAAATGGTATAAATAACATACGAAATGCATGCATAACATTACATCATAACTCAACACATATCATAACTCAAGTCATAACATTCATTTTAGGTTGCGGATAGTTTCCGAGCCTCATTTTCGTGCACATCATTTTGTTAGCATATTAATCACACCAGGTGAGTTCATACCCCACTTTTACTCGTTTAAATTCCTATAAACTATTTGGGGCGAGATACATGCTTATTTATCAAAACATTTAAACTCTTTTGCCAAACAACATTACATATATACTAGACTTGGTGCGTGTAGTGATTTAGACTTAAACAAACATCCCGACATTTATATGTTGGAAGGCCAATTATTTGGATACAGCCCAACGTGAGTCGTTGGAGGAACATCCTGACATTTACATGTTGGAAGGCCATTTTATGGATACATCCCAACGTGAGCGTTGGAGGAACATCCCAACACGAGTTGTTGGAAGACCCTTGTGGTGACATTAATATTTTTAACTACTTTAATGCGCATATTCATGATTGTCATTCTATTTTAGGCAATGGGTTGTGAACACACAGGTTGCAAGTTTTGTATGGGCGGAACTTGGAACTGAGTGGATTTACAATGCCTTTGCTGTGCGAACATTTCTCAAAGTATTTCAAATCATTTTGTTACAAACTTATGAACTCACCAACCATTGTGTTGACACTTTTTAGCATGTTTATCTCAGGTCTTAAGGTGATAGCAATTCATGGAGCTTTTGGGTCGCATGGCATACATTGGAGTCTTGTGCTTTTAACGATTACCATTCGACATGTTTTGTAAACTTATTATGTATTATCAAACCTTGTGATTTCTTGTGGTGTAAACTTTAACTTATTTATCGAATGGTAAACTTTTCAAAACGTCTCATTATAGAGGTCGTTTTCTGTATCCATACTTTGTGCTATGACGTTATACCCCAATGACCCTATCGTTCCGCTGCGATATTTTGGGGGTGTGACACATTTGACAAAAGGATTTATATTCTCAAATCACAAAACAATAGTTAAAAAAGAAAAGAAAATGAAATAAGTACTTTAATAGCACAAAAAAAAAAAAACAGTCTTCTACCATGCAGATGGAAGACTTTAGATGTGCCTCTTCTTCTGCAGACATGGTTTGCAGATGAAGAGGTAAAAGATGTGAAAAAACAAATGACACAAATTATCTGGAAATCGAACACAAAAATCAAATTGAACTAAAAGAGTTGGAGAATGACCATTTATCTGTTAAGACAGCAGTTTGAGTTGTTTAGTTGGCTCTATGGGGTGTTTACGAGATGGCAACAACTAGATATGGACAGTGTGAGCAGACCTCCAAAATTAAAAGCCGACTTGTTTAATCAAGACATATGGTCAAACTTAAATAAATAAATAGCAAAGAATCAGTTAATATTTGTAACACTAAAGCACAAAAGACTGCTTCATGGCTTTATTTAGGCACTTACTGAGCAGAGGCACTTTATTTTGCATACTCAAAAATCCTTGCATACTAAGGGATAAATCCTCACTTTCCATCTAGTTTGATCTAATGGTGGGGATTAACCTAAGATTTAATATGTCTAAACCTAAGTCCATGTTTTTTTCTTGTCTTTTTCTTGTCTTTTTATCTTTCTTATTTATTTTCTCATTATTTGCAATTTTTTTAATCGCTTTTTTTAATTTCACGTTTTTTTGTTTTTTTTTTCGTTTTCGTTTTCGTCAGTTTTCATACGTTTTTGTCTGGTTTTTCCGCTTTTTATACGTTTTCGCCTGTTTTCATACGTTTTCTTACGTTTTCGTCTGTTTTCATACGTTTTCGTCCGTTTTCCTACGTTTTAGTCTGGTTTCTTACGATTTCGTCCGTTTTCGTCTGTTTTCTTACGTTTTCGTCCGTTTTCATTCGTTTTCATCCGTTTTGTTACGTTTTCGTCAGTCTTGTTACGTTTTCGTCTGTTTTCTTACGTTTTCGTCTGTTTTCTTACGTTTTCGTCCGTTTTTGTCCGTTTTCATACGTTTTCGTCCGTTTACATATGTTTTTGTCCAATTTCATACGTTTTAGTCCGTTTTCATCCTTTTTCTTACGTTTTCGTCTGTTTTCTTACATTTTCGTCCGTTTTCATACGTTTTTGTGTGTTTTCTTACGTTTTCGTTTGTTTTCTTACGTTTTCGTTTGTTTTCTTACGTTTTCTTATGTTTTCTAACCTTTTCTTCTGTTTCTTACGTTTTTGTCCGTTTTCTTATGTTTTCGTCCGTTTTCTTACGTTTTTGTCCGTTTTCTTACGTTTTCGCCTGTTTTCTTACATTTTTGTCCGTTTTCCTATGTTTTCGTTCGTTTTCTTACGTTTTCGTCCGTTTTCTTACGTTTTTGTCCGTTTTCATATCTTTTCGTCTGTTTTCTTACGTTTTCGTCCGTTTTAATACGTATTCGTCTGTTTTCTTACGTTTTTATTCGTTTTCTTACATTTTCATCGTTTTTCATAGGTTTATATACGCTTTCATCCGTTTTTTTACGTTTTCGTCCATTTTTAGACGCTTTCGTCTGTTTTTAGACATTTTTCGTCCATTTTCAACCGTTTTTATATGTTTTCGTCCGTTGTCAGACGCTTTTTTTCTGTTTTCATACGTTTTTATATGCTTTTCATTCGTTTTTATACGTTTTTATTCGTTTTCATACGTTTTCGTTCGTTTTTTGCAGTTTTTATACGTTTTCGTCTATTTTCATATGTTTTCAAGCTTATTATTAAACTTTATTATATTACATGTCTAATATCAATTGTGATATTTTATTATAAAAAAGTTAATGTCTATTTTTATATCACGTGAGATATTTCATTGCTCTGTATATTTTTATATATTATCACCTATGTGTTTTCTAATATTTTTATAATTTTCAGTTACAAGATAGTTTTTGTGCCTTTCATCGCAATTGACAAGCGCATGTTTTGTTAATGCAATCAATGTATTATACTCTTAGTAGAAATAAAAGGGTTAAAGTCTCTTTAGGTGAATTCTTATTTTGTTCAAAAAATGCTAATTTAATACAACACTTGTTTGATTTTGAGAATATGTCAAGTCTCTATTTTCATAGTTTGCTTCCTTTTTATTCATTTTGATATTTTTAAGTGACACTTATTTATCTCTTGTGATATAACACTGTAAGAAAGATGAAGAGTATTACACTATTCATCATATATGTGTTATCAGTTGTGATACTCAACTAATAATGTGAAATATTAAATTCATACCAAATGTGATAAGAATTTAGTATTTTACCAAGTATATATGAAAGAAATGATAATAAACATCACTTATTATATTACTGTGATGATTCTGTTCATTTTTTTTATTTGTGTTTTTGAAAATATTTAGGAAGATTTTTGTGTTTTATGATAATATGAAATATTAGAAAATGTGTTTAACTGAAAGCAAAAGATGTTATGAAACTTTTGTTAGACTTGTGGTGGATTTTTCTATTTAATGGATACATTGTGCATGTTTCGATAGGTTTTATAGCGGAATTTAAAAATATCTATGGTTGAATCAGCAAACTAAAGAAGTTATGGTTGAAGAAAACACACATCTTTATAAACAAATTGAGTAAGCTCAAACACCTTTGATATCACAGGTGATATCACATCGCATGTGATATCACATGATATCACAGGTGATATCATTGGTGATATCACAAGTGATATATACTATGATATCACACATGCTATCACCGGTAATATCACACATGATATCACAGGTGATATCAACGGTGTTATCACACATGATATCACGTGTGATATCACAAGTGAGGTGATATCACCTGTGATATCACAAGTGTTTGAGCTTCCTCAATTTGTTTATAAAGATGTGTGCTATCTTTAACCATAGCTTATTTAGTTTGCTGATTCAACCATAGATATTTTTAAATCCCGCTATAAAACCTATCGAAACATGCACAATGTATCCATTAAATAGAAAAATCCACCACAAGTCCAACAAAAGTATCATAACATCTCTTGTTTTCAGTTGAACAACTTTTATAATATTTCATAATATCATAAAACACAAAAATCTTCCTAAATATTTTCAAAAACACAACCATCACATTCTTAGTTGAGTATCACAACTGATAACACATACATGATGAAGAATGCAATACTTTTCATCTTCCTTACAGTGTTATAGCACAAAAGATAAATAAGTGTCACTTACAAATATCAAAATGAAACCGTCTGAAAACGGACAAAACGTATAAAATCAAATGAAAAACGTATGAAAACGGACAAAAACGTCTGAAAACGAACAAAACGTATAAAATAGACAAAAACGAATAAAAACGGAAGAAAACGTATGAAAACGGACGAAAACGTATAAAAACGTCTGAAAACAGACGAAAATGGATGAAAACGTAAAAAAACGGATGACAACGTATGAAAACGTCTGAAAATGGACGAAAACGTATAAAAACGGACGAAAATACATGAAAACGTAAAAATACAGACAAAAACGTCTAAAAACGGACGAAAATACATGAAAACCTAAAAAAACATACAAAAACAAAATGGATGAAAATGGCCGAAAACGTAAGAAAACGGACGAAAACAGACGAAAACGTAGCGTAAAAGCATGTCTAAAAACGTATGAAAAATGGACGAAAACCAAAGAAAACGGACGAAAACGTATGAAAACGAACGAAAACGTAAGAAAATGGACGAAAACGTAAGAAAACAAACGAAAACGTATGAAAACGGACGTAAACGGGTGAAAACGTAAGAAAACATACGAAAACGTATGAAAACAGACGAAAACGTATATAAACGGACGAAAACGTCTGAAAACAGACGAAAATGTCTAAAAACGGACGAAACGTATGAAAACGGAAAAAAAGTCTAAAAACATACGAAAATGTATATAAACGTATGAAAACGTACAAAAACGTATGAAAACGTCAGAAAACGGACGGAAACGTCAGAAAACGGATGTAAACATACGAAAACGGATGAAAACAGACGAAAACGGATGAAAACAGACGAAAACGCCTGAAATCATACGAAAACGTGAAAAAATGACGAAACATATGAACACGAACGAAAACGCATAAAAACGAACGAAAAAGTGTGAATACAGATGAAAACGTATGAAAGCGGAAAAAAAAAACTTAAATAAAAAAAACGTGAATTTAAAATAAAAAAAAGATAATGAAAAAAAGATGAACTAAAAAAAACGTCAATGCCAAAAAAAAAAATAAAAAATAAAAAAAAAAAAAAAAAAATTTGAATTTTAAATAGTAATGTGAATTCCAAAAAAAAACAAAAAAAAGCGTCAACTCCACAAAAAAGAAAAAAGAAAATGAATTTAAAATAGGTAGGCGTGAATTCCAAAAGAGAAAAGAAAAAAAATTTAATAAATAATAGTAACAAAAAGACAAAGAAAAATGATAAAAAAAAACATGGACTTAGGTTTACATATGAAATTTTAGGTTTATCCCCATCATTAGATCAAACTAGATGAATGGTGAGGATTTGTCCCTTAGTAAGCACCAAAATAAGAGTAAGCATTTGAAAATTCCTTTGCTGAGCATAATAGGTGTTTCATAGAAACGGTCAAGTGTATTCTACCTGACAAACTAGTCCACTTGTTTGTCTTGTCTGTTGGAGACAGTGTCATTAATTGTGAACATAATTTTCTGATATAGTGTGGTATGTTATTACTGGTGGTAGGGGTGTTCACGGATCGGGTAATATCCACAGTAACCGAAAATCGAAACCGAATCGAACCAAAAATAACTGAACCGAATTCGTAACCGAACCGAATTGGTCAAAACCGAACCGAACCGAACTAAATATTTGGTTATCGGTTTGGATATGGTTTTGGTAATGAAAACCAAAAACCGAATTCATATAAAATATATATATATTCTATGTATATATATGAAAAAAAATCACTAAAACTCTTTTTTAGTATATATATATAACATGATTTAAGCTTGAAAAAAAATATTTTGTGCTAAAAATATATATAATTAAATAAAAAAGTAATTAAATTTATGTAATTTGGGTAATTTCGGTTATTCGGTTCGGTTTTCGGTTATAGGGGTTTGGTTTTCGGTTATTCGGTTCGGTTGAATCAAATTTGAATTCGGTTCGGTTCGGTTTTCGGTTATACCCAGAAAAAAAAATTAACCGAACAAACCGAACCGAATAAACCGAATAACCCGATAACCGAACCGATGAACACCCCTAACTTCTGGTCTAACATGGATTGTGTTGCGAAAAAATATTTTGATCTTCATTTTTCTATCTTCTGTAAGTTGGCGTTTGTGTGGTTTTAAGAGTTATACTGGCTGCTAAACTTACCTTTTTACATTGATGACCGACTTCTCTGGTATATATGGTTGTGCTGAAGATACGGAATGCTGTAAGTTATTCTCATTGTATTTTCATCTTTCTTACAATAACAAAAGATAAATATTCTTAAATAGTTGATAAGGCCCCTAAATGACCACTCAAAAGGCCTACCTCGTTCTTATTTTTCCTAATCTCTTACTCGCTCGTCTCTCTCATGAAATATTGTCATCCTCAACATAAGAATAAGCAAATGGACTCAAGTGGTGATAATCGATACAACTTGTTGTATACCATTGAACTAAACCCTATTACCTAATAACAGTGACCCTTAGATTGTTATGGGCTGGCGCCCTACAAACTTGCCAAAGGCGCCATGTTCTGGATCACCTTTGACGAAATTTGGTCCCCCACTCCCTACTATGCCATTTTCTTTAGCCATGGTTGAGATTTTTTTATGGAAATACCACAATTGTGCATTACAGTGTTGTATAGTGAGCTTTATAACTTGTGTAAAATGGTATTTGCATAAAAAAAATATGATAAGAGTATCAACTCCCAAATTGAAGACATAGGGACCAATATGACTTCTAAAATGGTAAATGCAAACTACTCTAGTATATGGTCATGACTCATGACTCATGAACAACATGTCAAGTTTAAGCAAATTTGCAAATGAGACAAGATTTTATCAAGTCATATATATGCAATTGTTCGTACCAAACTTCTATCAAGTTCTAGTTTGAGACACAAATAAACCGATTTTGGAATTTCTAGCAATTTGACTGGAATTGGTGATAAATTTTTGAAGCACTATGTAAATAACATTCATAACTATATTGCAATATATAGTTAGTACCTATAACATACTTACATGATTACATCAACAAAAACCCAACACTCAAGTCCAGCTACTGTGTTCTTGAGTTTGGGTTAAGGAATAAAATAAAAGTAAATGAAAATGAAACATAGGAGGGTGTGTTCTTGAGTAATAGTTAAGGAGAAAAAGAAAGGGAAAGTGAATAAAACCTAGTGTTATTTTGTTCAATATTAAAGTAAAATGTTTTCTCCCAATTTTAGGAGGAAAGTGTTACTTTATTTTCTTACTTTTCTTTAATAAGAAAACTCAAGAATACACTGTAAGTCTTCTTCACACACATTGGTGGAACTTAAACAACTTTTTTTTGTTGTTGTTGAAGATGCGAAAGTGTAGTTATTAATTTTTGGTGGTGACCTTTAATTAATCCAAATATTAATAGGTAAGATCCGTGCATCAAAAAGGAAAAGAAATTATATTACATTTTTTTACCTAACCATGATTGTAACGAATGACAAAATAAAGATATACCATCATTAAATTTCAAATTTTGTCATCGGTCTATGAATGGATTAAACGCAAAAGTTAGAAGACTATAACATCATCGAAAACAAAAGTCGTCTTTCTTTAAGTTTTGCATATGCGTATAAAACGTGTATCGTGTAAACTTTTTAATCTATCAAGAGAAATTCAAGCTTAAACTATCATTCGAGCTCGAACTCAACTCGTAAACAACCTTAGTGTTAACATCCTCAATAAAAAAAGTCTCGGTTATAAAAACATGTAAACGAACAAGGTTATTCTGTGAAACCTAATGAGTATTCCGGTCACTGTTTGTGACTTTTTTCTCTTGTCATCCCAAAATATGTATCTTAAACCCTTTTTTCTCTTGTCATCCCAAAATATGTATCTTAAACCCAAGATGCCGTAAAAAAAAAAAAAAATTGTTAAGAGATAGGTGCAGTGGCGGGAGACATGACGGGGCAGGGTGGGCACGTGTCCCTTAGCGAAAAAATTGTAGTGTATTTTTGTTACTAGTCACCATAATTATGTAACCGACTTTACTAAGATGTTGTTTGCTTATTAAGATGATCTGAATCTGAATAAGATTTGCACGACCTAAATCTGAATGTGTGGTTGAAAAGTCTAAATCTGAATCTATCTTAGTTTAAATAAGCGTTTAAAAAATCTGAATATGACTCAAATGATTATTTTTTATTTTATTTTATTTTTTTTTGTTATTATTATTTTTTAATGTTTGAATGTGTTATACTACATATAAAATTAAAATGGTCAAATGTTGAAAGTTGAAAATTGAAAATGGTCAAAGGTGAGAGAAATGTATAGTGTAATCAATACTCTTATTAAAACAAAGGTAAAAGCCATAAAATAACAACATACTTTCTCTAATTTGTCGAGTTGAAACACTTACTTTTTTATTACTTTACTTCACCAACGTACTTTCAATTTTGATCTGACTTCACCCATATGACTTAAATAAACTTGCATCGTTAGTCCTTTATACTAACGGTCGTTAGCAAATAACTTAAAATTTGATTTTCTTACGTTTTCATCGGTTTTACACGTTTTCGTCCGATTTTACACGTTTTCTTCGTTTTGGAACGTTTTCGGCTATTTTTACACGTTTTAGTCCGTTTTTGCGCGTTTTCATATGTTTTTACACATTTTTGTTTGTTTTCGCACATTTTCGTCTTTTTAACACGTTTTCATCCGTTTTTGCGCGTTTTCATCTGTTTTAACACGTTTTCATTCATTTTTACACGTTTCCATGCGTTTTAACATGTTCCTGCACGTATAAAAACCGTTTTTACCCGTTTTCGTCCATATTTACACGTATTTGTTTGTTTTTGCACGTTTTCGTCCATTTTTGCAAGTTTTCGTCCGTTTTTGCATATTTCGTCTGTTTTTGTCTGTTTTTGCACGCTTTCGTCCTTTTTGCACATTTCGTCCATTTTTGCACATTTTCGTCTATTTTATACGTTTTCGTCCGTTTTTGCACGTTCAATTTTGCACGTATAAAAACCGTTTTTACACGTTTTCGTTCGGTTTTACATGTATAAAGACCATTTTTACATGTTTTTGTCTGTTTTCACACGTTTTCGTCTGCTTTTGCATGTATCGAAACCGTTTTAATACATTTTTGTTCGTTTTTACATGTATAAAATATATTTTTACGCGTATAAAAATGGATGAAAACGTGTAATAACGACTTCATGCGTGTAAAAACAAAAAAAATGTGTAAAAAAGGACGAAAACGTTTAAAAACGAACAAATACATGCAAATACAGACTAAAACGTGTAAAAATGGACAAAAACATTTGAAAACGTGTGAAAATGAAGAAAAACATGAAAAAACGTGTAAAAAGGATGAAAACGTGCAAAAAACGGACGAAAACGTTTAAAGTAGGGCGAAAATGTGTAAAAAACAAACAAAACATGTAAAAACCGACGAATACATGTAAAAACGGGCGAAAACATGCAAAAACGGACGAAAATCGTGCAAAAATGGACGAAAACATGCAAAAATGGACGAAAACGTGTAAAATCGGACGACAACGTGTAAAAGCCGACAAAAAGTAAGAAAACCTAGTTTTAAGTTATTAGCTAACGGCCGTTAGTATAAAGGACTAACGATGCAAGTTTATTTTAGTCATATGGGCGAAGTCGGATCAAAATTGAAAGTACGTTGGTGAAGTAAGGTAATAAAAAAGTAAGTGTTTCAACTTGGCAAATTAGAGAAAGTAGGTTGTTATTTTATGGCTTTTACCCTTAAAACAACTCGTTACTTAAAAATACAATAATTTATTAACATTGTACAACCAAATAAAATTATATCTATCAAATTAAATACAACCAACTAAAACAACTCTTACTAAAAAGTATAGTAAAATTTTCACAATATACAATTTAAATAAGCTACAACATAATCCAAAATATAAAATAATTAAAACACTAATTAATGTTATTTTCAAAACGCCCTAAAATGGAAAGTACTTGTTATTATACACATTAATAAAACACACAAAGCTTCAACAAGCTAACAAGTTAATGGTACATATAGTTTTGAAAACCGGACCGGACCAATTGGTTCAATCGGGAACCGGTGTCGCCACTGGTTCGGAACCAATAAAAGCCATCCGAAAACGAATCAGATATCACCCGTGAAACCGATACAAACTGGCGAATCTGGCCTCATCGAGATCTATTTCTCCGGTCAATCGTCACAGGGTACCCGCCGCCACAACACGCGGGTACCCTGCTATACTATATATAAAGGAAAAACCAAAAAATGAAAAGTGAAAAATTTAAACTAAAAAAGGAAATGTTAAAAAAATATATTTCAAAAGCAAATTATTAATACACATCGAAAACCGAGTTGACCTGGGACGCTTCAAGCCGGTGGGTTGACCCGGTTTAATTTGAACCGTTTTCGACCCAACCCGTCGGGTTGACCCGGTTTAAATCGACCCGTTTTTTGACTAGGACGGTTCAACCGATTGAACCACCCGGGTCGAACCGGGTTTCAAAACATTATGGTTAATCCTCAATCTTCAAACTTTTATTATTTTCGTTTATAACTAGGGCTAAGCAAATGACCCGAAGGGACCGGACCGACCGAGACCGGACTGGACCAAACCGGACCGACCACATACGGTCCGGTCCTCGGTCTCGGCTTTTGGGCTAATTCGGTCCTCGGTCCGGTTCGGACCACAAACCGACTAATTTGGGCTAATTTGGCCTTGTTGGACTGGACCGACCCGGACCGAGACCAGACCGACCACATTCGGTCCCGTCTCGGTCTAAATTTTTAGCCGAAATCGGTCTCGGTCCGGTCCGGTCCGGTCTTGGCCGGTCCGGTTTTTAGACCGTGCTCACCCTTATTTATAACCCATAAAAAAAATTTATCACTAAACGATCTATCGATATAAAATCTCGTTGCTATGCTAGAGTACTTGTCTAGTTAAATATAAAAAGACAAACTTTATAATATAGTCAATTAAAAGTAAAAAATATTATAAACAAAACATTCAATATTATGTTTTTTTTTGACAAAAATAAATGTGTCATAGTTTAGATTAGACTTTTTAAAACGATTAACTAAATCAGTCGAGTTAAAATTAAAACATATGGGTCCCAAAACTGAACCCTTTAATTTAAATGAAATACGAATTGTCACATAGTTACTATCATCTTTTACATTCTTTATCTAGCAAAAAAATATACTACTTGGCATGATTTTACTTAAACGTACTCTTCTAACACAAAAGATAAAGTTGAAACCTTAAAAATAAAAATAAAAAATAAGCAAAGAAAACCCCTAATAAAAAACTCATTAAAAAAGAGGTAAGAAAAACAAAGAGATATTAAAGCATAAGGTGTGCTAAGGTTGCCCCCAGTTAGAGGATTCAATCCCTTTACTTTTCACTGTCACGTCAGCTTTCTCTCTCCAACGACCATCAGGCGATTAGGTGCCCCAGTAACACGACCTACACTACAAAAAATATACCCCACAAAAATACCTTTTATATTAATTAAACACACACACAATCTCATACGATACTCGATCGTGGCAACGACCAAGTTGGGTGAAAAGTGGACATGTGATCGATCGTTGTTTTTTGCCCACAACAAAGAGATCGACTGAGGATCGATTACAAATCGATCGAGTAAGTCGATCACTTCCTTCTATTGGAGGCAGCCTAAAGCACCATTTTTCTTCATTTGAATCTTATCAGGTGTCACATCATTTTAACACTCCGACTTCAAAATACCTCCTCACTAATAACATAAAACAAACTCTTCATATAAGCCCCACCCACTTTAAATTTTATTTATTTCTTACTCTATTTCTTACTTAAAGAAAAAGGCTGTAAAACTAATTTGTCTTATTTGCTTCGTTTGAACGAAAAGTAGCAAACAAAGAGCAAGTGAATAGAAAGACTGGCGTGGTGAAGAGCAAACGAAAAGGTTCGTTTGATGTACACGTAGGAGTGGCAAGCTTGATCTCGTCACTACACCTTATGTTCTTAAGGGGCGTTAAAACACCCTTCCTCATCTAGTTTAATAAAAGAGTTTTATGGTGTCACACCCCGTCGATGGCGGAAACACGAGGTGTAACTGGAAAGGAACACGAGCAAAAGATAATAGAACATACCAACGTTTAAGATTCAAAAGAAAGGATACATAATTACAATACCAGTTTAGCCGACATCGGCAAATATAATGTAAAGTTTAAATCCCAAAAGACTGCGTTTTATTACATAATGATTAGTAGTGACATGTAAAAACTTCATTATGCAAAGACCTTGAGGAAAAGCTTACAAACGATCACCTGAAATGCATGAGAGAAAACGGGTCAACTATGAAAATAGTTTGTGAGTACACACGTTTCGTATAATATGAAAACGTTTAAGAGAGAGAGTCAAAGGTTTCAGTCATCGAGAATAGTCCACAAAGCAAAGGCATTGTAAATCCACTCAGTTCCAAGTTCCGCCCATACAAAACTTGCAACCTGTGTGTTCACAACCCACTGCCAAAAGTAGTATGTCTAGTAGTCAAATATACGTTGTCATAATAGTTCATAATATAGCACCACATATATAATAATGTATGCTAGGCAAAGCCCCTAGAATAAATAATATGCGTTCCGTAACATAGTGAACGAGAGGTTGGCCGACCTCTAATAGCGCTATCCATACTACCTAATGATAGGAGACTAACAATGTGAATGTACGAACGGTACATCATACAACTATTATATATACAATTAAGAACACTCCGAACATGGGAGAATTTGCACTGCTCCGAACAGGGGAAACTTTAAGTCAGGGTCATAGCACGTATGGTTCAATAAGTTCAAACAAGTCATAAGTTCATAAAGGTAGTAATCAATTTAGTATGCTTCATGCATTCCGCCCCAAAAATATATTAAAAACGGTAAAAAGGATATCGTGAATACTCACCTGGTGCAATAATTATGATAACAAAGTGGATACACATAAATGAGGTGCAATCTCTATCCGCAACCTAATATGAATGATATGCTCTAATATAAGTCATGAAACAATGTTGTGCATGCAAATTCATATGATATGCATACCACTTGTGCATTTGGAAAGTAAAGTTTATCGTCAAAATATAAGTTTATAACGTCTTGTCAAGTTATAAATTACTTTACAAGTACTTACGTTGAAATGATATCCTACGATAGTCATTTAGTGATTTATTATGAAATTATAGTTTTTGAGTAATTTTCGGAAAAGTTTGAGTGATCGCACATTATTCGTTATAACTTCGTTAGACGAACGGTTGAACATTTTGAAAAATAGGATAGGCGAACTCACTTTTACTTGTAGACATCGTTTTCTCAAAAGTACTTTATCGATATGAAAAATGACTCCAAACATGGTCACTAGCGATGACCACTTTGGTCTAGCAAAAATATATAAGTGTTACTTGTGAAAAATAGTTACGATAACCATATTTATAACGCGTGTATTTTAGTCGTTATAAGTCCGTTTTCTACGTTTTATATATCCTTAGTTTCGTATTAAAGTATACTAGTATATTTTTGACAAATCGATTCATTTAAACAATGTTTAAAACTCATTTTTGACCTATGAATAATCCTGGACAGCAAGCATTTTTCTGAAAATATAGTTTTTGCCGCTAAACTTGAAAATAGCGTATCTCCTTCGTTATAAATCCGTTTTAACCCGTTCAAGCGACCACGGTTTCGTTTTAAAGTATATTTTCTGGAAATATAACCCAAAATACTTCATGAATTGCTGAATTTTCCAGATTTTACAAAAACGATCAGACCACAATATTAAGTTGTCGAAAATGATTTTTCTAGCGTAACTCTTGTTTCAATCACTTCAAATCAACACCAAATCTATTCTAAACCTACCATACACCTTCTTAGGGTGTCATGGGTTCCTAAACATCATCAAAAATGATATGTTTCAAGGGATTAATTATAGGATGAATAAAACTCATAATAAGTAATAAAAACACTTAAAAGTGGTATGAATCACATAATACTTGCATGATTTGTACTAGGATGATAAAAATAACTCAAGAATGATTATGAAAGATTAGTAAAGATCATGAAAAGCTTACTAGTTATATGAAGAGGTTTAAGTAACTAGGTTTCCTAAATACTCCTAGGTTTTTATTTCAAAACCTAAATAGAAGTATACTAGTGTTAATATAATCACTTGATCTTGAAAATCTTTTGATTTCTTCTTGGTTTTTGGTCTTGGCCGAATGGTAGAGATGGAATGGAGAGGTTATGATTTACTTTACACCTTCTATTATGTGTAACTATGTGTTATGTAAAATAATATCTAGTATAATGAAAGTATTATGCAAATATCTTAGTCTATAAATGTTTATGTGTACAAGCTAGTATAATTAGTTTTTTTTTTTTTTTACATGGTGACTAAGGGGTGGCCGGCCATGGAGTAAAATGGGGAGGGTTTGGGTAGTTTTGATAAGTAAATGTATTATTTGTTAAGTATAATGTGTAGTTTATAAATATAATTAGGTATTTAGTGTAGCGTTAACTAGAAATTGATTTTAACGGAACAAAATAAAATATATCGAAGTCATAAAATTATAAAAATACATTTATCGCAAGAATTGAGTGAATAAACAATTATCGAGTTGAATTTACGAAAACCGTCGTAAATATATACACATAACAATTTATATACAAAATAAATTCAAAACATCGGGTAAACTAATAATATAATTTTTTTATAGTCTTAAAATGAGTATAAAAATATATTAGGACAATTTCTGGAAGTGTCGGATCAATTGTTCAAAATAAATGATCGTACGATAGCGTTTATTTAATAGAAAAAGATACGCTAATGGAATATGCAAACCCATGCATGAACTAATATGAAAATGACGTTACTGATGATATGTGGACTAACTCTAGTATATATGAAATGTTCTCAATGATGCTTCATATTACTCGAATTTGATACTCGAAAACCTAGTTTACGAAAAATGATGAATAAAAGTCATGAATATAAAATTTTCTCCGGGAATGAATAGTGTTTTGTGAATAGTAAAATTTTTAAAGTTTGCAAAATGACCGGAAATTGAGAATTGTGATATTCTTCCCCTGTTAGAGGAATCACGTCCTCGTGATTCAATTATTGATAACTATAGTCCGAACTGCGACAAGGGTTCTAAAAGTTCATGCTCGTATATGGTCTAAATGATTATGTCAATGCTCATGCATATGGGTTCCTCATCCAACTAAGTACGTTCTCGTGATCAGATTTGATGAGGTAAACTTACCCAATATCGAACGTAGCCCTCAAAAGACCTTTAGGTAGTCGATTCTAATTTAATCTCACAACTCATCAAACAAGAACTGTCATAAGATTAAACTAAATCGACTTGAGTAAACTTGTCTCTTAGCTTGATTTTCGCAATTCATCAAACAAGAACTGTCACTAGATCAAGCTAGGAAACAAGTCTTTTGAATGAAGTCTTTTGAAAGATTCGCTCGATATTGGAATTGCTTACACAAATCAAATCAAATCAACAAAATAAATTACAACTAGGGTCGATATCGTAGGTCTCAAATTAATCAATGTCGTGAACGTGGTAAAAATTTAAAGCAAGTTATGCACTCAAAATCATGTTGTACAGAAAGAAGGTGGCTGTTCAAAAGAATGTACCCGTTACGCGTTGCGGGCTTCTTCAGTACCCAGATAGAATGCTCGACCACGTGCGAGGGAAACATCAATGTTCTGTTCTAGTGGACCTTCTATTGCCAACGCCAGGTTTGGATGATTTCCTCCTTGGTTGGGAGTTCTTTTCAACTTTGGACAGGTATTCCGAAGGTGATCTAGACTTCCACACTCGTAACATGCTTTTCTTTGTCCTTGGTTCCCAGTCCTGTTTGAGCAATTCCGCACGAATTGGCCCGTCTGTCCACATTTGTTGCACTTTAGGCAGTCTCCTGAGTGGTGATAGTTACATCGAGTACACATAGGATGTGGACCTGCGTATCTCTTGGGCCCTTGAGTTATTGCTCCGTAGTTCCCAACTACTCATTGTCTCTTGTCATGTTGATTTTGGTCACAGCTTCTTTGCTGATCTTCCTGCCTCTTTCGTCCACCGTCATTTCCTTTCGTTAGTTCACCAGACCTGATCACATCATTTGTCAAGCGGTACGCCATACCCACAGCGGCTTGCAGAGTGGTCGGGTTTGATGAGGTGACATCCCTCCTAATTTCCGGTATCAATCCCCATATATATCGGTCGATCAACTTCTCCACAGTGGAAACCATGTGAGGAACCATTCTAATGTATGTGTCTTACTCGGGTTTGGGTCAACCCGAGTGACCAAAGTTTAATTTTTTCTTTATAATTTTTATGTATTTTCAAGTGTAAACACCAAAATTTATAATTCTTAAATGACGTAGGCCTGAACCCGAGTTGACCCGACCCGAATTGACCAAACTCGAATTGACCCGAACCCGACCGGGTCAACCCTTATAACACTCCTACTTATTCTCACATCTTCAACACAAACCATATCTATTTTTCTTTCATTATTTTCTTTCAAAAGCACAAAAAACAAACATTTTTCTTCGGCTTTAGATGTACCTCTTCTTCTGCAGACATGGTTTCAGATAAAGACATAAAGCCTTTGAAAAAATAAACGAAAACTTACTGCCTCTTAATGATTAGAAAAAAAATGCTCTTAATACTGACTTCCTCTTAATGACATGAAATATAAACACATTTTTTTTGAGTGTGAATGAATCAGATTAGGGGTCATTTAGTTGATGAAAAATTTTCTTGTTTTTCTGTTTCTAAATTCCTAGAGAAGGGATTGGTTTTTCTTATCTAGAGAAGAGTTGAGAATTTTGAAAATCCGTTTAGATGAATTTATATTTTTCCTTTTCCAAAAAATGAAAAGTTGTTTAAATGAAGCTCTTTTCAAACATTTTTTCTTTTTTAAATCAACTTTTTTTCTTCCATATTGGATCTTTGTACGTTTTATCCATTTTATACGCTTGTACGCTTGTGTACGGTTTTATACGTTTTCATCCGTTTTATTTTCATTTTTGTACGTTATCATTTCTTTCTTTTTTTTCATTTTCGTACGTTTCATCAAATTTTATTACGTTTTTTTTACATTTTCGTCTATTTTTTTACGTTTTCGTATGCTTTTTACGTTTTCGTCTGTTATTTTACGTTTTTGTCTTTTTTTTACGTTTTCGTCTGTTTTTTACGTTATTTTACGTTTTCGTCTGTTACTTTACGTTTTCGTCTTTTTTACGTTTTTGTATGTTTTTTTTAACGTTTTCGTCTGTTTTTTTACCTTTTCATCTGTTTTTTTACGTTTGAGTATGTTTTTTACGTTTTCATCCGTTTTTTTATGTTTTCGTTCATTTTTTAATGTTTTCGTCCGTTTTTTTATGGTTTCGTCTGTTTTTTTTATGTTTTCGTTCGTTTTCTTACGTTTTTCGTCATTTTTTTTACGTTTCAGCCCATTTTCTTATGTTTTCGTCTGTTTTCTTACGTTTTCATCCATTTTTTTTAACGTTTTATCCGTTTTTTATGTTTCATCTATTTTTTATGTTTTCGTCTGTTTTTACGTTTTCGTCAATTTTTTTCCCCTTTTTTTTTTCCGTTTTCTTATGTAAGATAATATAGAATAACGTACAAAACTTACAAAATCATTTGAAAATGGACTAAAACGTAAAAAAAAAGATCGAAATGTAAAAAAATGGACGAAGACATAAGAAAGCAGACGAAAACGTTAAAAGAAAGGACGAAACTGCAAAAAAATGGACGGAAACGTAAATAAACGGATGAAAACTTTAAAAAACGAGTGAAAACGTAAAAAAAAGAACGAAAACGTAAAAAAGGGGCAAAAACGGATAAAAATGTAATAGAAATGACAAAAATGTAAAAAAATGGGCGAAAACGTAAAATAACGGATGAAAACGTAAAATAAAAGACAAAAACGTAAAAATGCGAACAAAAACGTAAAAAAAATTAAAAAACGGACGAAAACGTAAAAAAATGGGTGAAAACGTAAAAAACAGACGAAAACATAAAAAACAGGAAAAAACGTAAAAAAATGGACGAAAACGTAAAAGAAAGGACAAAAATGTAAAAAAACGTAAAATAACGGATGAAATTGTAAAATAACGGACGAAAACGTAAAAAGACGGAAGAAAACGTAAAAGACAGGCAAAAATGTAAAAAAGTTACGGAAACGTAAAAAAACGGATGAAAACGTAAAAAACGGGCGAAAACGTAAAATAATGGATGAAAATGTAAAAATAACAGACGAAAACGTAAAAAACGGGCGAAAACGTAAAAAAAAGAGGACAAAACAAATAAAAAATGAACGAAAACGTATAAAAACGGATGAAAACGTATTAAAATGGACATATAAAAAGTGAGAATGAAAAAAGTGAGGAGAGCAGAATGAGCTTTTCAAAATTATAGTTAAAATTTATAGAATGAGAGTTTCACTTTTTTTGAAAATTGTTGAAAAAAAGTGTAATTAAATGGATTTTCTGTTTTTCCCTTTTCATGTGAAAAATTTCCTGAAAAAATGGGAAATTTTTTAACAATTAAACGGCCCCTTAAGAAGCTGTTAACTTTTTTTTATAAAAAAAAAAAAGATTAATTTCATATATCACCCTACTTTCATGATAAATTTCATATATACCCAAAGTGCAAGTATTGAATGCATAATGTACAATGTTTTTAATGCATGTTTGAGTATATATGAAATTTCCATATAAAAGGAGGGGAGATATGAAATTGCCCCAAAAAAAAAAAAAGGAGAAAAGAAGAAAAAAAAAAAAAAAAAACACCGCCTGAAGTACAATGAAACAAATGGAGTAAATCTGTATAATAGTCAAACTACAGGGTACACTATCGGTAAACGATTGAAACTTTAGTTTGGATTGCCGTACAAATAAGAAAACCTCGTTTTTTCACTAAAAAACCTCGATTTTCCATTTTCACACACATTGTGTGTGAGTTTGACCAGCTGCTGAACCAGTCAACGGTAGGTAAATCTTTTATTTCGTGACACACAATTCTGGGTTGATGTTAGTTGATTGATATTTATTTTTAACAGATCAAGAGAGAAGAAATGGCGGATGGAGATAACCCATCGAGATATGTGAAACTGAACAAGGATCAAGCGCCTGTTGAGATCAGTCCTGGTGAACTTAATCAACCCATTGAAGTCCCTCAGGTATATTTGGATCTGTTGAGTTTCGGTCTTGTTTTTGTAGATGTTTTATGTGGATATATAGTAACGTGCTGTACAAGTAAATGATTTGTTTAGGGGAGTGTTTTGAGAGATCTGGATATATGGCATTGTAAGGGAGGGCTTTACCCGGTTTGAGTTTGTGTTGCGGTGGGTTTAAACCCCCCGTGGATTAGTCGGCCAAAAGGACGGAAACCATGGTTACCAAAAAAAAAAAAAAAAAAGAATAGCCATATAATCTATTCAAAAACTTCATGTTGCGTTTTGGAGTGGATTATTTGTTTACCGTGTTTGCGAAATGTAAAGAGTTAGATATTAGCCTTTGGCAAGTTATTTGAAATAAGTAATATTTTGCTCACGTATATACCCATACACACTCTTGCTAGAGGTCTTTATGGCAGTCCCTCTACCCTCGTATCCCACTCTGGCGGGATTGGGTATTGTTGTTGTTGATAATATGTGTTTTCTTACAAGACAAAACATTGTTTTGAAAAACTAGTTTGAAATAGAAAGTGGATCTATTTGATTTGTTTGAGTGCCTATTGGATCTTTCGACCTTAACCCTCGAATAGTATATCTGTATGAAGTATTATTTATTTATTTATTTTTCAACCAGAAAAGAAATGAAAAGTAAGAAAATAAAATCTTGCTGTTTTTCATATTGTAGACTGATTTTTTGTTCCGTAAAATGGAACAAATTGATCTATATATGTGAATTACGAAGCATATAGACAAACGTTTTATTGTAAATTAGGTGTGGAAGGATTGAAATGAACCTAAATGGATAATGAAATGGCTAAACAGAAAGCATAAAGAGATGAACGGATCTATGTTTTAAAAACATTGATGCCTTCCATTCTCATGCTTGGTTCTGAATATTATTCTTGACGTTTTGTACGTTAGGCCTTCCTACTCTGCACATGTGGGTTGGTGAAATATCAGTGAAGGAATTTGTTTTAGATTTGCTATTCCTTAAGCACATGTGCTATAAATTGAACGTGACTAGCCTTTTATTGCACTTTATGTTCATTGGGTCCAATGCTCTGATCTTTTAAGTACAACCCCAAAGTCCCACTTCTCTTGAGGGTTTTTGTTTGTCCTGTATTTCTGAGGGCTCACATTATGGAATCAATCACGCTACCAAGTGATAGTGTGGCTCGCTTTAGTTTACGCTTGCGTCAGTTTAGGCTCTTAACCTCTAAGTGGTGTTTAGAGTGAAACCTGTTATTATTATAAGCGATACAGGCAATACGCTATCACACTGTCACTTGCTTGAACATTTACATGAAGGTCTGGTTTAATACCAGTGGTCAAGCATGGAATGTTGCACTACAGTTGGATCCAAACTAAATTTGAATTAGAGAAAATTCCATCAAGACATATATTCTTTTATTTCTTCTTATGCAACAAGCCATTGACAAGAATGAAGAAAAGATCTGGAGTGTTTGTGAGTCGGCGTCATTCGCGAGATTTTGCTACATTGCATATTTGTTTTTTGTTAGCTTATTCTTAACATCATTAGCAATAGAAGAAATTTCTTATATTGTAAATATGAATATTCTTTGGAATATAACAGAATCCTTTGATCAATCACTTTGAATATTTAAAGTTGAAAGTCTATCTCTAGCCCCTAGAAGCGCTACCTTCTCGCAACATATTACAACCCAAGCCATAAAATCCTCGAAATGAGTCCCTTATTATGATACTCTCTTAGTTAAGAGTTAAGATATCACATATGTTTTGTTACAGGTTTCTGACATCTTTTGGCTTTACTGATTTTACAGTTGAATGTTCGCAAGTGCAATGAATGTGGGCAGCCTTTACCTGAGAGCTTTGAGCCTCCTGCTGTTGAGCCTTGGACAACTGGTATATTTGGTTGTGCTGAAGATACTGAAAGCTGTAAGTTTTTCTTTTGGTTATGGGGTAGTCCAAAAGTATTGAGATGTAATGTTGTTTAGTAACTTTTTTTTTCCCCATCCTTCACTCAAAATAAACTTGGCTCTAAGACTGTCTACTTCTGTACTGTCTATATCTATCTATATCTATACTACTTTATAATGCATTTAGGCCTTCTAAAATTAGAAGGCTTAAAAATTCAGATTTTTTTACTTGCTTATTATAGAAAGAATTAAAAAAAATAAGATAAGGAGCTCCAATCATTCAGTGACATGTGTCACTTCTCTAACTAAAAAATAACAAAAAGGGAGGAGCTCTAACAAACTAAAATAAAGAGCTCCAATAATGGGGTGACACATGTCACTTCCTAACTAATTAATCACCTTTATTTTTAAATTTAAATATCTTTTAATCCGTTTAATTTTTTTATGATCTAATTTCACCATATTTTTTAAAATTTTGTGCTCTTTAATTCAACATCCATTTTGATATATTTTTATGAGTTTTTAGTTTTTACATTTTTAGTAGGTTTATTTTATTTTGATTCAAATTTTTATAACTTTAACCTTTATTTCAATCAATACAAACTTTATTTATCAAAATCATTTACTTTTGGGAAAGTGTTTGACGAGAAAGAGACTGTGAAGGTCTTTTTATATGCGGGAATAATGATGTCACGGGAAAGATACGGAAAACCCAAACAAACACATACAACTAACACATATACATTTGGAGTGTTGTGAAATGAATTCACTAAGCGGGTAGGGAATTGCGAGGAGAGTTGGGTTAGCAATTCATTTACTATATTTATCGCCGCCGCTGTGCGCGGGTATCTAACTAGTATAATATATATGTGTATTCCTTTAGCATGCTGCTGGCTTGTCTCAACTTCCCTGTTATGTCATATCTTCAGGCTGGACAGGACTTTTTTGTCCGTGTGTTCTCTTTGGGCGTAATTATGAAAACTTGAGAGAGGACTATGCTTCAGCCAACACTGCTTGTGTTCTTCATGCTATTTTCATTGAGGGTGGTCTGGCACTTGCTGCAACTACAGCAGCATTGCATGGGGTTATTGACCCGAGGACTTCATTTCTCATTTGCGAAGGGGTGTTGTTTGGTTGGTGGATGTGTGGTATATACACCGGAATTGTTCGACAAATGCTACAGAAGAAGTATCATCTCAAGGTAATTACAACTTCACCTGTTGCTGTTATATTCACCCGAAAGTTTATTGTTAAAATCGACCCAATATACTTTCAAATGGGTTAATCTGGGTTATGTTTTATCGTTAAATGGTCAATTGAAAAGCTATAAGGTAAAAAGGAAACGGGTCAAATGGGTTGAACGTAGCCTAACATGTGTTTTGATGCACACAACTTCTTCACTTTGTTCAAATGTTTGATTGTCATTGCAGTAATAATAGTAGTTACATTATACTTTGTATGCCGAAACACAAAATTTGGCGTGGATCGTATATTTCTTTGCAAGTCTTACTATATTTCTGTTTGCTTGTTTGAGTATGCAGAACTCACCCTGTGATCCATGTTTGGTGCACTGCTGCATGCATTGGTGTGCTCTATGTCAAGAACACAGGGAGATGAAAGGACGACTCTCTGATAACTTTGTGATGCCAATGACCCTAGTCAACGCCCCTCCCGTTCAACAAATGAACTCTGGTCAAGACAACCAAGACTCCTCTTCTGCTGCACCATCATCCTCTGCAAATGGCCATGAACATCATACCAACATGGAGATGCAACCAATATGAGAGCATTATCTGGCGTTATAAACTTACATCTATGAAGTTACTTTTGCACAAAAAATTAAATTGGTTGTTTATGTTTTGTTCATTGATGCTTGATAGTAGGAAATATGAACTTCTATTAGGGTTGACTCTTCGGTTATGATGATTAGCTTCTTATACATTTTGGTGAGCTTTAATGACTATCGATAGATACCAATGCCTAAGTTGGTGTTATTAGTTATGTTATTGATACTTAACTAACCGTTTATCGGCAGTAAAAGAAGAGAGAGTGGAACACCTCTTATATCATTCTGGCCTTGGTTAAAATGTTAAAAGTTATTGCTAAGGGGAATGAGGTGTTTGGATGCGTTGCAAAACTGATTATTGCACCTTGCAATCATAATCATGAGTTTTACAGCATTTGAAAGAATTGCTTTTGAACTTTTTAACATTTAACACAAGTGATCGAATTAGATGAAACCTGTAAGAAATCGTCAAGGTCGGCTCGCAGGTTCAAGTCCTGCTAACTTGCACTATATTATGAGTATAGGAATCGTCTGAAGAAGAATATTCTTTGGTGCATAAAATAATTTCCTACGACATAATCATGCCGGAGCGAGGTATAAGGGAGATAAGATGTAGACAATTACACCCTACCAAAAAGTAAAGGGACAACGTAAAATAATTTCCTCATTGGGTTTTCCATTTTCCAAGTCATACGTGTGTTTAAACAAGACAAAGTTCTAACCTTCAATGAAAAGTGAACAACAGAACGTGCGTCTCTTTTGAAACTTTCGACCGGTAATAATCTATAAACTTTGTGTAAGTAGGTAAAAATCAAAATCAAATATTTGAGTATGTTGTCTTAATTAGTAAAAGTGCAAAGTTATTATATTTAGGGAAAATGATAAAAAAATGCATCGAATTTGACACTTGTTGTCATTGTGTGTAGTCAACTATTTTTTTTTCATTGTAACACAAACCTTTTGAATTTTTGTCATTGTATGTAGTCAGTTAGGTGAATTTGTGTTATTGTATGTACCCAGTCAGGCTTAGCGTTACATCGTTAGTCCTTATTTACTAACGGTCGTTAGTAAATAACTTAAAATTTCGTTCTCTTACGTTTTTATTCGTTTTCATCCGTTATTATACGTTTTCGTCCGTTTTTATACTTTTTCGTCCGTTTTATACATTTTGGTCCAATGCTTTCATCCGTTTTTTACATTTTCGTTTGTTTACTTACGTTTTCGTACGTTTTCTTACGTTTTAGTCCGTTATTATACGTTTTCGTCCGTTTTTATACTTTTTCGTCCGTTTAATACATTTTGGTCCAATGCTTTCATCCGTTTTTTACATTTTCGTTTGTTTACTTACGTTTTCTTACGTTTTAGTCCGTTATTATACGTTTTCGTCCGTTTTTATACGTTTTCGTCTGTTTTCTTACGTTTTCATCCGTTTTTATGCGTTTTGTCCGTTTTTTTACGTTTTCATTCGTATTTATACGTTTTTCATCCGTTTTCTTACGTTTTCAACTGTTTTTATACATTTCGTCTGTTTTTTTAAAGTTTTCGTCTGTTTTCTAACATTTTCATCTTTTTTTATACGCTTTCGTTGGTTTTCTTACTTTTTCGTTCATTTTCTTACTTTTTCGGACGAAAATGTATAAAACTTAAGAATACGGACAAAAACGTATAAAATGGATGAAGGTGTAAGAAAACAGATGAAAACTTAAAAAAAAAGAGGAAAACATATAAAAACAGACGAAAACATATAAAAACAGACGAAAACGTTAGAAAATCGACGAAGACATTTAAAAACTGACGAAAACGTATAAAAACGGACGAAAAAATATAAAACGGATGAAAAACGATTGAAAACGTATAAAAATAGATGAAAACGGATGAAAACTTATAAAAACGGACTAAAACGTATAAAAGCGAATGAAAACGTATAAAAGCGGACGAAAACGTAAGAAAACGGACGAGAATGTAAGAAAACAGACGAAAACGTAAAAAAGGGGAAAAAGCAACGGACGAAAAAGTATAAAAAACGGACAAAAACGTATAATAACGGATGAAAACGAATAAAAACGTAAGAGAACGAAATTTTAAGTTATTTACTAACGACCGTTAATATAAAAGGACTAACGATGTAACGCTAAGCCTGACTGGGTACATACAATAACACAAATTCACCTAATTGGCTACATACAATGACAAAAATTCAAAAGGTTTGTGTTATAATGAAAAAAAAAATAGTTGGCTACACACAATAACAACAAGTGTCAAGTTCGATGCATTTTTTTGTCATTGTCCCTTATATTTACTAGTGAAAAGAGTACACGGTATCACAATGTCATCCTCAATATTATTGGATGACACCAAATGTCATCCTACAACGCGTATCACATCAAATGTCATCCCACATCTCATATCACAGTGTTATACTCAATGTCTTGGATAACACTGAATGTCATCCCACACCTCACTTCAGTGTCATGGTCGACGTTGTCATTCGAAAGACTGCTTTTCAGTATGCGTCTGGGTATGTATTTGTGGTTTTTAGTGGGTTCAGTTTTAAGTGTTATGAGTGCGGATGACATCGATTTTTAATGTCACCGTACCCAGAACTCTAACTATCACAGGGACTAACTTACTCTTACTCCAAATCTCAAGTACTCAAACAGTAAACAAACAAAACCACAAGTACCACAAAACAAACAAAATCTTAGGGCCCGTTTGGTTGGGTGGATTGGTTTGGGTTTTGACTTTTAAAAGTGGAAGCAATTGTTTGTTTGCCGGCTTAACTTTCTGATTTAGGATTGAATGCAAAAAAAATGGATTGTGCACAATCCAGGATACATGCACTACTTTTCTGAAAATGTGGGTCCAGGTTTTTAGTTTCTCTCTTATCTCTCCTCTTTTTATAATATAAATTAATAAAACTAAATTTTAAATATTTTGATTAATTCTTAAAATATTCCTCATCAATTTATTATATTATTTTATCTCTCCTACATCAAATCAAAATCCAAAACCCAAATACAAATCCAAATCCAAATCCAAATCTAAATCCTAAACCCACCTACAAACCAAACGGACCCTTAAAACATTATTATCCAAAAACACATTTCAAGAAACAAAGATTTCTTAAAAAAAAACATGAATCCTAAAACCCTGTCACTGACATCCTCCTTCACCCCAATCCATCATCTTCCCCACAAAAAACCCATTTCAAAAACCCACAAACTTTACCCGGGTCGGGTCAAACCCATTTGCAAATCACAACCAGACATTGAAATATCAGTTTCTGTAGCCGGGTCACAAGGAACTGGACCTGCTGCCCCGACCCGAGGTGATATCTTTCTTGAAAAACAACAGCAAATTCAAAGTTTGGTTGTTGAGAAAAAGACAAAAAAGATTAAGAAAAAAGAGTTAGTTAAGTCTGTTACAAGTAGTGGTGGAGGGTATTGTTGTTATGGGTGTGGAGCTCCTTTGCAAGTTGTCGAAATCGATGCTCCGGGTTACGTTGACCCGGATACTTATCAGCTGGTATTATTCATATTTGTTTAGTTTTCGGTTTTTTGGAATTTGGATAATTGGTTTGTATGGTTATATAGTTGCGTTGAAAATGTATCCAACTTGACACATTATGGTTATATAGTATTCACCGCTCGTATATTGAAACTACTTTATACGTATTCAAGTATGTTAAAAATAACTTTTAAACAAATACAAACAAAAACATGTTGTTGATGAAAATGTCGTTAGAGACGATAAGTACAGTGTTACTTTTTCTACTTGATTTGTGTTTGATATTTGGATAATTGTTTCCCTATCGGTTTGTGATGATTGATATTGTTCCAAGTCGGTTTATTTGCAAAAAGGATAAAAGCATAATTAGGCGTAAGTCACCCCTCTAGAAATCAGAATTCAAGAATAATATAAAAGAAGCCTAGAGCATCTATAAATAAGATCATATTGTAAGCATTTGGCTGAACTGTGTTAATATTGCGTTCATTCTTGACGCTATGCTATGATTAACTCTTGCAGCATTCACTTATATTGCTAAAAAGATCCATAAGCATACTTTTTTTTAATGCACTAATATTGTCTTGATTTACTGGGTGTGGATTCTTACAAGGATGGTCATTGTGCAGAAAAAGAAGCACCGGCAGCTCAAAACAGTTCTATGCGGTAGGTGCCGCCTATTATCCCATGGCCACATGGTCACTGCTGTTGGCGGCAATGGTGGTTATGCGGGTGGAAAGCAGTTTGTTACTGCCGAGGAGCTTAGAGAAAAGTTAACTCACTTACGCCATGAGAAAGCTTTCATTGTAAAACTGGTGAGGCCTTTTAGTCACTTAGGGGGTGTTTGAATGTGATATTGATGGTCAAAGTTAGTATATTTGTATTATAGGCAAGAAGTTGCCATAAGAAAACTGATTACCTAGATAATTGCTAAATTACCTAACTATCCCTAATTTCAAATTTTGTTATTTTCATCTTTACTTCTACAAAAAGCGATAACAATTTAGTTACTACACGTCCAAACATCCACTTCTTTCACGAAGGCCATTGTAATCAAGATATTTTGGTTTATAGTTCTAATAGTTCAGGGTTGTATGCTTAATCGCTTGTAGGTTGATATAGTGGATTTCAATGGCAGCTTTTTGGCTCATGTACGCGATCTTGCGGGAGCAAATCCGATTATATTAGTTGTGACTAAGGTATCATGTTCTGTTTTTCCTTAAGTGGTCAAAGTTGATGTTTGCTCATTCTAATTTTCTTATTATGTTCACGTTGTTGATCAAGGTTGACCTTCTTCCTAAAGGGACAGATTTCAATTGTGTTGGTGACTGGGTTGTGGATGCCACCATGAGAAAGAAGCTCAAGTAAGTCTTGACCTCTATAATCAATACTAGCATGAACACATTGTGAAATAGGATTGGTATTTGTTAATTAACAAAGGTCAAACAAGTGAGATACATATTTGCATCTTGTTTCTTTTCTTTTTGTTTTTTTTAATCTTAAAGTACTTTATTTATTTATTTATTTATTTATTTTATTTTTTTTGTATTTCCTTGCAGTGTTTTAAGCGTTCACTTGACAAGTTCCAAGTCATTGGTTGGAATTGCTGGAGTTGTGTCTGAGATCCAGAAGGAGAAGAAGGGCCGTGATGTGTACATTCTAGTTAGTAATTCCTTAGTTTGTGGATTATCATTCAACCCTCGAATCAATTGACATGGAAAATGAAATTCTTGAAAGACCAAAGAAAGTGGACCCCATAGTTTAACTTCTATGCTACCATTTAGTTAAATACGGAGTAGCATTGACATCTTTGTTTGCTTTCTTTAGGGAGCAGCAAATGTTGGGAAATCCGCCTTTATCAATGCAGCATTGAGTAAGTTACTTTCTGAGTTAAGATCCAAGCTTGTTACAAGTTCAATTTGTTTGTCTTGAAACATACACATTACTTCTTTATTTTATGAAAGCGTTTATTCCATCAAAACCTAACTTTTGACATAGATAAGCCCAGGTTTGGATGAAACCTTCTTTAAACGTTGTGAGAAAATGGATGGGTTGGATGACGGATCAAAATAGGCTGGGTTGGGCCGACAACAATCTTTTATACATTTTCTTAGTTTTGTATTAAATAAGTATTGTTCTAGAGACTATTAATAAAATAGTCTTAAACTTTTCTAATACAATGATTAAACGTGTTCTTTTTCGGCCGATGTGACCCATGTTCTTTTTAGCTAAATCCTTTAGCGTAACTTATTTCACTAGTAAGTTTAACTAAAATAAACCCATTTATATGTTAATGGGTAGGAATTGCCGCCAGTCTTATATTATGATTTGGTATCTATGCGATGCCAGTTACGTAATGGCCACAATTTGGTGTCATGTAACTTATAAAAGTTGTAAATTCCAGAGATGCTTTCATATAAAGATCCTGTCGCTGCAATGGCAAGAAAATACAAACCGATACAATCTGCTGTTCCGGGAACCACAGTGGGCCCCATTCAAATAAACGCTTTCCTCGGAGGAGGGGTATGTATTTTGCTTCATTTCTTCCACATTATAATTTATACAAAGTGTGAAAAAATTTCTATCTTTTAGTATAGTTATATTTTGTCATGTGAAGTGAATCATTGAACAAATTTCTGAACTTTAAATTGTTTTAATACAGAAAGTGTATGACACACCTGGAGTTCATCTCCATCATAGGCAAGCTGCGGTGGTTCACTCACAAGATTTGCCTGCCCTTGCTCCACGGAGTCGGCTTAGAGGCCAATCATTTACAGTATGTACTTTTTCATTTTTCCCTTCAAGTTATCATTGAGAAATGCCATTTCTGTGTTTTTATTAGAGGTGGCAAATTGGATAGATTGATAACGGGTCAAACAAAACAGGTCTTTAGGTCGAGCGGCCCTAAATACTTTTCCTGTTTCTTTCCTTAAATTCTATAAATATGTAATGTTTTAAGTATGATAAAAATAACTATATCATAAAGAACACAATCTACTTTTTAAATTGAATGATTAGGAGGTTCGATCCATTTTAAATACACATTGGTTGACTTCGACCTGTAAATTGTCAAATTTGCCACTTCTAGTTTTTACTTTTTATTATATATTATTTTTAAGGGTGATAATATGTGGAATTCTAACATATGCACTTTGTTGATTGTGACAGAAAGAGGTAGTTTTGGATCAATGGGTAAGTGAGAAAATGGAGTTTGACGGCTTAACGGGTTTTTCCATCTTTTGGGGAGGTCTTGCCCGGATTGATATTTTAAAGGTATTCATCTTTTTAACTTTCACTATCCATACAGTTACCATATTTTTCTTTTTCGCCATTATTTTACAATTTGCATTTCTTTCTTTTTCTCAGGCGCTTCCGGAAACTTGTTTAACATTTTATGGGCCCAAGGCACTAAAACTTCATATCGTACCCACAAATAAAGCAGATGAATTTTACAAGGTATGTTATATACTTTTATCTGTTTTTTATGGTGTTTGGAACATTTCACTAATTAATAGTATTAGGGAAAATTCCATATATATCCAAAAGAAACTTCATAATTCCATATTTTACCCAAATGACAAGTTTTCAATGCACGAGTACAATGCTTTTAAAGCATGTGTTGAGGAAATATGGAATTATGATGTTTGTTTTGGGTATACCTAGACTAAAATTGACCCATTAACCCAAGTGCCCGACTGATACGTGCATGAATTGAAGACCAATTCTACATGCCCCACTTCGACATATGTGCTAGTTTACTTATGCTTGCTATGGGAGATTGTACGTGTATGTGCATGTCTTCATTTTATTTGGCTTCGTAAGAGGTAGTGGGGTTTTATGGTACCAGTAACCTTTGTAGCAGTTAATAACTTTCTTTTAAGTACTGTAATTTCCTTTCAAGTTCTCAAGAAGAATAAGAATTAAGAAAATTAGTTTAATAGTAGTTCTTAATTTAGTTGTTAGTTTAGTTATCGTCTAAGGAGAGTGATCATCTCAAATCGATCTTCTATCACCGACCTACCCACTTTTCTACATCTAGCATTTGTGTGAGGAATTTTCAAATGCTTACTCTTATTTTGATGTTTACCAAGGGACAAATCTCCACCATCCATATAGTTTGATCTAATGGTGGAGATAAACCTAAGATTTAATATGGAAACCTAAGTCCATGTTTTTTTCTCCTTTTTCTTTGTTTTTTTGTCTTTCTTATTTATTAACAATTTTTTTCTTTTTTCTTTTTTCTTTTCCTTTTTTTCTTGAAATTCACGTTTGTATTTAAAATTAATGTATATATTTTTTATTTTATTTTATTTTTTTTTTTTGGTTTCACGTTTCTTTTATTATTTTTTAATTTTAAATTCACGTTTTTTTTATTTAAGTTTTTTTTCTCTTTCATACGTTTTCATCTATATTCATACGTTTTCATTCGTTTTAATACGTTTTCGTCCTTTTTTTTACGTTTTCGTCTGTTTTCATCCGTTTTCGTACGTTTATATCCTTTTTCTGATGTTTTCGTCCGTTTTCGTACGTTTTCATACGTTTTTGTACGTTTTCATACGTTTATATACGTTTTCGTCTGTTTTTAGACGTTTTTGTCCGTTTTCATACGTTTTCGTCTGTTTTTAGACATTTTCGACTGTTTTCAGACGTTTTCGTCCGTCTTTATACGTTTTCGTCTGTTTTCATACGTTTTCGTCTGTTTTCTTACATTTTCGCCCGTTTACGTTCGTTTTCATACGTTTTCGCCCGTTTTCTTACGTTCTCGTTTGTTTTCATACGTTTTTGTCCATTTTCTTACGTTTTCGTTCGTTTTCATACGTTTTCGTTTGTTTTCTTTCGTTTTCGTCCATTTTTCATACGTTTTCACACGTGTTTTTACGCTTTCATACGTTTTCGTCCGTTTTCTTACGTTTTCGGCCATTTTTATACGTTTTTGTCTGTTTTTTTAGGTTTTCATGTATTTTCGTCTGTTTTTAGACGTTTTCGTCTTTATTTTTACGTTTACATGTATTTTCGTTCGTTTTGAGACGTTTTCATACGTTGTCGTCCGTTTTTTTACGTTTTCATCCATTTTAGACTTTTTTTGTCTGTTTTCATACGTTTTCATCCATTTTTATACGTTTTCGTCCGTTTTCATACGTTTTCATCCGTTTTTGTCTGTTTTTTTTTACGTTTTTCATTCGATTTTATACGTTTTTGTCCGTTTTCAGACGATTTCATTTTGATATTTGTAAGTGACATTTATTTATCTCTTGTGATATAACATTGTAAGGAAGATGAAAAGTTTTACATTCTTCATCACGTATGTGTTATCAGTTGTGATACTCAACGAAGAATGTAATGGTTGTGTTTTTGAAAATATTTAGGAAGATTTTTGTGTTTTATAATATTATGAAATATTAGAAAAGTTGTTCAACTGAAAACAAGAGATGTTATGATACTTTTGTTAGACTTGTGGTGGATTTTTCTATTTAATGGATACATTGTGCATGTTTCGATAGGTTTTATAGCGAGGTTTGAAAATATCTATGGTTGAATCAGCAAACTAAATAAACTATGGTTGAAGATAGCACACATCTTTATAAACAAATTGAGGAAGCTCAAACACTGTGATATCACCTCACTTGTGATATCACACGTGATAACACCGTTGATATCACCTGTGATATCATGTGTGATATTACCGGCGATAGCATGTGTGATATCATAGTGTATATCACTTATGATATCACCAGTAATATCACCTATGATATCATGTGATATCACAAGTGAGGTGATATCACCTGTGATATCATGTGTGATATCACTGGTGTTTGAGCTTACTCAGTTTGTTTAAAAAGATGTGTGCTTTCTTTAACCATAACTTCTTTAGTTTGTTGATTCAACCATAGATATTTTTAAATTCCATTATAAAACCTATCGAAACATGCACAATGTATCCATTAAATAGAAAAATACACCACAAGTCTAACAAAAGTTTCATAACATCTTTTGTTTTCAGTTAAACACCTTTTCTAATATTTCATATTATCATAAAACACAAAAATCTTCCTAAATATTTTCAAAAACAAAAATAAGAAAAATGAACATAATCATCACAGTAATATAATAAGTGATGTTTATTATCATTTCTTTCATATATACTTGGTAAAATACTAAATTCTTATCACAATTGGTATGAATTTAATATTTCATATTCTTAGTTGAGTATCACAACTGATAACACATATATGATGAAGAATGTAATACTCTTTATCTTTCTTGCAGTGTTATATCACAAGAGATAAATAAGTGTCACTTAAAATATCAAAATGAATAAAAAGGAAGCAAACTATGAAAATGAGACTTGACATATTCTCAAAATCAAACAAGTGTTGCATTAAATTAGCATTTTTTGAACAAAATATGAATTCACCTAAAGAGACTTTAACCCTTTTATTTCTACTAAGAGTATAATATCACAAGTGATAGATAACATTGGTTGAATTAAAAAAATATCCGCTTGTCAATTGCGATGAAAGGCGCAAAAACTATCTTGTAACTGAAAATTATAAAAATATTAGAAAACACATAGGTGATAATATATAAAAATATGCAAAGCAATGAAATATCTCAGGTGATATTAAAGGTTAAAAACATACTTGTTTGTTTATGAAATATCACAAGTGATATTAGACATGTAATATAATAAAGTTTAATAATAAGCATGAAAACATATGAAAATAGAAGAAAACATATAAAAACTGCAAAAAAACGGACGAGAACTTATAAAAACGAATGAAAAGCGTATAAAATGTATGAAAACAGGAAAAAAAAAGCATCTGAAAACGGACGAAAACGTATAAAAACGGATGAAAGTGGATGAAAACGGACGAAAACGTCTGAAAACAGACGAAAGCGTCTAAAAATGGACGAAAACGTAATAAAACGGACGAAAGCGTCTAGAAACCTATGAAAACCGATGAAAACGTAAGAAAACGGACAAAACGTAAGAAAACAGACAAAAACGTATTAAAACGGAAGAAAACGTAAGAAAACAGACGAAAAGTTATGAAAACGGACAAAACATAAGAAAACAGACAAAAACGTAAGAAACCGAACGAAAACATAGAAAAACGAACGAAAACGTATGAAAACGAGCGAAGACGTAAGAAAACAGACGAAAACATATGAAAACGGACAAAAACGTAAGAAAACGGCCGAAAACGTATGAAAACGGACGAAAAAGTATGAAAACGGACGAAAACGTAAGAAAACAGACAAAAACGTAAGAAAATGTAAGAAAACAGACGAAAACGTATGAAACGGACGAAAATGTAAGAAAACAGACGAAAACATATGAAAACGGACGAAAACGGATGAAAACGTACGAAAACGGACAAAACGTAAGAAAACGGATGAAAACGTAAGAAAAAAGACGAAGACGTAAACAAGACTGACGAAAACGTAAGAAAACAGACGAAAACATATGAAAACGTATGAAAACAGACGAAAACGTATGAAAATAAACGAAAACTAAGAAAAAACGCGAATGAAAAAGAAAACGTGAATTAATTAAAAAAAACGCGAATTTAAAAAAAAAAACGTGAATTAATTATGAAAAACGTGAATTTAAAAAAAAAATACAAAAAAAATATGTGAATAAAAAAGAAAGACAAAAAGGTTAGAAAAAACATGGACTTAGGTTTACCTTTTAAATCTTAGGTTAATCCCCACCATTTATTCAATCTAGATGGATGGTGGGAATTTGTCCCTTGGTAAGCATGGATTTGTGGGTAAGCAAAATAAAGTGCCTCGCATTTGTGTATAAACTCACCTATGACTTTCACATACAAATTTCACATGCTTTTGTGCTAAAACTTTAGCACCCCAGATTTTGTTTATCCAATTGTCTTTGTGTCTGTTATTCTAGCCGTCAAGATTTTCCTAAACAGGAAGAATTCTTGTGGATTCTGTGGAATTTATTATTTTGACCTCTTTGAAGCTTTATCATTTTGGAATTGAAAAGCTTGCTTTATGAAACCTCAAGATTTTTGTCACTTGTGCAGAAAGAAGTTGGAGTTCTTTTAACACCTCCAAGTGGAGAACAAGTACCAGATTGGACAGGACTTGAGACTGTTCGTCAGTTACAAATAAGATTCGACGACACCCAAAGGTATGTAGTCCATACTAGCATAGAGTAATACGGCGTTATAGCCTCTCCTTTTATGCATATATTTGGCTCATGTTATAAATCCATCTTGTAGACCTGCTTGTGATGTGGCCATATCTGGGCTTGGATGGATAACAGTTGAACCAGTTAGCCAAGCACTTAAAGAACTCGATTCAAGTTTAGTAGAAGATGCCATGGAGATTTCACTAGATGTTCATGTTCCCAAGCCAGTTGAGATTTTTGTTCGGCCTCCACTTCCGGTTGGTAAGGTTGGAGGAGAATGGTATCAATATCGAGATCTAACAGAAAAAGAAGAAGAAACCAGACCCAAGTGGTACTTCTGATATCGAGCATAAAAACTTTTGCTATTGTTTGCTATAGGAATGTTGTACTTTTATAGTAGGGCTGGTATCTAAGTTGTTTTTGTCTTCTTCAATTTGTATTGTAAATGAGATGGAACAACATAATTATTTGATTTGAGTATTTATATAGAGCATTACCCTTTGATCACAAACAATGTCTCACGCGTTTCTAGTTTCTACCAAGGCAGCGTTTAGTTTAGTACACGAACTTATTCAAAAATACTCCATTCGAGTTTAGAAACCATCTTTATGGTTTATTTGATTGACATACATTGTTATGGGTATGAAAAGTTGTAAGTTAATCAGGTAATGCCAGTTAGCTAACCAGATGTTCTTGAGAACATTGGCTTTTACATAAAAACCATCTCCTCGCCTTTTGTTTAAATCTAGCCAACTTTAAGACAAGAAACGAGTAAAGCTTTGGACTGAAATTGTAGGGTTTTACCCTTATGAAAGGGAACCCTTCCAGAAATTCTCGACGGTCAAGGCAGAACCAAGACCGAGGAGGGGGTTTGGAAATAGTTTTCAACCAGCAATTGACGCGCCTCGGTTATTACCTCATTAGCTGCGTCATTGCCCCAAGCGCAAAGATGCTTTTGCCAAACACCCAACCCCTTATTTTATACACCCCCACTCACTCTTCCTTTTCATCCCTCCATCAATGTGGGATCGTTCACAAGTCCCAAAATTTTCTCTTCTATGAATATGTTTTCTTTCTGTCATTTGATCTTTTACTATATTGTTAACTGATTACCCAGAGTAACAGTTAAATTACCAGTAACGACCAACATATCCTATGGTACACGTTTTCTAGTGAGTAGTCGACTTCAACAAAATCAAGAGCCCCTAACTGTAAAAGACATCGAAAGTCTCAAATGCACCTGTTGCTATACTTCACATTTTGGGACTCGAGTATATTCTGTCAAAGTTTAGTTACTAACAACTTGTAGGAGCTAAAGTCATGTCTCGTGTGCCAAGATAGGCGAAGATGCTAATGGTGCACTGGGGGTAAAATGAAAAGAGCATAAGCTAATAATGTGGCATGCCAATAATTATATCAGACCAGCCTCTCTGCAGCTCATGTTATCGATACTGGTTTTGATTATGCTATGCATTCAGAGGCGAAATCAGGAGTTCGTGTTTGGGGGCGTCACTTCGTAGTAAAATAGTGACGGTAAATATTTTAGGTGAAAAACTTGCATCTAGCCAACATGAATCATAAATGTGTGCTTAGCGGCATTCAAGGTGTAGATGAGGTGTTCATCATCTAAGTGGTTGCGAGTTAAAGATCTAAGTTAATGGTGTGTAAGTGTGTTATTTTAGTTCAAATAAAAAGTACTCCTACATTTACATGCTACATCTCAAACTAATTCATCATTGATGATTTGATGCCATCCTCAGAATGTATTATAATGCCAAAAGCACCAATTCGTTATCTGGTGTTCAAATTGCAACTTTTTGAAAACTTACCCCCTCCCTTGCACATTTCCAGACTCCGAGAGGCTTGTTGAGACAATAGATCTGTTATCTGGTGTCCATTTTAAGTCTTTAGTAGTAGTAAATAACGTCGAGAGTGCAGGTGTAACAACTCATCCCACTTCGGTAGGAGATAAGACATTTGAGTCCATTTTAAGCTTGAAGTAGTGGACTAGTATCCTCTACCATGGTTTTTCATTGAACCCCGGAAGGATACACGAGTAGTCCACTGCTTTCGGCTTTGGGCACCGTCACAGCAGGACTAACTTCACTATCCTTTATGTTTTTACAGGATATCACTCCACCATGGTTTTTCGTTGAACCTCGGAAGGATACCCGAGAATTTTGCCGTCCTTATCTATGTCATGATTTTTAGAAAAATAGAACACATTTCTTTTGTTGTACATGTAGGCAAATATACACTGTACAAATCGTGTGTCTCGACCGGACTAATCAACGTGGTTGCAAACAAAACACAAGTCACAAAATTCCAATGATATTGATCTATAAAACAAAGAATCTAATAGGTAGAATTCGTTGCTAACCAAATTTAGGTTGATTTTGTTTTTCGTTTCTCTTTAAGTGTTAGACCACAATGCAAAATAACTTGAAATCGAGATAAAATTTGTCTAAGTTAAACATATTCTATCTTCCGAAATTATGATAGTTTCTATAGAAGAATAGCTTTTTCCTCTAGAAGTTCTTTTGTTTAGTCAACCGTATTTCCATAATATGCTATGAAACTCTATCAAAGGCTACAATTTGGTTCAATAAAGATCAAAGAAAAACCAAAGATCAAATAAACCATTCTCAACTATTATTTTTTTTATTAAAACAATAAAATAAACTTTCACATTCATTTTTAAAAATTAAATATCTCACAAACCATTGATCGTTAGACGAAACAAATCATACTATCACGACAAGCATAAAATTACCTTTAATTTGATATCTAACATCATATACTTTCGACGAACTTTTTTTTTCAGTTTTTTTGTGGGTATAGGGTTTACGGTTAGGGTTTAAGGGTTTGACTTTTTTGGGTTAAGCTTTTTAGGGGTTAAGTGTTTAGGTTTCTTAGGGTTTAGCGGATAGGGTTTAGGTTTTTTTGGCTTAGGGGTTAAGAGTTTTAAGTTTTAGGGTTTAGGGGTTTGTAGGGTTTAGGGTTTTTTGGGTTTAGGGGTTAGGGTTTTTAGGGTTTAGGGGTTAAGATTTTTATGGTTTAGGGTTTGTAGTTTAGGGGTTGTGTTAACACAAATGAGTGTTTTTAAAATTTCTATTTATGGTGTAATATATCAAAACCCGCAAAACACGATAAAAAATAAGTTCGTCGAAAGTATACAATATTGGATCTCTATAGAAAGATAATTTTATTCTTGTCGCAATGGTATAATTAGTTTTATCTAACTATTAACGGTTTTTGAGATATTTACTTTTTAAATCTAAGGATGAAAATGAATTTAATTGATTTGATAAAAAATGGATGATTGAGATTAATCAATTTGATCTTTAGTTATTATGTGATCTTTATTGATCTCACCCCTCAAAGACTAATAGGAAAAATCTAAAGAGAAAACTAATAATAGAAACAATCAAATATGCTATGAAACTCAATCCCACATTGGACAAAGTAACAATTAAAAGTGCAGATATAAGAGCGGAAGGTGTGGGGTTTTCGTGGTTCGCCGTGGGCTTATGTGGTGGTTCGCCGTGCCCCGCCGCCACACCGGGGTGGTTCGCCGTCCCTCGCCGTGGAGATGCTCGCCATGGTGACGACGAAGGTAAAAAACCTGACAAACCCACCACTAACCAACGGATATATTTTTTATTTGTGTTATTTGATTAGTGTGTGTTTGTAGTGTGTGTTTGTAATTGTTGTGTGTGTTTGTATTGTGTGTTTGTTAGTGTGTGTAAAGGGAGGAAGAAGAAGACAGGTAACGTTTTCTCTTTTTTTTTTTTTTTTTTTTTTTTTTTTTTTTTAATTGAAGTGGATAATAAAGTTGTGGTGAATAAACAGGTAACGTTTTACATTTTTTTTAACTTCTTTTTAAATATATTGTTTTGTATTTTTATTTTAATAAATAAATTTAGTTTATATGAAAATTTGAAAAAGAAAAAAATAAAGTGGTAGTGGTGGGCCACAAATGAAGAGGTTGAGGTTTGTTAGAGCACACACATTCATAACGCCTCAACGGCGTTAAACCCACAAATCAAGCCACATAACGCGCGTTATTGCGTTATACCCGATGGGAGTGCATCAGCGTCACGCCGTTAGTCCCTGGGCGTTAAGGGACTAACGCGCGTTAAATAATTAAAAAAAAAAAAAAAAAAAAAAAAAAAAAAAAAAATTCATTTTACCCCCCTAAACCATTTCAAATAAATTTTCACTTACACCCCCTCAACCTATTCAAATTCAAATTTAAATTGTACTGGTCAATTCTGGGCGGGATAAATTCAAATTCAAATTTGAAATTTTAAAATCAAATACGAGCGGGATTTATTCAAACTCAAAATCAACTCTGCCTATATATATAATCTACCAGAGTTGTTTAGAACACACAACACACACAAGTTACACACACAACTCACACACACAAAAATGTCTCACAAAGATTTTTCTCAGCAATTCCCCAGCCCAGAAAAGTTGTCGGAAACCAGCTTTCCAAATCCAAATCACTTGCCGGAAATCAGCTTTCCAACTCTACCAGAACATGATGTTTACTCTACACCACCAGAAAATGTCTTTCCAGTGGGTTTTGAAAACATCCCGTACCTCCCAATTGTTTCTACTCCACCTGTGAACAGCCCACAGGTGGATTTTCAAAACCACCCGAGCGGGTTAAGTGAGGCTTCCCTCCGGCAATTGGAACGAGATGAAGAAACCGTAAGGGAGATTATGGAAGAGCAGGCACGTGAAGAGGCTGCTCGTCGTGAGCAAGAAGCACGGGAAGCTCAGTACCTCAAAGACAACTATTTCGACATAATGGAGAGTCGATACTTCAATGGGGAGTTTTATTCTCCGCCAACCAGTTCTGATGGTTGGGACTCAGATGATTCGTTTTTTTAAGTTTTAGTAGTTTTATTTTCGTCAGTATTTGAACTGTTTTTTTTTTTTCGTTGTATTTTTTTTTTAATCTCGTATTGTAATATGTTTTTAGTTTTAATGAAATGTTTGTTGTAGTTTAATAAATGAAGTTTTTGTTTTAGTTTAGGGGTTGAATTTGAAAATATGAAATATTATTGGTGTTATGGTGTTATTGGGATGTTATGGATGGGAGTGTTTTTTGGGGATGTTAATGTTAAATGTTAAAGCTGATGTGGCGCTGACGTGGACGGTGTTATTGGTGTTATAGTGTTATGGATGGGAGTGCTCTTATGAGGGAGGGGGTTTGTTGTGGTTAGTCGTGGAGGTTTGTTATGCTGATGTGGCAGTGATGTGGCAGTGATGAAGAGCTTGAGGCTTGTCACCACACCCACCCCTCTAATGTTATAGTTGCTTAAAATATTTGTCGGTGGTGATAAAATGGAGCTTCAGGGTTATTCTCAAGACTAGCGAAAAAGCTTCACTTTTATCATCACTGTTCTAGGTTGGTGGGCAACTCACATACCACTTTAGGTTTATGTGAAACTCACATATCACTGGACTATAGGCGTTGGGTCACTTTTATAGGTGGTGATTAAATGGGGCCTTAAGGTTGATTTCAAGACTTTGAGCGAAAGAGCTTCACTTTATCATCACTCTAGGTTGGTGGGAAACTCACATACCACTGGACTATAGGTGTTGGGTCACTTTTATAGGTGGTGATTAAATGGAGCTTTAAGGTTGTTTTGAAGACTTTGAGTGAAAGAGCTTCACTTTTATCATCACTGTTTTTTCTCTAATCGATAATTTTTTCACACTTTATACCACATACCACTGGACCAAAGGAGTTGGGTCACTTTTATCATCAGTTTTATCACTTCCGCAATTTATTTCCTAAACAATTTGAAACATGCCGTTGGGTAAATCTCAATTTTGTTGTACAAACAAGAATATATTTTTTCGAACACTTTGAAACGTTACATTGCATAAATCTCAATTTTGTAGTAGAAACAAGAATGAACGGATTAGTTTTACTTAGGTTGTTGAAGCAGATCTTGATGTCAAAACGATGAAGAATGGCGAATTTGATCGAGGTTGTCTTGACACAAAGGTTATACATTTAAAACGTTACTCTTTTCAAGAATAATGACATGTGTTATATTCCTTAAGAAGTTTATAATTTTGAATTTTGTAAATTTGAAGGATGTGGTTCTGGTAATGGAGATTGGTTCCTTGAGCGACGCTGATCCAAACAATCCTTCAAGTTCTGTGGGTAAACATGAAAGATAAATGCTTGTTGTCAAGTCTTCAACAAATAGTAAACTTATGAAACTTAAAATTGAAAATCTCTGATGGGATTTACACTATTGGATGTTGTTCAGTTAATCAAGCATAAGTATTAGTAACATTGAAACACCCTTTATATGGTTTTGAAATTCTTATTATTGTTACTTTTGATACGGATATAGAGCTATACAACAATTACTCTGTAGTTTACGGGTTGTGTAAATAAACGTTTGTATTATTTTTACTTATCTTATAAATACTTAAGCATTCTCTCGCTTTCAAGCTCCTTAAAAAAAGGACAACAAATTCTTGACCTGTTGTTAGCAAACATTCTTTTAGTGTCAGGAATTTTAGCCTTCTGAGAGCAAGGAAAAAAATGTTTTAAAATAAATCCAAACTCAGACCCTAACAAAAATCTTTGAACTAAGAAATTGTAGGGTTTACCCTAATAAAAGGGAACCCTTCCAGAAATTCTCGACGGTCAAGGCAGAAACCAAGACCGAGGAGGGGGTTTGGAAATAGTTTTCAACAAGCAATTGACGCGCCTCGGTTATTACCTCATTAGCTGCGTCATTGCCCCAAGCGCAAAGATGCTTTTGCCAAACACCCAACCCCTTATTTTATACACCCCCACTCATTCTTCCTTTCAATCCCTCCATCAATGTGGGATCATTTACAAACTCATATTTTATGGTTGAATCAACAGTTCCTACGATAAAAAAACATCATCTATTTGAATGAAAACTATAATAACATGTAATAATAAATAAAACAAGTACCAAAATCGAACATGAAACCCTAGCCTAAAAAAAACTTAGAAATCAGTTGAATTATGCCAACAAATTGCTCATCTGTAATCAACATTCTTTATTACAAATAAGATGTACAACAATATTCTAAGGTTTATGAGATAAAAAAAACATACCATTGATTAATAATACTGTAGGACGTGAACCCCATGCAATGTATTCATCAGAAACATTCGTCATATAATCATGATTTCACAACGCAAAACTAACACAAGAAAACATACATACCTTAATTAATCCAGTTATCATCATATAAACCCAAAATTCATCTCGACTTTGAAAATTGGAGATATAAAACATTAGACCTACAAAGTTGTATTAAGATCACATAGATTTGAGGATTGTATTATAAACATAAAATAATTGATCGCAGATATAGAAACGAAGAGAAAGCACGTTATGGTTTTTTGAAGAGGCTGGTAAGAGTTTTGAGATGCTGAGAAGAATGAGAAGGCGGAGTGGTATAGGTAGCTTAATTATCAGAGAAGATGGGCTTTGGTTCTGATCTAATCCTTTATAATTAGATACATCTCTAAATACACTATGGGTGTGTTTGGTAGCGAGCATAAATGGAGCAATTAGCATTTAGCATTTAGTGTTTTTGAAAAAAAACTTGTTTGGAATGATTAGCAGTTAGCATTTATAAGCAAAAAAACGCTAAACGCTAAATGCTCTTTGAATGAGCATTTAGCATTTAGCATTATGTCATTTTACACAATAAAATTATGACTACAGCTATTCTACCAAACACTTTTATAAATTAAACTGCTACTGCTAACTGCTACTACTAACTGCTTCTGCTAACTGCTTACTGCTAACTGCTACTACTAGTTTCACCAAACACACCCTATACCTCACAAAAAGTTCGACCCTCCCTCTCCTTTTTCTCTTTCTATCAGCCAAAACAAATCGGCACCTATGGCTGAAGATAACGTTCTACCAAATCCTTCTCCAACATCCGATCACAAAGGTACTTGTACTGTTTTTTTTTCTAATAAAAAGCTTACCATAGATGTGTAACCAATTAAATAGAGGAACATGTTTGCAGTTGCAGGTCCGTTGAACATTCCTAAACTGAAAGACGCTAAGTCTGCTGGTACATATTCTTCCAAATCCTGCACATTAATTCTAACAGGAGGATATTCTGCGAAAAAAAATTGATGTAAGTTATTCTTTGATAGTCATATATTTGAATATACGTGTATTCACATAAACAATCATTTAATACGATGTTTATTTTTGTTTGCAGAGAGGATTAGGCCGAGAATACGGTGCCTTTCCTTTGAAAGGTAATAAGTTGCCCAATGTGAGGGGAGCAACTCCTCAACAATTGCTGGAAAACACTGAAATTCGAAACATTATGAAAATTCTTGGCCTCCAATTTGGTAAAATTTATGAAAATTCGAAGGAATTGAGGTATGGACACTTGATGATTATGGCTCATAAGGTGTGTACCCATAACTGTTACTACTGTGCATTGACAATATCAAGTATCTGCCATTTTTTATGATTATAGAACATTGCATTTGTTTTGTAGGATGATGATGGTTTACACATGATAGAGCTATTGATCAACTTCCTTCACTGCTTCTGGCCATCTTTACTAAAACTCAACGGCTTTATGCGCGTGTTCATAACACCACTTTTTACGGCCTCTTACAAGAATGATGCAGTGTTATTGTTCTATACACTGCCCGAGTTTAACGCATGGATGAAAAAAATGGGAAAGAAGAAAGTAACAGAATACAAATTAAATAGCTATCAGGTTTGTTTATGAAAATTTTGTATAGCAACTATAGATACATGGTTGTTTTTTGCATTTTTTAATATTTTTCATTATCTCTAGGGGCCGGAAGCTTTTGAAACTGAAGAAGCAAAGTATTATCATCAACACATTAAGGACTTTTTTTGGGTTGATGACGAGGATGGTGATGCAGTTAAGATTGCCTTCACCAAGGAGCTGAATTGGCAGAGATCATTCTGGCTTCAACTTGGACCTACTCAGGTTTTGTCATTATCAGCTTTTGTCAACTAAGTTATAAACATTTTTGGAGTCTAATGTGATTGATAGAATATCATTGTGTTTAGGTCAAAAGATATCATTTAGTTTGGTTGAAATTGATTCGACCATAAAACACCTTCTCTCTCCTTTTTTAAAAAACGCAACAAATATGCAATGCCTTAAATACTTGCAGGTTGTGCTTCACCCGTGATTTTTTTTAGCATTGGTGTACGAAAGTATAAGCAACATAAGACGAACAATAGAACCTTTATTCAAACCTAAGCCACAATAGTCAGCTTAGATTAAGTTTACAATAGTATCCAAAATATTACAAGATTAGATTAATGTCAATGAGACAATAATCATGTAAGTACAATGTCACAATTCTCAATTTCCGGTCATTTCTCAAACTCAATATTCATCATATTAGTTCATGCATGGTTTTGCATTTCACGTTAAACGTATAACTTTTATTAAATAAACGTTATCGCGTAACTAATTATTTTGAACAATTGATCCATTACTTCCAAAAATTATTCCAATATATTTTTATATTCATATTAAGTTTATAAAATAATATTATGAGTTTACCCGATGTTTTTAATTTATTTTGTATATAAATTGTTATATATAAATATTTACGACGGTTTTCTTAAATTCGACACGATTATTATTATATCACTCAAATTCTTGCAAGAAATGTATTTTTATAATTTTTATGACCTAAAAATATTTTATCTTGGCCCGTGAAAATTTATTTTTATCCAACGCTACCCTAAATATTTACAAATGACTACAAGTTACCACTTAACTTCAAATCTTTTACAAGAAATCTTACACTTATACAATTAAAAAAAAAAAAAAAACATAATTAAAAGATGACAAACCCCCTTGTCGACAAGGGGGATGAGTCACAATGATATTTGCTAAATATCTTAGTAAATGTATTATACTATCTCATTTCATTTCATTTCTTTCTTTTGTAAACAAAACTAGATCAAAAATTCCATCTCTTTTCTCTCTAGAAATTTGGCAGCCAAGGGACCAAAAGGAGGATCATCTCCAAGTTTTCAAGACAAAATTTAATATACACTAGTATCATTTGTTGCAAAGGTTTTGTAATACAAACCTCAAGTGATTAGGAAAAACCTTTTGTCCTTAAACCTCATCATATCACTAGTAAGCATTCATATTCATATTTTTATTTCACATTCATTTTTATGGTACTCATATCATTTTATTTGAGAAACATGCAAGTCTCATGATGTTTATACCATTTTTAAGGTTTTTAAGTGTTAAATATATATAATCCATCCTATAATTACTCCTTGTTATATATTAGTTTTGGTGATGTCTAGGAACCCATGACACCCTAAGAAGGTGTATGGTAGGACTAGAATAGCTTCGGAGTTGTTTTGAATGGGTTAGAATAGGTTTGGCGCGAGAAAAACTCATTTCGACACGTTTTGAAAAGGGTCTGTCCTTATTTTGAAATTCTGGAAAATCCGACAGTAGGTAAAAATATTTTGCCTAGATATTTAGAAAATATACTTTAAAACGAAACCGTGGCCGCTTGAACGGATTAAAACGGAGTTATAACGAAGAAGATATGAATTTTTCAAGTTAGACGTCGAAAACTAATAATTTCTGGAAATTCAGCATATAAATGTCACTTTTTACGAGTCAAAAATGAGGTTTAAGCGTTATGAAATGTGTCGACTTATCGAAAATATATTAGTATACTTTGACACGAAGCTAAGGGTATAGAAAACGTAGAAAACGGACTAGTAACGAGTAAATTACACGCGATAAACAAAGTTGCCGTAACTTTATTCTATTAGCAACATTAATATATTTTCTATTAAACATATACTACGGCAACTAGGGGCCATGTTGAGGGTCGTTTTTAACATTGATAGGATACTCTTTATAAAAAGATGTCTTCTAGTAAAATCAAGTTCGCCAACCATATTTTCCAAAATATCCAACCGTTCGTCAAGCGGAGTTGTAATGAATAAAATATAGTCGCTCAAAGTTTACCGAAAACCACTCTTAAACACACAAGTACCATACTTAACCTATATTTTTCTCTAAGATCGAGACCTCTAGGATGAAAAATTAAATGCTAAAACTTTGAGATAATGATACAAGCTTCCCAAAACCGTTGAGTTTGTTTCCTAACGCTCGACGTGCGCCAATTTACGACTAGCTTTTAGAGGCCGTTTTAATCACTTTCATGGAAATTTCAATGACATTATTTTACGACGAAAAGTTATAATTTCACAATTAATCACTAAATGATTATCGTCGGATATCATTTCAATGTAAATACATGTGAAGTAATTTAAAAATGGTCAAGACGTTAAAAGATTATATTTTCGACGAGAAGTATTGTTTTCAAAAATACATAAGTGGTATAAATATCATCCGAATTGCGTGCATAACATTACATCATGACTTATTGCATATCATATCATTCATAATAGGTCAGTTTCGAGATTCACGCTACATTTCGGTGTAACCACTTTTGTCATCGCATCTATTCATCAAGTGAGTAATCACATCCCCTTTTTACCGTTTTACTATATTTTGGGGCGAAATGCATGAACCATTCTTGAGCTAAATTGATCACTACTTTTATTAACTTGTTTGACTAGAACTTGTGAACTTGAATCAAATCCTTGAACTTAATTATGAAATTATGCCTTACTTGAACTTATTGAACCATACATGTTATGACCTTGACCTAAAGTCTCCTATGTTCGGAGCATCACTATAAAGTCTCCTATGTTCGGAGCATCACTATAAAGACTCCTATGTTCGGAGTATATCTTTGGGAAGAGGCACCCAGTATATCTTTGGGAAGAGGCACCCAATATATCTTTGGGAAGAGGCACCCAACATAACTTTGGGTAGTGGCACCCAGCATAATTTGGTTTCATCAGGAGCATCCCTGAATTATTATATACGTGGTACTATATTGTGAACTATTATGACCGCTTATACTTGACTACTTCATACGCTATATTTTGTGCAATGGGTTGTGAACACACAGGTTGCAAGTTTTGTATGGGCGGAACTTGGAACTGAGTGGATTTACAATGCCTTTGCTTTGTGGACTATTTCCGATGACCGAAACCTTTGAATATTTCTTACGAGTTTTCTTATTTTGCTAAACATGTTTACTCACCAACTATTTTCATAGTTGACCCGTTTTTCTCTCATGCATTTCAGGTGATCATTAGTAAGCTTTTTCTACCAGGTCTTGCATAATGAAGTTTTCACTTGTCAATACAAATCGTTATGTAATAGAACGCAATATTTTGGGAACTAAAGTTTGTAATATATTTGCCGATGTCGGCTAAACTGGTGTTGTAATGGTGTACTCTTTCTTTTAAATCTTAACGTTGGTATGTTCTATTATCTTGTGCTTATGTTCCCTTCCGTTACACCTCGTGTTTCCGCCTCCGGCGAGGGTGTGACATACAAAGACAAGACAAGATCAATGAAAATGATCAGAAAGAAGAGAAGAGTGTGATACAATGACTGCACACAAAAGTGTATCTAACCCTAGATTAAGGGACTTATTAAATAGGAGATTAAGTTACACTAAGACCCCTCTAACGGCTAAAAATGTCTCATCAGCAGGAATGAGAATAGCTTCAGCAGAAACGAGCATCTTGGAACTTTAAACCTTTTATTCTTTGTCCATGATTAACCCCTGTAGAATCTCTACAATGAACATAACTTGAAAGCCATTAGCAATTGATAGAATGATATGTTTGCTACAGATTGATACCCCAAAATTTAACATTCCCCCTTAATCTGATGAGCAAACATATCAAACAATATCAATTTTTCACACAAAAATTTATGCTGATAGACAGGGAGGTTTTTAGTGAGTATGTCAGCAGTTTGGTTTGAAGACCCAATCTTTTTTGCACTTATAACACCTCTAGCAATTTTTTCCCTGATGAAGTGAATATCAATTTCAAAGTGTTTTGATCTTTCATGGAAAACAGGGTTGACAGCAAGTTGTAAAGCAGATTTGTTATCACAAAAAAGATTAATAGGGAGATTAATATCAACTTTTAAATCCTTTAAGATTTTTTGAATCCAAATGATTTCAAAGGCAGCAGTAGACATAGATCTATACTTTGCTTCTGTGAAAGATTTTGAAAGAGTGTTTTGTTTTTTACTTTTCCATGAGATCAGACAATCATTAAAGAAAACACAATACCCTGTGACAGATTTTCTGGTTTTCTTGCATTTGGCCCAATCAGCATCACTATATCCTTCAAGATGATTTTCAGAGTTGCTGAAATTGTACCTTAGACCTTTTCCTGGAGCTCCTTTTAGATATCTCAGAACATTGAGGGCACATTCCAGATGAGATTTCAATGGAGAATGCATATATTGTGCCAGACAATGAACTGAGTATGAGATGTCAGGTCTTGTATGGGTGAGATAGATAAGTTTCCCAAGTAACTTCTGATAACCAGTGATGTTGACAAGTAAGGGATCATTAGCAGTGGGAATGTATGGAAGGACAGAGTTGGGTTCCATAGGAGTGGACACAAGTTTGCACCCAAGAAGGCTGATGCGTGCCAAACAGTCAAGCTAAATCACTCAAGCCTGCCACTTGTGAATGGCAGACCGTAATCAGCTTAAAACTGCTCAAGCACGAATGCAATGAAGATCTGAGGAGTATAGGGTCTCCCTGGGTCGTTATGTCCCAGCGAGCTATGCAATGGATTATCAAACGTATAGTGATCGAGGAATTTGAACGAAAAAGGGATTATGAATTGATTATAACTACAGACAAAGCCAACAAATAACAACGGCTTAAATGCAAATTAAAGGAAATTAAAAAGATAAAATCTATTAAATAAATGCTATCACTATATTTAAAATGATGTTTTTGTTTTTATGTTTTTATAAAACTGAAATTAAAAACTACGTGACGTACTAATAAAAATGTGAAAGTTACACAATATAAATCCTAAAAATATAAAAAATACACTTTTACAATCCTAATGATAAAAGAAAATTATTAGAAAAAGAAAATTATTTTTATAACTATTTATCTAATTACTATTAATTAAAAACTATTGTTAACTATTAAATATTAGCCTAAATTACAAGAAATTAGGAAATAAAGCTAGAAAAATAAAATTAAGACTTAGAAAAATCTAAAATATCAAAATAGAATTTTCAAAACTATTTTTGTATTTTTCTGATTATTTTTGGATTTTCTATGAATTAAAAACTATTAAAAACTAATTAAATTACTAAAAATTACAAAATAAACTATGAAAAATCTGGAAAATTACTTTTTTTACTTTTTATATTTATCTAAACCTAAGAAAAATGAAAACTTATTTTTTTGAGACTTTTCTAAATTTTTTGTATTAAATGCTAATTAAAAAGTGCTAAAAACTGAATTAAATCAAGAAAAATACTAAACAGTACAGGAAAAATCTGAAAAATTCAGGAAAACTCTAAAATTATATTAGGAAACTAAGAAAAATGGAAAAACAGTAGGTAGTGTGGAGGAAAATGCAACTGCTGTGGAATGTGCTTAGAAATAAGCACTTTCAATAAGCCAACAACTACAATAAGCTACCAAATGTTTACAGAAGCTATGAAATACTTAAAAGAACCAAAATGTACTTAAATCAACAAGCTATAGCCTCTGAATAGCAAAATAACACAGATTTGATGATTTTGAGAATAAGCTAAAAACAGTTATCAAGTGCTCACTTTGGGCATAAGCACAAGCCACACATTAAGCTAAAACTGAAATCAAGCAATTGGAACTTGGAAAAGACCTAGGTGAGACCTTATAAACCAATTCCCAGACCTAAACAAGCTCTAATAAGCCCTGTGACAATCCTGCAAGATCTGAGAAAAACTCAACAGAGACTGAGAGTTGGAGCAGGGCAATTGGGACCAAAAGTACAAGCCTGTTTGGAGCTTCTAAAAAATTTATAAAATTATACTAAAATGGTGATAAGGAAGAACACCAACTGAAGTTTTTGAAACAACAAATTTCACCTAATTTGACTTAAAAATGAGTCAAGGAAAAATCCTTGCAGTTGAGCTCAAATCCACTTTTTTATGTTTTGACTTTTGACATAGTTATGAACATTTGACCAAAGTGAACTTTGAATCCAATTTATTGACTGTTATTGATGTTATAAGGTGTAATGGACCTAATTCAAGCAATGTTTAACACTTCTAAACACAAATCAAGATTCTGCAAACCCAAATCCACAACAGTGAGACAGTAAGACAGATTAAGATTCAATTTTGACTTAGGAAAGTTGCAGGCACATTATCTTGACAGATATGAGTTAACTTATGCTAAATAAACTTGAACCAACAAAAAGCTAACACTGAATACTCCTCTAACACATTTTAGACTATAAATCCAAACACCCTTTTCTAGACTGTTTTGCAATCAACTCTAAGCTAAACCTTTGACCAGCTAAAACAAGTGATCAAACTGAGTTTATATAACTTAAATATGGCCTAATAAACAGATTTTAACTACTTGTGACTACTAAAACAAATTATGCTTATAAAACTTGAAAATGACTTACAAAATGTCCTTTAGCCACAATGGCTTGAAACTGAAACCAAGAACCACTAACCTATCCAAACCCCTACCCTAGCTCAATATCAACCCAATTCCATGGCTGCTTCACCCATTGACCAAATCCATGCCATTTATGCCCCGTTTTGACTTTTGTTGACCAAGTCCCACTTTTGCTTAAGACTGTAATGTAAGCTTATAGAAATCTAACATAAGCTTATACAAGCTTGTTTGAGTGAGAAATCAAGTTATCAAGAGCTTGTACATAAGGTTTTGAATTGGAAATTCTCAACAGTGGACTCAAGAGTATGAATTTGCTATAAACTTTGAAAGTGAAGCTTAAAACAGATTATATTGATGATTAAACATAAGTTTGATACAAAACAACAAGAGATTACAGATATTTCACTTAATTAAAACTTTTAATATAAAAACGACATTAAAATGTAAATTAAAAAACTACAAGACTTCTTATTCTAACTCCATTTGCTTTCTTTTATATCCAAACTCATCCTCTCTCTCTTCTGATGAAATCCCACCAATCCTCAGCCCTTGGATGGCTCAAAATGATCTAAGCCGTTTAAATGGATTTTTGGCGCCAATTATCTTATCTGCCAAATGGGGTTGATATGGTGGGTGAAGAGGCATTAAATGATCCTTGGAAGTTAGTTGAGGTGGGGGGGACATGGTGAGGTGAGAAGGAGGCTGGGTGGTTGCAATGGTGGGCAGACAGGGGGAGGGAAATGGGGGAAAGGAGATGGGCGGGGTGGATTGTTTGACTGCCATTTGACCAAGGCAGCTAATATCAAAAGGGGGGTCAAAATGATATTGACAGGGGGTCACAAGGGGTTATGACCAGGCCAAAGGTGCAAAAGGGGTTTAAAGGTTTAAATGACAAGGGACTATGTTGTAAAATCTGAAAATGCAAGGACCTAGGCTGCCAATTCTGCAAAGATGTTTCAAAGGACCAAAAGTGACAATCTCAATAAGTACAAGGACCAAACTTGCCATTTTCAAATTTCCAGGGGCCATTTCTGCCAAATTTCAAACTTGAAGGACCACTTTTGTAATTTTCTCAAACTTTTCATATTTTTCACCAAAGGACTAAATTTGATAAGTTATGATTTAAAAAGGACCTTTGGTGATTTTTCTTTTGAAATTATGGCTCAGGGACTATTTTTGACAATTTTAGAAACTTGGGGGACTGAAACTGCCAATTCTGCAAACTTTGCTCATTTTTCATCTGATTTTAAACATTTTGCATCTGAAACATATAAAATGCAATTTTGGAATATTTTCAGTATTTTGATGCATTTGTGAGCATTTTTAAACGTTTTGCAGTTCAGATTTGACTAAAAATGATGAGTATTCACACACTCATCAAAGGCCAAATTCTTTGAGGAGTTCAAGACAATATTTTCTTTGGGAGAGATAAATGTCATTCCCAGTTTTTAGAACCTCAATGCCAAGAAAATATTTTAAATTTCCCAAGTCTTTAATATGAAATTTTGATTTTAGAAACTCTTTGAATAGGTTTATCTCATCAATGCAGTTTCCAGTAAGGACAATATCATCCACATAAACAAGCAGAGCAATAAACTTGTTATTCTCTGTTTTGGTGAACAAAGAGTGATCATTAACAGATTGAACAAAGTTATTTTCTTTTAAAACACTGACAAGTTTTTCATTCCATTTCCTGGGAGCTTGTTTTAGGCCATATAGAGACTTCACAAGTTTACAAACTTTATTCTTATTGTTCTCATTACAGAACCCCTTGGGGATGGTCATATAGATATCCTCATCAAGGTCTCCATACAGGAAAGCATTGTTAACATCAAGTTGAAAAAGGGGCCATTTGTTTTTTACAGCTAAGGCAATAAGACATCTAACAGTAGACATTTTCACAACAGGAGAAAAAGTTTCATCATAGTCTATTCCTTCCCTTTGGTTATAGCCTTTAACAACTAATCTAGCCTTGTATCTATCAACTTCACCATTGGCTTTATATTTGATTTTAAAGATCCATTTGTAGCCAATATGTGACAACTCGCAATTTCAGGTCATTTCTCAAGTTTACTATTCATTCCCGGAGAAAATCACTATTCATGCTTTACTATTTAATCGTTTATCGTAAACTAGGTTTACGAGTATCAAATTCGCGTAACCTTAATGGTTTAGCTGCGAATTCATGAACAATCATCAAGGACATTTCATATAGACTAGGTTTAGTCTACATATCATTAGTAACATCATCATCATATTAGTTCATGCATGGTTTTGCATTTTACATTAAACGTATAATTTCCTATTAAATAAACGCTATCGCGAAATCATTTATTTTGAACATTTGATCCGACACTTCCAAAAATTATTCCGATATATTTTTATACTCATATTAAGATTATAAAAATAATATTATTAGTTTACCCGGTGTTTTAAATTTATTTGGTATATAAATTGTTATATTTATATAATTACGACGGTTTTCGTAAATACTACACGATAATTATTATTTCACTCAAATTTTTGCAAGGAATGTATTTTTATAATTTTTATGACTTCAATATATTTTATTTTGATCCGTTAAAATTTATTTTTATTTAACGCTACCCTAAATGCTTAATTATGTACACAAGTTACCAATTATCCATAAATAACTATACAACTACTAATACACTTATGCACTAAATGGTACAAAATACACAAGTCTTTTCTTTTACATATGTATGTCGGCATATATGGATGACTCACACCACCTTTGGTACAAATATCTTGCTTACACAATTATACATACATTATTTTATAAAATCTACTACACATCCATATCTATTATCAAAGTGTGAAAAAAAAAAAAAAAAACTACTCTCTCTTCTTCCTTCTTGATATCAACCGGCCATAAGGGTGAGCAAGCAAGGAGATCATTTTTTCTTCAAGTCAAGTTATTTTCACAACTATAGCATACTCTTAAGTAATGTTTTGAAATAAAAACCTAGGGTATTTAGGATAAACCCTTGTTCATTAAACCTCATCAAGTAACTAGTAAGTATTTCATGTTCATATTCATCTTTCATATTCATTTGATGTTCATTTCATCATATTTAAGAAAAACATGCAAGTCATATTGATGTTTATACCACTTTTTATTGTTTTTGAGTGTTATATATATATATTCATCATCCTATAATTACTCCTTGAAACATATCACTTTTGGTGATGTCTAGGAACCCATGACACCCTAAGAAGGTGTATGGTAGGATTAGAATAGCTTCGGCGTTGGTTTGAATTGGTTAGAATAGGTTTTGCGCGAGAAAAACTCATTTCGACAACTTTAGTTAAAAGTCTGATCTTATTTTTGAATTCTGAAAATCTCGACAGTTTACAAAAAATTTTGGGCTAGATATTTGGAAAATATACTTTAAAACGAAAACGTGGCCGTTTGAACGGGTTAAAACGGAGTTATAACGAAGAAGTTATGTTATTTTTAAGTTTAACGACGAAAACTATTTGTTTCAGAAAATTCAGCATGTATTCTCAACTTTTTATGAGTAAAAAATGAGTCTTAAGCGTTATAAAATGTGTCGACTTATCAAAAATATATTAGTATACTTTAACACGAAGCTAAGGATATATAAAACGTAGAAAACGGACTTGTAACGATTAAATTACACGCGTTTACACAAAGTTGCCGTAACTATATTATATAAGAAAAACTAATATATTTCTATTAGACAAATATTACGGCCACGAAGGACCATGTTGAGGGTCGTTTTTAACATTGATGTAGTACTTTTTATAACATGATGTCTTCTAGTAAAAGTAAGTTCGCCTAGCATATTTTCTAAAATGTCCAACCGTTCGTCAAGCGGAGTTGTAACGAATAAAATACGGTCACTTAAACTTTGCCGAAAACCACCATTAAACGATATTTTGGACAAAAGTACCATACTTTACCTATATTTTTCTCTATGATCGATACCTCTAGGATGAATACTTAAATGCTAAAACTTTGAGATAATGATACAAGCTTCCCAAAACCGTTGAGTTTGTTTCCTAACACTCGATGTGCACCATTTTACGACTAGCTTTTCAAGGCCGTTTAGTCACTTTCATAAAATTTTCAAATGACATTATTTTATGACGAAAAGTTATAATTTCATAATAAATCATTAAATGACTATCGTAGGATATCATTTCAACGTAAATACTTGTAAAGTATTTTATAATATGACGAGATGTCATAAACATACATTTCGACGATAAATTCTATTTTCAAAAACGTACAAGTGGTATATATTACATGTGGATTTGCATGCACGACATTGTTTCATGATTTACATTAGAACATATCATTCATAATAGGTCGCGGTCAGAGGTTGCGTCTCATTTCAGTATTGCCATTATATCATCATTAACATTGCACCAGGTGAGTTCCATAGCCCAATTTTCAATTGTTTTAATGCTTTTATTAAACTCTTTGGGGGAGATACATGCTCAACTACTTTTATGACATTCATGATTATTTGCAACTACATGTTTAACTGAACTGAATGTTTAGTCATACGAAGTAACAATTTTGCCATATTTAGAATTTCTATATCATAAATCATTGGACTAGCGGTCTTGGTATAATCATTGGGCTAATTGTCTTGGTATAATCATTGAACTAATGGTCTTGGTATATTCATTGAGCTAATGGTCTTGGTATATTCATTGAGCTAATGGTCTTGGTAATATCATGAACTAGCGGTCTTGGTACAATCATGAACTAATGGTCGTGGAACTATTTGAAACAACACTCATATGTGTTATATCAATTGAATATTGATAGATTAAGTAATGTACTGTTATGTTAATTCATTTGACATCATGTGTTTGAACATAAACTATACATATTTTGGCAATGGGTTGTAAACACACAAGCTGCAAGTTTTGTATGGGCGGAACTTGGAACTGAGTGGATTTGCAATGCCTTTGCTGCATGAACATTCTTTAAAGGTTTTCTTCATGGCAACGCAAACTCTATGAACTCACTCAATCTTTGTGTTGACACTTTTAGCATGTTTTATCTCAGGTATCTAAGGCATTCACTTCATGGCATGCATGTGGACTTATCATAGAGTCGTGGTGACGACGCATCTCACATGGGAATTTATACACTTTAAAACATCGTTTGAATTTGTAACAAACTTAATTCCGCACAAGTTGATTTTCATTTGGGACCTATACTTTGTAAACTCTGATTGTTTTAATAAATCAAACGATGTGTTTTCCAAACGACACTTTAGGTCGTTCAATATAACTGTGATTGTGGTGCTATGACAGTCATCCCCCAGGAATTCCATTCCGCTGCAAAACAGGTAATTTGGGGGTGTGACACAATAGGAGTTCTGTTAGGAGGTAGATCAGTTATATCCCAAGCATGGTTTTCATTTAAGGCCTCAATTTCAGAGTTCATAGCATCAACCCAATTACTATCAAGGATAGCTTCTTCATAACAGGTAGGTTCAATACTTTTATTAAGACTAGATGCAAAGCAGTAATTATCTTTGTTAAGATTAGAGTAATTAACAACCTTTTCAACACCATATTTGACTTTTCCTTCTACAATAAAGTCGTTAAGATTACTGGGCAACTTAGAGACTCTGGTTGACCTTCTAGCAGTAGTGGCTGGCAAGCCTCTTTCTTGTTCAGCAGAATCAGGTGTTGTATCAGTAGAATCAGAAGATGCATTAGCAGGATGTGATTCATGTGATATGGTGCCCTCAGGGTGTGTATTATCATCTATAGATGTTGCAACCGGTTCGTCAATCCTAGTAGGATGACTTACCACTGTGCCATCATCATAGGATGTCACTCTCCCTTCATCATTGGGACTTATTTGTGAGTCAAAGAAATTTTTGTGATTTAAATCTTTTGGTACAAAAGTTTCAACAAAAGGTTTTGACAAGGTATTTTTCATTTTGAAGGAAAAAACAGTTTCATAAAATTTGACATCTCTGGAGTAAAAGATATTTTTTGTTTCTAGGCTCAAGAGTTTATAGCCTTTTTTCTCATTTGAGTAACCAATAAGGACACTTTTTTCAGACCTACTACCAAATTTATCAGAGATGTTGAGAATGGTGGCATAGCATAAGCAGCCAAAGACTCTAAGGAGAGAGAGTGAAGGGTCATGCCCATACACAAGGAAGAAGGGGGACTTGCCAGACAGAACTGAAGAGGGTAACCTGTTTATGACATAGGCAGCAGTTAGAACACATTCAGGCCAAAGATATAGAGGTAATTCCCCCTTAAACATAAGGGATCTAGCTACATTAAGGAGATGCCTATGTTTCCTTTCTGCAATACCATTTTGTTGTGGTGTATAAACACAAGAGGTTTGATGTAAAATTCCTTTTTCATGGAAAAAGTGTTGAAGTTTATTATTGACAAATTCTGTCCCATTATCACTTCTAAAAATCTTAACATTGTGTTCAAATTGATTTGATAGCATATGAGTAAAGTTAACAATGGAAACATAAACATCATCCTTCCCTTTAAGCATATAAACCCACACTGCCCTGGAATAGTCATCAACTATGGTTAAGAAATATTTGTAACCATCTCTGCTAGTGACTTTATATGGTCCCCATACATCAAGATGAACAAGTTGACCAATTTTAGTTGATTTATGTTCACTTAGAGGGAATGGTTCCCTGGTTTGTTTAGCTTTATTACAAGTATCACAGAGATGATCAGTTTCAGATGTACTATCAAATTTAAGAGTGGGTTTAAGTATGTGTAGGACTTGGTCAGAGGGATGACCAAGTCTTTGATGCCAGAGATTTCTAGAAACATGACAAACAGATATGCAGTTATTAGAAATAATCTTACATGTAGAATCAATATCAAACATATATAACCCATTGTATTGTTTACCAATCCCCACAATCCATTTTTGATGTAAATCCTGTATATAGCAATTAGATTCATTAAACCCAACAAACATCTTATTGTCTCTCGCAATTTTATGAACAGACAGCAGACTAACATTGTACTCAGGAACAACTAGAACATCAAAAAGAGTTAGGTCATTATTGACCTTTAAATCACCAATTTTAGTAATTAAGGCCTGAGTACCGTTGGGATGTCCAACAGTTAAACCAAGATTTGAAATGTTAACAACATTGATTAAAAAAATTTCAGACACAGTCATGTGCTGATTTGCACCAGAGTCAACAATCCAACCAAGACTGATGTTTCCAGATAAGGATTTTGTGTTGTTGTTAAAAAATTTGTTGAAGTTTACATTAAACTTGACACTGCCATTAAAGAAGGTTACTGAAAAATTTTTACCTGCCAAGTTGGCATTAGCAGATGACACATTGTTGTCATTGAGAAGACTCATAAGTCTGGAGAGCTGTTCATTAGACAAGGAAACAGGAGAGTTGCTAGCACTATTATCAGTGATATGATTAGTTTCAGCAGAAACATTGTTACTGCTGAAAGGTTTACCATTAAAATTCCTTTTAACATATCCAGCAGGATAACCAACAAGATCATAACATCTATCAACAGTGTGACCAGGTTTTTTGCAATTAGTACATTTGAGATTCATGTTTGGTCCTCTGCTATTTGAGCTGTTACTAGTATTAAAACCAGAACCTTTGTTGTTAAAACCTTTTTTGTTATCAAAAAATTTTCCACCATCAGAAGTTTTTGCAACAAAGGCTGTAGCATTGGGTTTAGCAGAGCTATTCCCAGATGAAACATTTCTGTGAGATTCTTCTCCAGAGACAACAGAGAAAGCAGTTTTGACATTAGGTAAAGGATCTCTGGTTAAAATATTGCTTCTGATGGGAACATAGGAGTCATCAAGACCCATAAGAAATTGCATTAACTTGATTAGCTTATTGTGTTTTTCAAAATGTTTTGCAGCCTCACAAGTGCAGGGAGGCAAGCTAATCATACAATCAAATTGTTTCCATAAAGAGTTAAGGTTGTTATAATAATCAGCAAGAGAGGACCCACTTTGACTAAGAGAGTTTATATTTTTATGCAAATTAAAAATAGCTTAACCATCAACCTTATCATAAGTATCTTTAAGATCATTCCACATGTCATAAGCAGTTTTAGCATAGATAGCACCAGCAAATAGTTCAGGGCTGAGAGAGTTAAGAATCCAAGTAACCACAACAGAGTTACAAGTATCCCATTGATTAGCAAGACTAGGGTTCGAATCATTTCTTATGCAAGTACCATCAATAAACCCTAACTTATTATGGTTCCTTAAAGCAAAGGTCATGGCCATATTCCATATTTTATAATTTTCAGTTCCAGTGAGTTTAATAGAAATAATGGGAGTACCATTGGTATTGTTAGGGTGTAAATACAAAGCATCACCAAAGGATAAGTTTTTCTCAGTGGAGGAGCCACCAATATTATCATCACCAATAGCCATAATGCAAACAATGAGACAGACAGATATAATAAGACAGACAAAGAATCACAGATAGAGATAATAATAAGAGCAAATAGACAAATAAATAAGACCTTGTATTTAAGAAACAACAAGCACCAAGCCTGTGGACTAGGGTAAACCAGAGCAGGTATTCGTACCACTCAAAGGTGGCAGATCAAGATGTTAGTCTACCCGTTTGCACCCACAAAGACTTAAGTACTGTATGTTTGAAGAAGAGATAAGACTTAGACTTACAGAGAAATATGCAGCGGAAGAACAAATCACAATTACCCTAGATTCACTTAGTCTAGGGCTAATTGTAAGTAGAAGATAACCAATGATTACGCCAGTAGCAATAACCCCAAACCACCAATTTGTTACCGAAGAGAATCAATGAGCCTGAGGCTCTGATACCATGTACGAAAGTATAAGCAACACAAGACGAACAATAGAACCTTTATTCAAACCTAAGCCACAATAGTCAGCTTAGATTAAGTTTACAATAGTATCCAAAATATTACAAGATTAGATTAATGTCAATGAGACAATAATCATGTAAGTACAAAGACAAGACAAGATCAATGAAAATGATCAGAAAGAAGAGAAGAGTGTGATACAATGACTGCACACAAAAGTGTATCTAACCCTAGATTAAGGGACTTATTAAATAGGAGATTAAGTTACACTAAGACCCCTCTAACGGCTATAAATGTCTCATCAGCAGGAATGAGAATAGCTTCAGCAGAAACGAGCATCTTGGAACTTTAAACCTTTTATTCTTTGTCCATGATTAACCCCTGTAGAATCTCTGCAATGAACATAACTTGAAAGCCATTAGCAATTGATAGAATGATATGTTTGCCACAGATTGATACCCCAAAATTTAACAATTGGTCAGTCAAATTTCAAAATCTTACTGAATAAATAGTTGATGCATTTAGTTATGATTACAAAAAGATGGTAACTTTCTGTTTGATGTTAAGTGTGCCCCGGTTTGACCCCATTTACAGGTGAATGGGTTGAAGTTTCCATCTCTACTACAACATAGTAATAAGGGATACATGACACGAATTTCATTACAATCAAAGGAGGAGCGTATCCGATACAAAGACTTTAAGCAATATGTAGTGGCTGATCTCCAAAGATCAATCCCATCAATGATGGATGGGTTGAAACCTGACCAAAGAAAGATCCTATTCTATGCTTTCAAGAGGCCCATTATTGAGAAAATTCAAGTTCCTCAGTTCAGTGCTTATGTGTATGAGCAGTCTCCTAATTGTCACCATCGTGAAGTGAGTCTAGTCGGTACCATTATCGGGATGGCCCAAAATTATGTTGGCAGTAACAATATTAACCTTCTTCAGCCGAATGGGCACTTTGGTACACGTCTGATGGTGAGATACACAGTTTAAACATTTACTGTTTTGTATACATTGCATAGTTTAAAGTCTATTATTCCATTTCAGGGTGGTAAAGATCATGTTAAGAGTGGTAGATGTCTTTTCACTCAGCTCTCTCCTATCACTAGCTATATTTTTCAGGATATTTTTCACAAGGATGATGAATTTTTTCACAAGGATATGCATGCATGGTAGTTTATAATCTATGTGTAATAGATGTCTTTTTTTTAAAGGTTTATTCCAATCATCCCAATGGTTCTGGTAAATGGAAGTGAAGGAAGAGGGACCGAATGTAGCTCGTTTATTCCAAAGTATAATCCTCGAGTCATTATTGCTAACCTAAAACGCCTGATAGAAGGTAAAAAAGTGGTGCCTATGCTTCCATGGTATAAAGGGTTCAAAGGAGATGTTGTTGAATCAGAGGGTACTTTATACATGAAAGGAATTATAAAAGAGGGAATTATAAAAGAGGACACTCGTACTTTCACTATAACTGAAGTCCCGGTAGGGACGTGTTCTAAGGATTACAAGGAATTTTTGAAGGCAGCTTCACAGGGTGGGGTCATTAAGGTAAATTAACAAGTTTTAAATAGTTAATGTGATTGGTGCTAAACAGTCAAGTCTAATCACAAAAGCTAACCACTTGTGAATGGCTAACCGTAACAGACTTAAAACAGCTTAAAACACAAATTCAATTTAGATCAGAGGAATATAGGGAATTCCTGGGTCGTTAAGTCCCACGGAGGATGAATTGGTGTAATAAACACCTGATCAGATGGTAGAATGATCACTAAGGATAGTGATCAGTAAGGTTTTGGATGGAAAATTATATCTAAAGAGAAAATCTACAAATTAAAGCGACTTAAATGCAAATTAAGAAAATAAAAAAAAAAAGTTAAAATCTATTAAATAAACGCTATCACTATTTTTACAATGATGTTTTTATGATTTTATAAAACAAAATATCTTAAATAAACTATTTAAACTAAAACGTAAACTTAAAATGTCTAAAAACGTTACTTAAACTGAAAACGAGCGTTATTTACGAAAATGGCGCTGGAGCGCAAGATAAAACGTAAATTTTATGAAATAAAAGGCCTACGAATGTAAAACTAATTTTCTTACGTACTATATGATAAAAGAAAATTTTACAAAAAAGATTTATATTTTTTAGATAATTATTTTATTTATTATGATTTAAATACTATAAAACACTAATTAAATGTTTAAAAATACTAAAACTAATTATAAAAATCTGAAACTTTTATAGAAAATACTTTATACTATTACAAATTTAAGAAAAATAGAAAACTGGAAAAAGCTATTTTAAATAAGCTCGAAATAAGCTAAACAAACTTAATAAGCTAAACTGACTAAACGTGTATAAGAGATAGATAGTGCAAGGTTTTAATGAGAAAGACCCAAGGGCGCAATGGTTACAGGTACCCCCACTATCACTCTTAAAGGGGTGGAGGTCTCAGGTTCGAGCCTGCCTCCACCCTTTTTGCAAAAACATTTTTTTTTCAATTTTTATTTTACAAACTCATTAAGTACTATGTAATAAGCATTTTCTTTAACTACAACTTTTTCTAAAAACTACTAATAAGCACAGATTGAGCTTATCTTTTCTTGACAGTTAACAAAATTAATGAATAAGCACAATGATAAACCAAAATGCTAATAAGCTAGTTAAAAAGCAAAAGCTAAATGAGAATAAGCCCAATAACTGTAAATAAGCTAATATTACACATGAAAAAGCAAAATTAATTAGAATTAAGCACTGAGTAATTTCCAAATAAGCACAAAGTTGACTGATTGCACAGTACACTGTTTTGGTTTTACTAGGCAACTATAAGCTTAATTTTAAGCACTTAGATAAGCTAGATAACAAAAACAAAAACTGGAATAAGTAAGATGACCTGCTCAGCTTTTCAAAAAGCTAAAGTACTCATGGTTTGGTTCACTAGATAGCTTTTGGTGAGCTTTTGAAAAATTGGAAAAACCACTGAGTAAAATCTTAGTGTACTGAGTCAAAATGGGACAAACAAAATCCTTATTGCAGCCCTATCTAATAAGCCAGATAATGAAAAGCTAAACTTGGGTCATCAATTTGGCTAGGTTGGCTTTCCAAAAAGTTAAAATACATAAGTTAAAGCTCATTAATAAGCTCTCTGTGAGCTTTTGAAAGAGCTAGTAAAAACTGACTACTCAGTTTACTTATATGAAATGAGTCAAACAAAAAGCACTGAGCAGTCCTATCAAATAAGCTAAAAGATGGAAAATAAGCATTGGAACTTTAAATTAGCCAGATGGGCTTCTATAATAAACAAATTTCACAAGCTAATCTTTTCTAAATGGCTAGTTATGAGCTTGTGAAATTGAACTCATGAAACTGTGCACAGGGGAGAATTTGACTATTTAAGTAAATAACTATGTTGACTTTTATGAGATTTAAATGCAATTCTAAGACTGATTTAGTTGTAATAAGCTACAATGAGACTATTTTAAGCTAAATAAACAACTTTTAAACCAACTTGTATGATCATGCAGTCTAGAAATCAACAGATAATGAATAAGCAATGATCAAAAGCTTATTTTGACTTTTATGGTATTTAGGTGCAAACAAAGGTCTGAAATGAGTTAACTATACCTAAACAAACTTAGACTAACTGTTTTTAACTTGTAAACCAACTTCTGACACAGAAAAATAAGCAAATCCAAACATCACCTTAAAAGGCAGTTATAAAGCTTTTCAAAGGATTTCACTGATTTAGACCATGCAACTGAATTAAGGACTTGTATTATTATATATTTAGACTGAATAAGCATAAAACAATAGCACTAACAACTTGAAATTCAAGAATGGTACTTATGCTATAATGACTGTTAAAATGAGAGTTTTAGCAATTACCAATTTTAAAGAACAAGCAAACTATATTAAGCACTAATCTCACTTATCATATACCAAACATGCATAAAAACAAAGCTATAAGCTGAAATAAGCACTTGAACAGTGAAATGCATAAAAATGGGACAAAGGCTTACAAGATGATTCCAAGTTAAAAAAGGAGAACCATGAACTGAAATCACTTCCTATGGCTTCCCATGAAGCTTTAAACCTACAAGCAATCCAAAGACATCCATTGATCATCAATAATATCCATATCACTATTGAAACTGAAATTTTGACTTTAGTTGACCAAGGGGTGATTGAGAGTATAATCTGAGTATAAGCTTATATAAGCAATTAATAAGCTATAAGAGAGCTTATCAGAGCTTAAGAGAAGTTAACAACCACTAATAACAACATTCAATTTAACTTGAGATTCTTTTGAAATTTGAAACTTAGCATAAACTTAAAACTTGTATTAAAGATGAAATTGATGTTTACAGAAGTTTAATTATACATTAAAAACATGAAATACAAAGCTTAGAAGTTATTTGATACACTGGAATTTAAAATTAAGTTAAAGCGACATATTCTACACTAAATTACACTACTTGGCTCTTTCCTCTGCATCTCATCCTTTCTTTATAGGCTTTTGAGAGTCCCCACATGCTTCTGAGCTTATCCCACCACCATTGGATGAGTCAAAATGATCCCAACCTTTGATTTGCAATTTGGCGCCAAAAAGGTGAACAGTAGTTCTGCAATCTTTGATTGTTTTTGGACCAGGGTGAAAAGGAGGGGGGACAAAAGGTGATAGATAGTGTGTTGAGGAGGAAAGGAGTGGGGAAGCATTAAATGAGGGGAGGCTACAGCTGGGGGGTGGTTTCTGGTTTTGGTTTACAGTGAAGGTGAAGGGGAAGCACAGTACAGGCGGTTTTTTAATTTAAATTTCGGGTTTGGGCTTATATTGGGCTTGGGGTTAACTGGACTTGGCTGGGTTTGTGTTTTTGGATTGGATTAATATAAAAGGTCCAATTAGTTATTTGATAAATACAAGGACCATTGTTGTAATATTCTGAAACTTGAGGACTGAATTATCCAATCTTCCAAAGTTAACATAAGGATTAAACTTGCCATTCATTAGTAGTACAAGGACCATTAGTGATAAAATTTCATTTTTTATAAGTCCAGGGACTAAAAATGTCAAGATTGAAACTTGAGGGGCCAAAATGTAATTTCTCCAAAAGTTTATCATAAGGACCATTCTTGTCATTTATAAATAGTACAAGGTTTATTTTGATCAATTTCCAATTTTAAAACCTTAAGGACTATTTTTGACACTTTTGCAAAGTTGAGGGACCAAAGTTGTAATTTTGTGATTTTAAACTTCAAAGGATTTGTTTTGAACAACTTGTGAATCCCAAGGACCTAAAATGATATTTTACAAGTTTTGGAATGACCAGGGACTGTTTTTGACAAATTTTCAAACCTGGGGGACTAAAACTGCCAATTATGCAAACTTGATACGTATTTCACCAGATTTTGATGTTTTTGCATTTAAAACATATAAAACACTTGTTTGTGATATTTTTATCATTTTGATGTGTTTCTGAGTGTTTTCAGATGTTTTTGGCATTCTAACAGTATAAAAATGATGAGTATTTAGACACTCATCATAATGCCTAAATTGTATTTATACCTCTTAGAGCATGGGGTGTCGTGGGTTGACCACTTCTCTTCATTTGGGCCCCACGTGTGCCACATCACCTCCACATCACTCCAACACACTAACTAAAAAATACCCCTCAATCACAACTTACTCACTTCTTTTCATTTGGGCCCCACCCACCCTCATTTTATTTCTTTATATAACTTGCAACGGATATATTCTCTTCATTTGGTTGTCGTTTTCCTCGTCGTTGGACCGGCAAAACCAAAAGTGGCGAAGCCACCTGGTGTCGTGGCGAGGAGCAAAGTGAAATGGCGAGATGCCATGTAGGAAATGGCGAGAATCAACAAAACCCACACCCCATGCTCTTATATGGCAACCCATGTTCTTTTTGCAGGCTTACGATGCTCCCAGTTATTGTACTAATAATGTGGATTTTGAAGTTACCATGACTCAAGATCAAATCAACAGTGCAGAACAAGAAGGGGGGCTCTTGAAAAAATTAAAGCTAACAACTGAATTAAGCATAAATAACTTGTATCTGCTTGATGAACATGGTATCCTAAAGAAGTATGACTCCCCTGAACAAAGTAAGTACGCTATCCATGAACAAAAGATTGATTTATACTCTTAATTTGTTCACTGACTGTTCATAATCTTTTTGTGTAAAGTTCTTGAGGCTTTCTATTACAGTTGTCTTGAACTTTATGAAGAGAGGAAGGTAAGTTCGATGTGGTTTCATTTCATTTCCTTGATTAAGACTCTGTGCTAACCGAAATGTGGTCATGGCTAACAGAAAGCTCTTATTCGCAAGCACGAGATAGCTTTACGGTTACTGGAAAACAAAGAGAAGTTTATCGGTAAAGTTTTGGAACGAGAAATTCTTTTGATCCCTTCAGTAGAGAAGGACCAGAGGTGTGTTGAATTAAAGAAAAAAGATTTCCAATCTTTACCATCAATTGAACGGGCGGTTGATGGTGCAACAGTAAATGAAGAGGAGAAGCAGGAACCCGGAGGTTATGATTACTTGCTGTCCCTTACTCGATTCACACATGAGAAGAAGAAGGAGTTAAATAAAGAAATTGAAGAAAAGAAGAAAAAGATACATGAGCTCTCCCTTACTCGATTCAAGTCTTTATGGCTAAAATGTTGGTGATTTTGCATCACCGATATTATTTAAGTGTAATGGATTAATTTAGGTGACCAATGTGTAATCATGATAAATGTTCAACAAGTCGGGGTTGTGCGGAGTGCACACTTGTATGACGTTATTATGATTGCTATTCGGGGGCGAAGCCCCGAATGACGGGGGTCCGGGGGCAGCGCCCCTGGTAGCAGGGTCCAAGGGGCGGCAGAAAATAAAATTTCCGGTAATTTTAACCCTAAAATTAAACTGAATTGGCGGTTAATTTAACTGCTATTGCAGTTATAACCGGCCATCAGTTTTTGGTCATATAATGAGTATTCTGGTTCTGGTCATAACTAACCAAACATATTCTCAATTCAAATCTGAGTTTTATCCGATTAGAGATTTCGGTAGAACCACCGAGATACTTCAATCTGATAGTGTTTACACGACTCTCAGATTACTGTGATCATAATTTCCTAACATAAAAGATCTTGAGGTTCTTGATTGCCAACTTGATGATGTGAGAAATGAAACGTTATCTTTGCTAATTTTTAACAACGTAATACATGACAAGTGATTATGTGAACTAATAAAAATATCGCTTGCTTGCAGGGAACATATACATATCCTTTAGCAGAAAAGAGAGCACTAGCAAAACGAGGACAAAATGCGGCCACACTACAAAGGGCGAACAAGAAGAGTCGTCATGTAGTGAGTGATTCTGATGAAGAAGAACCTGAAGATGACAACGATGCGACTGAGGATTCTGATGAGATGAAGAGTGAGGAGCAAGTGATTGAATAAATATGTGTTTGGTTCTTCTAATTATGAATTTCAAATGTGATGGGAATTATGCTTGTTTTTTTTTTTTTTTTTTTGAACCTTTAGTTTTAATGCTGACTTGCCATTGACTTCATGAATTTCAACTTTGTAGTAGGTATTTTGCAGATCCATTACTTTTGGACTACAATTCTATCTTCCATTTATTGGCTTTGTTATAGTTTTTTCATCTGTTAACAAAATTTCATAAATAACCTGATTCACCTAAACCTAAAAAGTTTCCTCAACTATAAATAAAATTTATGTATTAATGAAAATGGTTATCAACAAAGTACAAAAACATAAAATCAAGCTATTCAAGAATAAAAACATGTTTGAAGAAAAAGTTGTTTAATTTCTTAATAGAATCTTTGAATGTGCTTAATCTCAGCTCGTATATTTCTTGTTAACATTTGATGTTGTTTTCTTAATGATTGAGGTGCTCTAAAAAGTTGCAAGTATATCACAATCAACAATGTTTTACAATTTTAGGCTACGCCAGCATAATGTTGATTAGAGTCAACAGCTTAGGCTACATGGACAATATCCACGGCCTTTTGTAAAAAGTTTAGGCTACTGCAAAGGTTTCACCAGTGGCTGGTTGGGGTAATAAGTTGGGGAAATTACCGCATAAATATTACTCGGTAGTTGGCTTTTGGGTAGCACACGAAGTTGGGCTCGGGACTAACTTACTAGTTGCGGTAATTGTTGCTTTTGTGAATGAGCATACATGCGTCAAAATTGGATACGGTATTCTACTACTCTTTCTTAACCTCTTTTAATCTTTTTGCATGAAAATTTTAAATTTTAACATTTATTTTCATCACCTACTGAGTATTTAACTTAATGTTTGTGCTCTCATAATCACTTGCTTTAAATTCATATATAATAATTACATTATGGCTCATTTTGTGGTTTTAACATTCATTGCAATGCATCATTTCTTCTATAACCAACAAGAATAATATATTTTTCTGAACACTTTGAAACGTTCCATTGCATAAATCTCAATTTTGTTGTAGAAACAAGAATGAATGGATTAGTTTTACTTAGGTTGTTGAAGCAGATCTTGATGTCAAAACGGTGAAGAATGGCGAATCTGATCGAGGTTGTCTTGACACAAAGGTTATACATTTAAAACATTATTCTTTTCAAGAATAATGACTTGTTATATTCATTAAGAAGTTAATAATTTTGATTTTTGTCAATTCTTTGAAGGATGTGGTTTCTGGTAATGGAGATCGGTTTCCTTGAGTGACGCTCATCCAAACAATCCTTCAAGTTTTGTGGGTAAACGTGAAAGAGAAATGCTTGTTGTCAAGTCTTCAACAAATAGCAAACTTATGAAACTTAAAATTGAAAATCCCTGATGGAATTTACACTATTGGATGTTGTTCGGTTAATCAAGCATAAGTATTAGTAACATTGAAACACCCTTATATGGTTTTGAAATTCTTATTGTTGTTACTTTTGATACGGATATTCTTATTATTGTTACTTTTGATACGGATATAGAACTATACAACAATTACTCCGTAGTTTATCACGAACTAGTTTAAGACCTTTGTAATACACGGGCTGTGTAAATAAACGTTTGTATTATTTTTACTCATCTTATAAATACTTTATGTATTATCTGGCTTTCAAGCTCCTTTAAAAAAAGGACAACAGATTCTTGACCTGTTGTTAGCGAACATACTTTTAGTGAAAGGAATTTTAGCCCTCTGAGAGCCAGAAAAAAATGTTTTGAAAAAAAGCAAGTTTAGATTATTTTTCTTTGTTATCCTTTTGGTTCATCTTTTTGTTTTTGCATGAAGTAAACCAAACCCAACTCAGACCCTAACAAAAATCTTTGAACTAAGAAATTGTAGGGTTTTACCCTAATAAAAGGGAACCCTTCCAGAAATTCTCGACGGTCAAGGCAGAAACCAAGACCGAGGAGGGGGTTTGGAAATAGTTTTCAACCAGCAATTGACGCGCCTCGGTTATTACCTCATTAGCTGCGTCATTGCCCCAAGCGCAAAGATGCTTTTGCCAAACACCCAACCCCTTATTTTATACACCCCCACTCATTCTTCCTTTCAATCCCTCCATCAATGTGGGATCATTTACAAACTCCAGATTTTTCTCTATATTCTGTCCCTTGATCTTTCATATGGTTAACTGCTTATTCAAGAAGACACTTATTAGTAACTTGCGTGGCAAAAAAAAAAAATATATATATATATGAATCATTAGCCAAAAGCTTGAGTATGGTTCTTGGTCCGGTGGGACATAACTCGTACTGTATGATCTGGCCATTGGTTCCACTATTTAAGGTTGTGGCTAGTGTTGTACCTTTGCACACACCCCGAAAATTCATGTCTAGTAATGAGGTAACCATGCAAAATATAATATGATCTTAAATATTCATCTCATGCAAATATAATATGATAGATGCAAGTATAGTAAAAAGGAATATATAACTTTCTCAAAAAAAACCATGCAAGTGGATGATGATGCAAAAAAGGAATTACTTAAATATTAGACTCTCATTTTATTATATACATGAAAATGCAATCAGAATGGAATATAATGGTTTCTCATATTTGCCTCTATTTAAATACTAGTCAATATTATATCACTCAAATTGTAGTGCACATGGATGACATAAACGTATCTTTACGAATCCAATGAGATGCGTAAAAGAAGGTTTTCTTCCGCCTATAAATAGAGCCAAGAACAAGAGTTACGATCATCCTCTCGTCTTCCATTTCCCTCTTATTCATCATCTAACAACTCTCTGGTGCTTCATAGCAAGTAAACACGAGTACTAAAAGTACTTCAAAATCATCATAAGTCTTTATAATATGGTTACTCGGTTCCTTTTAGGAATTGTGGCGTAAAACCGCATACATAAATGTGAGTTACCAACAGGGAATCGCCACCCGAAAAACCATCATTCCCTATAATAAAAACGGCCCCCTCACATTATTACACCAGACCACTTCTCTCACACAAATTCTCATTCTTTCTAAAATGATGTTAACTATCTGGGCCGCATTTAAGGTGACTAAGTCAGCGACTTAGGCCCATAAACGCCGACCCGTGATTCTACGCTTCATCAATTGGCGCCATCCGTGGGACCCGGTCAAAAATCCATAAATTTCAAGTCATTGGAGATGGCGGCAGAGAATGAATCCGTGACACCTATTGTATGTGCGGGGGAAGGAGCAAGTGCCTTCAAAAACAAGGAGCACATTCTTGTGGTTGACGATCCTAGCATCACCCAACAACACAACGATATTGGAAGTCAACCATTACGTGATCGTGACGATCCAATAATGCAATTTATTACCCAAAATTTCAATGAAATCAATGCTATGTATTTAGCATTCTCCTCAAAATCTTATCCAAAACGAGGAGCTCAAGATCCTAACAACAATCATCCCCTCGTCGAATTACAGAGAGCCGGTTCTGAAGAAGTGCCTACACAAAACAAGAAAGTTGATGCTGATAAAAGCACCTCAAGTGAAAGGCCACTCAAAAAGAATTATGGTGATATTGTCCTTAAAGGCCAAAAAGAACAACGCACATCAAAGTCAACAACACCATTAATCAATGCTTCTTTGAAGAGGAAACTTGCAAATGACACCATTTTCAACGAGACCTTTTTATACAACGAATCAGAAAGAAGCGTGCGAGACCTAGTGGCGTCACCTTTCACCAAGCGAATCAGAGATTATGAAATGCCAGATGGACTCAAAGTACCATCAAATTTGAAATCTTACGATGGCTTGTCGGATCCTGATGACCATCTTACGATGTTCATGGGAACTATGGATGTGCATAAACTCCCCGAACCTGCATGGTGTCGTATCTTCAATATTACACTTTGTGGAGCAGCTAGATTTTGGTACGATAATCTATCACCAGAAAGCATAGACGGTTTTCACCAATTGCGGGAGAAGTTCAGAGCTAACTTTATGCAACAAAGACGATTTCAGAAAACCCAAGCAGAAATACTAGGCATTCGACAAAAATCTGAAGAATCTCTAAAAGAATACTTGGCTAGGTTCGGAAAAGAAACATTGCACATGACAAACAGATCCGATGCCATGATGATTGGAGCCTTTATTAGTGGGCTTCTTCCAGGTAGGCTATTTAAAGACTTAATTGCCCGACCACCTATGTCACTTGAAGACCTATATATACATGTGAATGGTTGTATAAGAGCCGACGAAGCTAATAATGCTAATCGACTCCGTGATACGGAATGATTCATTGACCAAAAACCAAGCATGAGTTTCAAAGTGAAACATACAAGGAATGTGTATAAATAAAGTGTGAAGCTTCCTACTTAAAATGAAGCAGGTGCGTTACTACAAATGGCGATAAAATAATACGGTATGAACGTCTGTTGTTATTACTCTGAGGGCCCGCTTGGTTCAAAGTGGGGAAAGGGAAAGGGAAAAGGAAAGGGAAAGGAATGCAAAGGAATGAGTGAGGTGGGTAATCAATCCCTTACCCCTCAATTTATTCTATAATGGTTCATTACCCATTACGGGGTAATCAATACCTTTGCACCCCCCAACCAAGCACCTACTAATGAGTGAAGTGGGCCCATTTGTTTACCTTACCCATTCCCCACCCCCCTTAACCCCCCAACCAAGCACCCCCAATTGTTAGACTCATATGTCTTTATTATAAACTATATTTTAAGATTGATATAATGGTCATTACTAAACACAACATTATCTTGTTGTATTAATAATTAATGATGAGTCTAACAAACAAATAGCAAAGAAATTCTTTACTTTGTACAGGAAATGGTCACACGATCCCGCGGGTTGAACAAGTAGCCGAATAAACTCATCACGCATATGCGGTATTTAAAAAAGACGCGAAAGATAATCGCGCAAAGTGGAATATCCACTCTAAAGTCGTGAAACTTCATCATGCAAAAGTGGCATGCCCACTTCATTGATTATCTCCCGACATTAAAAGGGAGAAAAGCTAAAAGTAGCTAATACGCGAAGCTTAATTTAAGCAAAGCGAAAAGGTCCGGACCAAAACATCGTCCCGCCATGAAAGGGATAAAAGCTAAATAGCTAATACATAGAGTGGCATGTCCACCCACGCGGAATCATAATGCGCAAAAGCGAAAAACCGATTTAAAGACGTGAAATTTCATCACACAAAGCAACTGCTCCGTCTAAAAAAAAAAAAAAAAAAAATGAAAATACACAAACTCCAAAAACGTTATTCGAATTCATAAGTGTTCAAGTGACCTTTCCTCATATGAATTGGGGGGCTTAATGAGGTAACCATGCAAAATATAATATGATCTTAAATATTCATCTCATGCAAATATAATAGGATAGATGCAAGTATAGTAAAAAGGAATATATAACTTTCTCAAAGAAAACCATGCAAGTGGATGATGATGCAAAAAAGGAATTACTTAAATATTAGACTCTCATTTTATTATATACATGAAAATGCAATCAGAATGGAATATAATGGTTTCTCATATTTGCCTCTATTTAAATACTAGTCAATATTATATCACTCAAATTGTAGTGCACATGGATGACATAAACGTATCTTTACGAATCCAATGAGATGCGTAAAAGAAGGTTTTCTTCCGCCTATAAATAGAGCCAAGAACAAGAGTTACGATCATCCTCTCGTCTTCCATTTCCCTCTTATTCATCATCTAACAACTCTCTGGTGCTTCATAGCAAGTAAACACGAGTACTAAAAGTACTTCAAAATCATCATAAGTCTTTATAATATGGTTACTCGGTTCCTTTTAGGAATTGTGGCGTAAAACCGCATACATAAATGTGAGTTACCAACAGGGAATCGCCACCCGAAAAACCATCATTCCCTATAATAAAAACGGCCCCCTCACATTATTACACCATACCACTTCTCTCACACAATTTCTCATTCTTTCTAAAATGATGTTAACTATCTGGGCCGCATTTAAGGTGACTAAGTCAGCGACTTAGGCCCATAAACGCCGACCCGTGATTCTACGCTTCATCAATTGGCGCCATCCGTGGGACCCGGTCAAAAATCCATAAATTTCAAGTCATTGGAGATGGCGGCAGAGAATGAATCCGTGACACCTATTGTATGTGCGGGGGAAGGAGCAAGTGCCTTCAAAAACAAGGAGCACATTCTTGTGGTTGACGATCCTAGCATCACCCAACAACACAACGATATTGGAAGTCAACCATTACGTGATCGTGACGATCCAATAATGCAATTTATTACCCAAAATTTCAATGAAATCAATGCTATGTATTTAGCATTCTCCTCAAAATCTTATCCAAAACGAGGAGCTCAAGATCCTAACAACAATCATCCCCTCGTCGAATTACAGAGAGCCGGTTCTGAAGAAGTGCCTACACAAAACAAGAAAGTTGATGCTGATAAAAGCACCTCAAGTGAAAGGCCACTCAAAAAGAATTATGGTGATATTGTCCTTAAAGGCCAAAAAGAACAACGCACATCAAAGTCAACAACACCATTAATCAATGCTTCTTTGAAGAGGAAACTTGCAAATGACACCATTTTCAACGAGACCTTTTTATACAACGAATCAGAAAGAAGCGTGCGAGACCTAGTGGCGTCACCTTTCACCAAGCGAATCAGAGATTATGAAATGCCAGATGGACTCAAAGTACCATCAAATTTGAAATCTTACGATGGCTTGTCGGATCCTGATGACCATCTTACGATGTTCATGGGAACTATGGATGTGCATAAACTCCCCGAACCTGCATGGTGTCGTATCTTCAATATTACACTTTGTGGAGCAGCTAGATTTTGGTACGATAATCTATCACCAGAAAGCATAGACGGTTTTCACCAATTGCGGGAGAAGTTCAGAGCTAACTTTATGCAACAAAGACGATTTCAGAAAACCCAAGCAGAAATACTAGGCATTCGACAAAAATCTGAAGAATCTCTAAAAGAATACTTGGCTAGGTTCGGAAAAGAAACATTGCACATGACAAACAGATCCGATGCCATGATGATTGGAGCCTTTATTAGTGGGCTTCTTCCAGGTAGGCTATTTAAAGACTTAATTGCCCGACCACCTATGTCACTTGAAGACCTATATATACATGTGAATGGTTGTATAAGAGCCGACGAAGCTAATAATGCTAATCGACTCCGTGATACGGAATGATTCATTGACCAAAAACCAAGCATGAGTTTCAAAGTGAAACATACAAGGAATGTGTATAAATAAAGTGTGAAGCTTCCTACTTAAAATGAAGCAGGTGCGTTACTACAAATGGCGATAAAATAATACGGTATGAACGTCTGTTGTTATTACTCTGAGGGCCCGCTTGGTTCAAAGTGGGGAAAGGGAAAGGGAAAAGGAAAGGGAAAGGAATGCAAAGGAATGAGTGAGGTGGGTAATCAATCCCTTACCCCTCAATTTATTCTATAATGGTTCATTACCCATTACGGGGTAATCAATACCTTTGCACCCCCCAACCAAGCACCTACTAATGAGTGAAGTGGGCCCATTTGTTTACCTTACCCATTCCCCACCCCCCTTAACCCCCCAACCAAGCACCCCCAATTGTTAGACTCATATGTCTTTATTATAAACTATATTTTAAGATTGATATAATGGTCATTACTAAACACAACATTATCTTGTTGTATTAATAATTAATGATGAGTCTAACAAACAAATAGCAAAGAAATTCTTTACTTTGTACAGGAAATGGTCACACGATCCCGCGGGTTGAACAAGTAGCCGAATAAACTCATCACGCATATGCGGTATTTAAAAAAGACGCGAAAGATAATCGCGCAAAGTGGAATATCCACTCTAAAGTCGTGAAACTTCATCATGCAAAAGTGGCATGCCCACTTCATTGATTATCTCCCGACATTAAAAGGGAGAAAAGCTAAAAGTAGCTAATACGCGAAGCTTAATTTAAGCAAAGCGAAAAGGTCCGGACCAAAACATCGTCCCGCCATGAAAGGGATAAAAGCTAAATAGCTAATACATAGAGTGGCATGTCCACCCACGCGGAATCATAATGCGCAAAAGCGAAAAACCGATTTAAAGACGTGAAATTTCATCACACAAAGCAACTGCTCCGTCTAAAAAAAAAAAAAAAAAAATGAAAATACACAAACTCCAAAAACGTTATTCGAATTCATAAGTGTTCAAGTGACCTTTCCTCATATGAATTGGGGGGCTTAATGAGGTAACCATGCAAAATATAATATGATCTTAAATATTCATCTCATGCAAATATAATAGGATAGATGCAAGTATAGTAAAAAGGAATATATAACTTTCTCAAAGAAAACCATGCAAGTGGATGATGATGCAAAAAAGGAATTACTTAAATATTAGACTCTCATTTTATTATATACATGAAAATGCAATCAGAATGGAATATAATGGTTTCTCATATTTGCCTCTATTTAAATACTAGTCAATATTATATCACTCAAATTGTAGTGCACATGGATGACATAAACGTATCTTTACGAATCCAATGAGATGCGTAAAAGAAGGTTTTCTTCCGCCTATAAATAGAGCCAAGAACAAGAGTTACGATCATCCTCTCGTCTTCCATTTCCCTCTTATTCATCATCTAACAACTCTCTGGTGCTTCATAGCAAGTAAACACGAGTACTAAAAGTACTTCAAAATCATCATAAGTCTTTATAATATGGTTACTCGGTTCCTTTTAGGAATTGTGGCGTAAAACCGCATACATAAATGTGAGTTACCAACAGGGAATCGCCACCCGAAAAACCATCATTCCCTATAATAAAAACGGCCCCCTCACATTATTACACCATACCACTTCTCTCACACAATTTCTCATTCTTTCTAAAATGATGTTAACTATCTGGGCCGCATTTAAGGTGACTAAGTCAGCGACTTAGGCCCATAAACGCCGACCCGTGATTCTACGCTTCATCATCTAGTCAATCAGATAGAGATATAATCAAGATCAAAGAAGTAGCAGTAGCATAAAGACTTGGTGTTCTTGATACAACAATAACGCTACTTTGTAAGATATACTAATACATGAATACAACAATTACATAATTTTACGATCAGCAAAAAAGCCTGTTGTTACTCCATTTTAGGAGCAAACATGACCTCAAATACCCAGTTTCAAATCTTCAAATTGCAACTTCTTGAAGAATTTACCCCCTTGTTTGCCCATTCCAGACTCCAAGCTAGAGGCTTGTTGAGACAAGAGATCTGTTATCCGGTGTCCATTTTAAGTCTTTAAGAGTAGAAATTAGCGTCGAGAGTGAAGGCTCACTTCATTGTCCTTTAATTTATGGTTTTACATGATATCAGCCTCTGGATTTCGAGCTCCTTCAAGGAAAGGACTACAGGTTCTAGAACTTCTGTTGTTAGCCTCGAGCATCCTTCTAGTGACACGAATTTTAGCCTTCTGAGAACAGAAAAAAATAAAAAATAAAAAAATGTTGAATTGTTTTTTTCATTATTTAATTTTTTTGTCCAGCTTTTTGTTTTTTGCACAAGTAAACGAGACATAATCACAGTTTCGTTTCTTCTTGCTAGTTTAATTATCGCTATCTAGTGAAGCTGGCAGAAAATAGAGAACGATAAACTAAAGCTAAAAGCCAGAGTACTTAAAATTATATTCTCTAATGAGTATTGTTTTCCTTTTTGCAGTTCCATCGATATGTTAGTTGTTTAGATACAAAATAACAAGTATCGCCACATGAAAAGTTGTTTTTGTCACCTTCAAGTTGAATTGTAAATGAGATGTAACAAAGTGGTTATTTGACTCGAGTATTTATATGGAACAATATCCTTTGTTCACAAACAATGACTCACGCGTTTCTATTAAGGCAGCGCTTAATTTAGTACACGACCATAGTGACCATTTTTTGTTTATTTAAACAAGGAACCAGTTGGCTTGACATTTAACCAACCAGTTCGGGTTTGAATTTATTGGCTCTTACATAAGTATTACCTTTTATCAAACCCAGACATCTTCTATGACAAAAAGGAACTAACAACAAAGAAACAACATGTTTCAAGATTATGGAAGTGACTCTTGGGAACGCGACTGAAGGAAGATGTAAAGATGTGACATCCTTTAAATCTTGCGTTTATTTGATGTGAAGAAGGCTAAAAAAAGTAATTTGGCTTGTTAACGTAATCAATAAAAGCAGTTTGAAATTTTGAAAAGGATATTAAGGTATTGAGAAATCAGAGAGAGTATTTGGACATATTGAAATGATTTGTGAATTATGAATTATGAAATTGTTACAAAGTGAAAATACAAGAAGAGTTTAAATACTACAACTTGGCGGGAAACTACAAAATATCTACTAACTAACTTAACAGATTTCTAACTTTACATCATTACATCTGCTGACACAACGTGTACATACTTCTGCTCAACATGATCTTCACCTTGTGAGGAGTTCTTGAGTGTTCTTCATTTGTAAGGATATGGATGAAGTTCTCGCACCTTCAACAAAACTTGTAATGATTTTGTGATGATAATACTTTAAAGAATTTAGCCTTTTGTAGGCGAGAAGCCCATACATATTGGAGGTTTCACCCCAGCCAATGCAAGGATTGAAGCTGGAAGAATCCATAATCCATCGCCACAAATCAAACCTGAAGCAACTGCAGGCACCATCAGTTTCGCCTTTTTCTTGTTAATCTTGGACCAGACAAACACAACTAAACTTCCCACACACATGTCGATAGCAAAATAAGCCCCAACAAGAAACGGTACAGCCATAGCCATTGGTAAAGGGACCCATTTTCCTATTTTGTTAGGAGCCATGTCTCTTACCATATTCGCTAGTATGGCAAAGGCAAAAATCCGTAAGAAAGCTGTAAGCAATGTTGTGGCAGTGCAGAGAACCCTTCCACACCTAAAATCGCCATGTTTCGGTAAACAAGTGCATAAGGAGCTTTATATTCACCCTCAGGGTTCCCGACATCAAACGCTTTATAAAAAAGGAAGAAAGTAAGTGGGGCCACCACACACCCGATGGCTGTCCCGATGGCTTGGCTAACCACCATGGACCTTGGTGAAGTCATAGTCAAATGACCCGTCTTCAAATCATGCATGAGATCAGATGAAATCGATACAATTGATTTAATCAAACCACATCCAATTAGACCTGCAACTACACCATTTTCTTTTCCAGACATTGAAGCTATCACAAAAAGAGCTACCTTTCCATAATTATACGCCATGTTCATGTCCGTAAGACCAGCACCATAAGCATTACAGAAACCCAAAGCTGGCGCGATAAGGTATGCCACAAGAACAATATACCATTTGAGCTGTGGAAACATGATTGGGATGATAATGATGGAAACAATAGAGAACATGACGTAACCGATTGCAGCAACCCAAAACGGAATCCTCTCTTTTAAGAAGACCTCATTTCTCTGTAGGTTATCTTGAGGTTCATCGCTGTCATTGGGGTCTGAAGTAACATACAACAAAATGTCACAAAGTTTAATCAATGAAGGGGCTTATCGATGATTTTGTGGTTATTGAATACTTACTGGTTTTGGGGTTCTTCCTTGAGGTGGTATATATGTTTCTAGCAGTGAAAAAAGTCATCTTTAAAAAATTGTAAAGACCATCCCCTAATATAAGTGCGATCGAAATGAAAACCTGCGATTACAAGAACCATTTAGACCTCAAAAGTCAATATTGGAGGTGACAAAATGGGCGTGTCTGTCTTGGATAATGGGTCAAAACAGGTTGAGTTTTAGTATTGGTCAAACTGGGACGGGTTAGTCCGCTACATCCTTTTTTCAATTTTAAATTTTTTAATAATAATGAATACCTTTAACCTGTTGGACCTGTTCTTTTTGGGGGTGTTTGGGATTGCTTATCTGCTTTGTCTATAGTATCTAACCTTGTAACCATTTAGACTCTTCATGCTGCTTTGCGGTAAACTCGAAGGAAACCAATCTCCTTTTTGGTCACCTATCAGGGGCCACATTAATCCATACGATAAAACACTTCCTGCAAGCAATGACAAGTTCACAAGATGTGAACATATCATTCCTGCTCCAATGTAAGTCATACTAAAATCAAAATAAAACCTGCACAAAGGCAAAACTTTCATAATTCATTTAACAAACATTTTCTAATAACATTCCCTAAACTAGCTAAAAGGTCTAGAAGTAAAACACGCACGAGTTAGCATAAGCTTTTAAACCGAATGTCGGGAAGTAAGTGAATCCACATGTTCCTGAACCCGAGTAGAACCACTGAAAAAAGGCCCATGCAAAACTTCCTGTGAAGAACTTTGCAAACCCCACTACTTGCTTCCTGCATTAAACCATAAAGAAAAAAAGTTAATTCTTCTATTGGATGTGCGTTTTGAATGTTAGTATGTGATTTTGAATCTTCGGGATCAGATTATCAGCTAAAATAAAACAGATTGTATGAGGTAGTGTTTGGATATTTTTTTGCTGTTTCAAGTTGTAAAATTAACAACATGAGTGTTTTGTGATTCTTATTATTTAAGAAATACTAATAAATAAAATGTTAAAATGGCCAAAAATGCAATCTTGTGAAATACCGAGTAGGAGAATAAGAGGGTGTTTGGTATTGCTTATAAAGTGAATTATTCCGCTTAAAAAAAATAGGCACATGTACAAACATGCTTCCTTAACAGTGCTTACTTTAGAGTAAAATAAGCAGATAGCTAGTTTCATCCAAGTACTTAAAACTTCGTATCTGCTTTTTACAGTAAGCAGATAAGCACCTCAATAAGCAATCCCAAACACACTTAAAACTTATGTTGCCTCTGGTATGTAAGATAATCAGTTCTTAAACGCAAGTGCAACATGTTTGCATACCTGGCCATCTTGTCTCCTTTTGGAGTGTGGAAACCATTGATAAGCACAGCCGTAGCTGTTCCACTTGGGTATGTCAACTTATAGTCTATGATCATAATCTGCAAAAAAAAAAAAAAAAAAAAAAAAAAAAAAACAAGATATTAAAATACCGAGAAAACTTTTTAAAAAAGTTACTACCCAAAAAAATAAAAAAGGTACAAAGTACAAACCTTTCTAAGAGGAACCAGTGCCAAAAGACCGACAAAGCTACTAACGAACAAAAAACCAGTCATCCAACCAATCCCAGGTTCCTTATAACTGCCAGGTGAATTCCCTGCTGCATCAACTCCGGCTTGCTCATATGTCTTCTTGTTTAATGCCAACAAATTTGAACTAAATCCACCTATACACAAATCCTTAATCAAATCAATACTACATTTTTCACTAAATAAATTTCTTGGTGTTTGGCATTGCGTTTTGATAGTGATTATGCTTTTGACATTCGAAGTAATGATAATCAAGTAACATGATTCTGCTGCTATTCTATTTACATTCAGAAAATTATCAAATCATGTGTACTTGGATAAGTATACACTAAATTTTTGGTTTGACATTTTTTTTTCTTACAAGATTTTTACATAAAAAATAAGAAAAAAAAAAGTTACTAATATGCATAAAACAAACCTCTTGACTTTTACATATTTATTTATTTTTTGGTCTTGTCTTAAATTATCTGACAACCTTCTTACAATTTTTATTTTTTTTATTTTACAGAAACACCTGCATGCCAGAAACTGTACCCAAACACAATAATATCTCAAACATTAAAAACTGATGATCTTCATTTCAAGACCAAAATCAATAACAAAATGATCAAAACATCAAAACACAACACCAAACACCAACAGAGACATCATTAAAAAACCAAATATAAGAAAACAAACCTCCAAATGAAATGGTGTAACAAGCAACAGCACATGTCTGAATAACACTATTCTCCTGTCTGGTAAAAGGTGTCGTTGTAAACCCGGCTTTATGTAACAGCTTAGTCCATGTTCTTATGAACACAAAAGCCAACAAAGCAGCTGAAACATTAAGGTTTGGAACAAGACCCGTTGTCAAGTTGAGTTTCATTACTATCACACTGTACATTATTCCTATCATTAAACTTGCTACTATTCCTCGTGCTGTTATATCTTTTCTCCAGGGTTGTTGTCTCTTCAAACAAGCAACACTGTCTCCACCGTCGCATGCCGGAGGATCAGTACGACTCTGCATGTCCATATTATTTATCTGTCTAGACCCATGTTCCATATTTATGACTTGTGTAAATATGAAATGTTTTGGTATCAAAAAATGTTAATTTTTTTGTTATATGGGAATGAATGAATGAATTTAAAGATATGGAATGTACTTTTTTTGTAAAAGGGTGTAGTACAAATGTGAATAAATGTTTGATAGTACAAATGTTTATTTTTTAACTAAAATTTAAGTTATAGTTCGGACTTTAATGGTTGAAATGTACTTACGTATATTAGTATTGTGTTTGATGTATGTTAACTGGGAAGTACGTGATGGGTTTGGTTGTTACTAATTTTGGAATATAATTCTATTTTTGTGTTTACGTAAAATGGCAACATTGGGTTTTTCTTTTTGTTCGTATTTGATATATACTCTTTAATTATTGGGTAAATGAAAATTTTTGGCGAAAAATGATTATTGTGCCTACTAATGAAGCCTATAAATGTATCTAATGATTTGATTGGTTGATTTTAAAAAATAATTTGTGGGAATTTGAAGAGAGAAAGTACATAATACAATTGTACAAATGATTTATGGCATGTATTTAGGCTTGTTTAGTAGGTCTAAATAGCATTACTCTTTTTTGGCAAACCCACAGGGTGTGTTCATCTTATAGGATGATAATATTTTTATACTTTTGTCCCGCTTCAACTTTTTCGAGTCTTAAAATTATTGGTTTCGGTTTAATAGGATGGTGAAATGAGAATGAAAATCAATGTGTAACCCGATATTTGGTTTTGCCTTCTAAGAAGGTTAATCTTAAATCAAATCATACGCCGTTTATTTTCAAGCGTAATTCTTTGTTATCAAAACTCAACGCAAATATCCATTGAGTTTTGATTCTATCTATTTGGTTTAAAGTTTGAGCAAGATTTTAATTAAATTCAGTTTTGTTATTCTATTACTAGAACAATAAGATAAGAGCCGAACCAAGCTAGCTCAGTTGGCTACCAAAGTTTTCTTAAGATGTCTTGAGGAGGGGATGTTTGGCTATGGGAGGTCTCAAGTTCGAGTCTCATTTCAGACTTTTACCCTTTCAGGCGATAAAAGAGTAGCAGACGAGTCTTAGGGTCAGCATACTGTCTAATTAGATGTCAGTGTTGAACTTGAACCACTAACAACTAACAAGCCATTAAAAAATAAGATATGAAGCGAGTTATTTTCATAAAAATTGTAGAGATTGAATGGCAAATTATTGCAACACATTTTAAACTAAAAAAAACTCATTTCCATATCCGTGCACCTTCTTTTTTTAATAAAATTTCACCTTCACCATTTATTTTTTTAAAGTAATATATCTCAGAAAAAACGATAATTTTTAGGCAAAATAGATTACTCGAGTATGACAAACATTTAATTATCTTTCAATATAAATGCACTTTTATATAATTTTAACCTTTTTTAAGGTTATTTTGGTTGAGGAGTTTGCATGATATATCACATGTGATATAACACTAATTAGTAAGTTAGAATACTCAACAGCTATCGTAAATAGACATAAGTATATGTGTAAAACTTCAAATAATTCACCGCTTTTGGTATTTAAAAATATAAATCATTTGTTTTCCAATCATATATCAAAATATAATTTTTGAGCTTCCAAATCAATACAGTCTAACTATAGATATATCACTTGTTATATAACACTAAATTGTAGATTCGAATACCGAACATGATGTCGTAAAATGGAAAAAAGTATTATTTTTTTGTTCAAAAAAAGATGTCTTTTGAAGTTGTACGCAAATACTTATGTCCACTTTACGACAATATGTTAAGTGTTCGAACTTACAGACAAATGTTATATCGTGATATATTAAGCGAGTTTGAATATCAATTATTTTATTTTATTTTTTATTTTCTACGACCTCTATGAATAAACCTATCGACTTACGTGTTCAAAATATTATGTATATAATATATAGAGTGAATTACATAAATCGTCCTTGTGGTTTGCTATAAATTACGGATCTTGTCCCTGTGGTTTTTTTTTAGCGGGTTTCGTCCCTATGGTTTACGAATATTACGGATCTAGTACAAATCTTGACCCGGGGTTAAAAAAGGACCTCCAATGCAGCGTCTTCCTAACTATAGGGGCTAACCTTATAAAATTGTGATTTCCCTCTCATTTTATAGGGTTTTGTGATTTCCCTCCACTTATTTTAACTTTATGAGGTAGACCAAATTAGAAACACCAACACAAAATCAGAAACACAAACACACACAATCACAAGAACGCACAAACACAAAATAAGAAACACAAGAACACATAATGGTTCGTTGTCCTAGATGTCAAGCTCCCTCGATTGTCCGCACTTCATGGACTCCTACTAATCCAGGAAGGAGGTTCTACTGTTGTTCAAGAGGTTGTGGGTTTATAGATTGGTTTGACCCAGAAATGTGTCCAAGAGCCGTGCAAATTATACCCGGATTATTGAGATCTATGAATGATCTTCGTGCAACAGTTGATGATCAAGCAAAACAAGCTAGAAGATTGAAGTTTATTTTAGGTGTTAGTTGGTTATTTTTTGTGGTTTATTTCATGAAAAGAATTTGAAATGGTTAGGTTTAGATTCCATACATCTGTGGTATGGTATTTGCAAAATGGAATGGTTATGTTTAGTTAATGGTATGGTTATGTTTAGTTAATGGTATGGTTATGTTGCGTTGTAATGAAATGGTAATCTTTTAAGCATCTTTGTTCAACTGTGGTTGTAATGGTAATGGTTATGTCAAGTTGGTGAATGGTAATGTTAATGGTATTTGTTATGTTTTGCTATGCTTTTGTACAAATGGTTATGTTGAATGAAAAACATAAAAGACTTAAAAGTATGAAATGGCAATCTTTTAAGCATTGTTTTTGTACAAATGGTATTTGTTCACACAAAAGACTGAAAAACATACACTAAGGATAAATGAACCACTGGTACAATCTACCAAGTGCAGAATTAAAACCATACACAAAAGACATAAAAGTTTAGTCAAAATGCATCTATTAAGTGCATAATTCATAGTTGTTCAAAAGGCATACACAACATGACCATCAGTTTCATGACAAACTTACACAACATAGTAACCAAAATGCACAAGATAGTTTGATGACAAACTGTGTTGGATATCACAGTTTGATGACAAACTTACACAACCATGATTCTACACTAAGACTAATACTTAGACTAATATTACCAAAGTTTGGACACCAACTATCAAAGTTTGGTCAAAATAATTACACTAGATAATACCATCACTAGACAACAACCTTTTCCTTACCCTTGGTCTTTGCAGCCTTGTTTGCAGCAGCATCAGGTCTTCTTGATGATCTTGTGTTTGCAGATGGTGAATCCTGTATGACAATCCCTTGAGATGGTCTTGCTGCTGGTGATTTAGGGGTAGGTTGAGTAGGTTTTGTTGATGTCTTGCTCTTCTTGTTGCCTGCAGTTGATTCTTTGTCTTTTGCTACACTCCCAACTTCTGATTTCTTGCTCTTCTTGTTGCCAACACTAGTTTTTCCTCCCAACTTCTGTCCTTTGCATGACCTTCTGTTGTGTCCAAGTTCCTTGCATAACACACATCTAACAGTCTTTCCAGCCCTAGTTAACTTTCCACCCTGCTTAACCATTTCTTCAACTTCAATGACACTTTTCTTCCTTTTTTTTTGTGGTCTGCCTACTTGTGGATGATGCACAGGAGGAAGCAATATGATTGGAGCATTATATTTTGGCCAATGCTCTGGTCCATTGACACAAGCAATCTTGTAGCTATACATTTTTTTCCAAGTGTTGAGCCAATAGCATGAGTGAACCCATGTTTCTGGTATACCAACTACCATTCCATTGCTCCCCATGTCATTAATAGCTGCAACAGCATGCCTGCAAGGCATTCCTGTTAACTCCCACCTCCTGCATGCACACACCTTATCCCTCATATTGACCACACACTGATCTCCCCAAGGTCCACTGACTTGATATTGATCTTCTCCATTCCATTCAACCTAATGAACATGTAAACTGTATAAACTAAACTAAACTATACATACAGATACATGAATATACAGGTATAAAGATAAATGAAAAAGGATACCTTATATTGAGCAGCTTCATCCTTGATTTTATTAAATAGTATGCTTGCATTGGGGGTAAGAGGTCCATCACACTTATCAATCACCTTTTGCACATTCACAATCTTTTTCATCAAATATTGCCTGATGTACTCTAAGCAAGTGACTATTGGCTTATCCCTTGCATCTAGCAATTGCCTATTTAGTACCTCACACATGTTGTTCAAAAGCACATCACAATGTGCTCTCCCTGGAATAATATTAACAGTATTATGTTCCATACTATCCAAACTAAAGTGTATAAAGTAAACTGTATATGTTCCATCTTTCTTCAATACTATACAAATTTAAGTGTATAAAGTAAAGTGTATAAAATTGAACCATAAGCTTACCAGAGAAGTGTGACCTAGACCAGTGCTCTGCTGGAATTTTGTTCAACCATTCATAAGCATCTTTGTTTATCTTCTTCAAGTCTTCCATGTGCTTTTTGAAAGCTGTAATTGTTGTTGCAGTAGCAGACTTCCATAAGGCATCCTTATATAACTGGCCCCTCCACTGCAACTTCATGTTCTCATGTATATGCTTTAGACAGAATCTATGCTCAGCACTAGGGAAAATGGCCTCTAATGCTGGTATTATTCCCTATAAGCAGATAAGTAATGAATTTAACTAAACAGATAAGTAACATAAAAAAACTACAAATGTAAGATATACCTTTTGCCTATCTGATATGAATGTGAAATTGGAATGAGGCTGCAAATCCAGATCATCCCTTAGGTAATCTAGAAACCACATCCAGGAATCTTTTGTTTCAGCTTCAACCACACCATAAGCCACTGGATATGTTCCATTGTTACAATCCACACCAACTGCTGTTAAGATTTGACCTGGCCAAGGTCCAGACATAAAACATCCATCCAGACCCAACAACTCTCTATTTCCTGCCTTAAACCCTTTCTTCAAAGCTCCTAGGCAAACATATATCCTCTTGAATTGTCTATACTTATTCTTTGGATCAGTTGGTTTTTCCAATTCTAGCTTAACAGTTGTGTCTGGGTTGGTTTTTTTGAGTTCTAAAATATAATCCTTTAACAGTGCATACTGATGCCCATAATCACCTTCCACCTTCTCCTTTGCTAACTGTTTTGCCCTATAAGTTTTCATTTTGGAAAACCCCATCTCATATTTTTTTTGGAGTTGGTCTCTAAGTGCAGATGTGGGGATTTGAGGGTTAGGAATTATTGTATTTTCTACATCTTTTGATAAGAAGGTGGCTGTGCACTTTTTAACTGACCTAGAATGAAGACAAGTATGGGATTCATTGAAGGTCTTGACACTCCATGTCTCTTCTTGGGTTCCCTTGGACACAAGTAAAAGCCATGGACAATTTTGTTGATCCTGGACTATTGGCCCATCAACAGGCCCACTTGCATTTGAGACCTCATTTGACTCTTCAGTGTCTTTAAAAACTGGTGTTTGACCTCTACATATAGCTCTGACCCTATTCTTGTCATTTTTGGTAACATACAACTGTCTCCTTTCCTCCACTGCTAATTTAGAAATCATTTCTAACACAGTCCATTTGTCACCAAATTTTCTGCCAACATAGAAATCTTCCTTTGACTGTGTTTTTGCTAACTTTCTTAGTGCTCTGTTTCTACCAGCTTCTAAATCACCCTCACAATCTGATGCACTATCAAAGTCATCAATGTCTAAATCTTCTTCTTCTAAATCTGCTTCTCCTTCACACTCAACATTGCTATCAAATTTCTTGTTAAAAGCCTCCATATCAACCTCAACATCCTCAAACATGTTGTCCTTGTCAACCAAAACCTCATCATCATCTCCTTTATTTAACCCACTTGACTGACCCCCTTCATTATACCCAATGTTAGGATAAAAGGGATCAAAGTCCTCCATATCTAAGTCAGTTGGCAAAGTCCTAGGCTCAGCTTCTCCTAAAAGTAACACACTTGATTGTCCCATTTCAGTATTAGCATGTTCTTTCTCAGTCACAACACAATCATCAACATTCTCATGGTCAAAGGGATCACCACCAGGCCATTCCTCAAAATTTAACACTTTTTGTGCAAGTGCTTTCTTAGTCAGTTTCTTAACAAACTTCTTCTTAGGTTTTTTTATAGTTTTTTTCATAGGTTTTTTCTTAGAAGGCAAGGGGTTTGACATAGGTTCTGCTACTTCCAACATATTAGTCTTACTTTGAGGTTGTGACATGGGAACATCTAAAACTGACACCCAAAATTCAGTGAACACCTCAATCACTTTCAATGAACCAATATGCTTAACCATCTCTATAACATCACTATCTGTTACTAGGGGTTTAAGTCCTTCATCTAAACTAGTGTTAGGAATTCTAAAATGATAAAAGATAACTTCATTTTTATAACCTACCAAGCCTAACATGTCACTAAGTTCATGAACTGACCATTCATCAGCATCAACCCAATCAAACCAGCTAACCTTACCATTCATGTAGCGTCTTCCAGCACCCATTGTAAAAAACCCGCCATGGTTTAACTTCAAAGTGAAAATAGTTGGGTTTTTTGATCCTGTTTAAATGAACAAAAATATAAGAGTAAATTATTACATTTCATTCATAATAACCATAGGCAATTGCTAAATTAATATGTACCATATTCTTTAGCAGGTTCAAAAGATGTTCCTGGTTGTCGCAACGCGCATTTCTTGGAATCACCCATCATAGAAATGTTTTTGTGTGTTGAAATTAGAGGGTTTTGTGTTTGTGATTCTTGAAATTAGAGGGATTTGTGTTTGTGGTTATCGTCCTTGTGATTATGTGTTTGTGATCAGAGATGATCAAAGTTTGTAGGTGAGCATAGGTTAGTGTGAGGTTTAAAGGCTGGGATATCAAAGTTTATAAGGTTAGCCCCTATAGTTAGGAAGACGCTGCATTGGAGGTCCTTTTTTAACCCCGGGTCAAGATTTGTACTAGATCCGTAATATTCGTAAACCATAGGGACGAAACCCGCTAAAAAAAAACCACAGGGACAAGATCCGTAATTTATAGCAAACCACAAGGACGATTTATGTAATTCACTCTAATATATATTAGTGTTGTAACACATGTGATTTATGAAAAAATTCTTATAGTTTCCCCAATTTCTATTAAGGCAATTTTAATTTAGTACGCGAGCATAGTCATTCAAAGTTACTATATTGAGGTTAGAGACCATTTTTTGGTTTATTTAAACAAGGAATCAGTTGGCTTGACAGTTAACCAACCAGTTCGGGTTTGAAATTATTGGCTCTTACATAACTATTACTCCCTCTGTCTCAAAATAATTATTCACAGACAAAAAAACACAAAGCTTAAGAAAACATCATCATTACAGCTTTCCATTTCTTACTTTTTATACAAAAGACAATTTTACCTTTAACCAATTAATTTATAAATTTGAGACAACCAAAAAAAATAGACTATAAATATGAAACAAAGAAAGTACTTTTTATCAAACCAGACATCTTCTATGACAAAAAAGAACCAACAAAAAGCTTTAAACTATAAAATTGTAGGGTTTTACCCTAATAAAAGGGAACCCTTCCAGAAATTCTCGACGGTCAAGGCAGAACCAAGACCGAGGAGGGGGTTTGGAAATAGTTTTCAACCAGCAATTGACGCGCCTCGGTTATTACCTCATTAGCTGCGTCATTGCCCCAAGCGCAAAGATGCTTTTGCCAAACACCCATCCCCTTATTTTATACACCCCCACTCACCCTTCATTTCAATCCCTCCATCAATGTGGGATCATTTACAAACTCCAGATTGTTTTCTCTATAGTCTGTCACTTGATCTTCCATATGGTTAACTGATTATTCAACAAGACATTTACTAGTAACTTTCCTTATATTGTATGTTGCTAACACACTACTAGTCAGTAGTCAACTTTAAGAAAAATCCGGCGTCTCTACTTGAAAAAAAAAATGTGACGGCATATACAGTTACAAAGGCTCCTTTTGTTAAGCAAAACCAGTCATAACTCATAAGCTGTATCTATACTTTTCCTTTGGCGGACTATTCTCTGTTTTCTATCAAATCTTAGTTACTAGCTCCTCATAAAGTCACATATCATGTGCCACGAAAGGTGAAGATGCTAATGGTGCTCTGAGAGTCTGACATATAATGAAAAGGACATTAGCTAATTATATCTCTTTGCAGCTCACAATATTGAACACTGGTTTTGATTATGCTGCGCGCGCGGAGGTTAAACCAAGAGTTTGTGACGATTAATATTTAAGTCGAACAAACTCACAAACTTGTGTTTTCGCTAGATCAATGTGTGTCTGTATTTGACTAAGTGGTTGTGGGTTAAACTTGGAGCCGATACAAGAGGTTTACGTATACACAGGGTGCGTGTGTGTTAGAGTTTCCCTTGCAACTTATGGCAATTATAATACTTTTGAGCATGGATTATATTAGTTTCGGATCTCTAAACAAATTTTTTTCTTTTAGAAAAACATTGTCATCTGGGCAAAAAGGTAGGTTTGAGTCACTGTCCCAGACTTTGGTTCCGATTCACATAATCTGGATTGGAATCAAACCAGTATTATATGTTCCATTAGAGCACTAGGTGTCACGACAAGCCTTAGGCTCTTCGTCGTGCCACCTCAACGCCACATCAGCATCCCATTTTTCCACAACTAACCATAACAAACCCCCTCTTCACTCATAACAAACCTCAACCTCTTCATTTGGGGCCCACCACTACCACTTTATTTTTTTTATTCATTTTTCATTTCCAAATAAACTAAATTCATTTCATTCAAATTAAAAATACAATACACAATAATAAGGAAAAAAAACAACACTTACTAATAAAAACGATACGAAAAAAAAAACCGACACGGGTAAAAAAAATACAATACATACTAATAATACGTAACCTAGTCATCTCTTTGCTGATATTTCTTGACTAGACGTTCCTACCTCTTGCGGATGATTTCTGCTTTTACCGGGTCAGGATTCGTACTCGGATCTATCATCAGAAAATCCATCTCGATCTTCTCTTGGAGAGTTTTTTCCTTCTCCCGCCTCGCCTCGTAACAAGCCCTTTGAGCATCGGCTTTTTGAGCATATATTTCGGATATATGTCCCGAAAAACTACTCGATTGACTTCCACCGGAGCTTGCAGCGCTCGACGTTGAAGTCGACTTCTGTTTCTTTGCGGCTCATTTGCATCCATCTCTTTCAGGCCAAGGTCGTCTGTCCGGCCCGAATATATCCTCGAGACATGTAATGTCAATAGGATCTTCGGCATCCCACTTGGGATAATTTTTCAAAACACCCCAACATTTTTCATACGCAAACTCTTTCCCACCAAAACGCCGCGTAAAGTTAACTTTGGCATTCTCGACATGATCATGCTCATTTTCACCACTTCGACACTGAAGATGTTTGTAAACAGCGTTGAACTTCTGGCAATCACCGTTAATCCTCGACCATTTACGAGTTATCATATTCTTGCCACGCTGGTTATCGGTGGTCTTAGAATTGAACATGTCGAGAATGTCGTTCTAAAAGAACTCCTCAGGACGGTCATTTCCCATATCTCTATCTTGGGAAACTTCTATCCAACATTGCGCAAGTAACATTTCTTCAGACTTGGTCCACTTCCTCCTGTCTGCTTGTGCTATGACTTCAACATCTTCGTCGTCGTCTGCGTCCAAATCTACAACAACTTTTTTTGCCTTCGTCTTTTTGCCTCTGCCTTTTGCCGGTTCACGTGCTTTTGGAACTTTGAATTGTGAACCGGACGGTTGTGATTCCATTTGGGGCAACTGTGGAGGCTGTGACGGGTTAAAAAACTGTGGAGGTTGTGACCGGTTAAAAAACTGTTGTGATTGAAATCGGGCGGGGTAACTTGCGAATCCTTGTTGAAACTGATATTGTTGGTTAAGCATTATTTCTTGTGGAGACAGGTTGGAATTGGTCGAGGAGGGGGTAGACGGGTTTGAAGAACCCCCGTATTGTGGTGGGTTTGAGTTAAGTAGGTTTGTGAAGTACCCTCCGTCATTTGAGTTTTGAGACATTGTGAGATATTTTTTCTTTGGGTTAAGTAAGAATGGAAGATTTTGGGTTTGAAGATGTTTGTAAATGGTGAAGATGAAGATGATATAAATAGAGGTGGTGGGTTTAATAAAAAAAAAAGAAAAAAGAAAAAAATGAAAAAAATAAAAATAAAAATAACGTTTTAATATATATCCGTTTAATAACGGATATATATCCGTTTAATATACTTTGTGTCAGGAAACTCTCTCGTCGTCACCACGATGAGCCAGCCGACGGCGCCCCACGACGAGGGCGGTCGGTGTCACGGCGAGGCTCGGCGAAGAGCCACGGTGGACGGCGAAGGGCAACAACGAGCCCACACCGTGTGCAGTGTGCTCTTACTGTCACAGTTCCAATATTCAAGATTCTCGTCAGGTTTTGTATGACTGACCTCTAAATCTATGTTCACTCAATATAATATGATCAAGAAGCGTGATAGCATAAAGCATTGATGTTCTTGATACAACAATAACGCTACTTATAACAAGTTACAAATACATTGATACAACAATTACATAAGTTTACAACCAACAAAAAAAGCCTTTTATTACTCCATTTTAGGAGCAAACATGACTTCAAATTCCCAGTTTCAAGTGTTCAAATTGCAACTTTTTGAAGAATTTACCCCCTCGTTTGCCCATCCCAGACTCCGAGAGACTTGTTGAGACAAGAGATCTGTTATCTGGTGTCCATTTTAACTCTCTGAGAGTAGTAAATAACGTCGAGAGTGCAGGACTCACTTCATTGTCCTTTATGTTTTTACATGATATCACCCTCAGGCTTTCGAGCTCCTTCAAAGAAAGGACAACAGATTCGAGACCTTCTGTTGTTAGCTTTGAGCATCCTTCTATTGACAGGAACTTTAACCTTCTGTGAAAAGAAAGAAATGTTAAGTCTTTCTTTAACATTGCATCAAGTAAATGAGACACACAATCACATTATTTTAATTTGTTTTCATCTCATATAGTACAAAATCAGAATGTAAGCAAATAATGCAAACCAATGTAATCATCACTTTCTTTGAAACAATCATGGCTATAAAGATGTAAAAAGGAGACCGAAGTTGGCGAAATATAGTGAAAGATGCTAAAGCTAAAAACTAAAGTATTTTAATCGCTATTCGCTAATGATTTATTTATTTATTTATTTTTCCTTTTTGCGGTCCAATAGATATGTTAATAGTTTAGAAACAGAATAACAAGTATAATGACATGAAAAGCTAATCATTCATGCATAAACAAGCACGACCTTTTTTAAAACTTTATGAAAGAAAAAAAAAAAGGTAAGGCAAAAGGGTTTTGAATCCATCATCTACAATCATTAACACTAGAGGAGGAAGTTTCTCCCCGGTTTATATGAAAATTGGTCAACTTAGATGAACACACAAAGAATAGAAAAATAACAATAAAGAAAATGGGTCAAAACTCAGATGTCCCCTAAAATATATTTGAATGCTTACAATCTGCTAAATCACAATCAGTCACATACCAAAAAAAAGTATGAGTGCAAGCACACCCGCATCTATACAACCTGTCCGTACTGGCAACTCTCACTTCCACCTAGAAAATAGGTCCAATTGTCCAAATATCACCAAGCAGAAGCTTGATGCATCTTTCTGCATTAAATTGACAAAAAAAAAACTCGTGTGTTTTTCTATTTGCGATCACTGAATTCATAATAAGAGAGATCAACCAATCAAGTACAGTCTCATGCAATAACTTAAAAACACAAAACATACACCAGTCAAGTATCGTATAGATAGTGAATTAGCAAACAATTAGAACAAGATGCAGACTCAAGAAAATACAAAAGTACCTGCAAAGACTGACATTAAGAAAGATGCCATCTTTCAACCCCCAGCAATCTTTTATAACAATCTCTTTCACATATCGACACACAAGAAAAACCGCTCTCAAACTTTCCTTGTCCCTCAACTGACACCTTTCCATGTGCAATCGTTCAAGCATTCGACAACTACCCAAATGCTCATCAAGTCCAGGACTTTCGTCAATCCTTTTACAAGAAACCAACCTCAAACTTTTCAAATTCTCACAATACGAAACACCTGACAACCACCCGTCATCCATCCTATGATCACAAAATGTTAACTCCTCAAGCATCTGACAGCACTGACCAATCGCTCTAATCCCAATATAGCTCCCCTCACATCCTCTTAACTCAAGTTTAACCAACCTCTTACACCCTTGAGCCAATATAGTCAACCCAATATCAGACACCAACGAGCTATAAAACCCGTCAACGTTCCCAACCAACTTCAATATCTGCAAATTTTGAAATGCCGCTATTGCACGCAAAACCTGATCATTGCAACAATGCAAAACCAATTCTTGCAAAGTAACACATCTTTCCGCAACATCCAACAATCCAATCTCACTACAATTTACAACTACTAACCTTCGCAAATTCGGATACATACTAACCAACTCTTTCAACCCCAAATCAACATCCTCAACACCTAACAAAATATTCTCATTCTTTCCAACAAAAACATCCGAACCAACGCAAAACGGACCAAACTCAGGCCCTAACGAAAAACCACAACTTCTTAACTTATCACCACAAACAACACTAGCCTTCACCAAATCAACATCCACAACATTCGGAAACCTTAAAAAGATTCGACCCGATTTCACAAACCCCCAATCACAAACCGTAACTTTTCTAACCAACCCACCTCCTAAATTCAGCCATTTTTTTGACACTAGCGAATTCGAACAAATTTCACCTTTTTCTTCAAATTTAGCCAAAACCCTCAAAAGGGTATCATCAGAAATGCTTGATATGTAATCTTGACCATCATTTTCATAAAAATCAGTACTTAGGGTTTCACTTTTTGGGGCTTGTTTGACCACGGCTGGCTGTGAAACTTGAGGGATAGTTTCGGTCAGCGGTTTTGGTGGTTGTGATGGTGGTGGTGGTGGTTTCCGGTAGAAAGAACGGCGGCGAATGGTGGAGATGATGGGGTGGTCATTTAAGGCTTTTTTGTTCTTTGACCATATGTTTGACCAGTTTTTTAAAGGTGAAGAAGAAGTGAGATTTGGGTTTTGGTTTTCTAAAGAACATGAAGACATTATTGTTTGATGTTTGTGTTGTTTGATTGTTGGTTCACATAGTTGAGTGTGTTTTTGTGTGTGTTTTGTTTTGTTGGAATTTGGATTGACTTTTGGTGTTCTTGTTTTTGAATCTGAGTTTGTAGCCAACGGGCAATTTTTGTGGGTCCACTTGCCTATTTAACCTTTCCCCTTCCACTTTAATTAGCAATCAAAATACCTACGCTCGTTTATATAACAAACCGCCTAATTCTTCGGATTTTTGATTTTTGTGTGTTTTGGCTACTCACAACTTAGGGTCTGGTATGCATGTATGGGTATGTGTCTATGGTTTTGATAGTGTTTGAAGATGTTTGGTATTATGATATAGGTTTAGAGAAACCCTTCAAACATGGGTTTTCCCATACCATCCTAGCATGAGTGGTTTATGGAAACCATTCCTCTGTGGTTCATTATTGTTCGAGTAAAAAGAAAAAAATTAAAACCTTAAAAAAAATGAGTGACTCCTTTTTTGTCGTACAACATGAGTAATTTATGAAAAATTGAAAACTTTCAAATATGGGTGGCCATTTTTTTGTCGTTGATGAAAACTACAAAGATAAGTGAGATAATAATTTATTATTATTTTTAGGATTGCTAAAAAATTCAAACCAAACATGTATCAACCAAACAAATTTTTATAAACAATCATATCCATTTCTATTCCACATATTCATCAAACCTATACCTATAGTGATACCCTCAAGCAAACCAAACGGACCCTTAGACTCTCCTCATAAGCTTGCCCCCGTGCTACACCGTGTATTTTCTTAGGTTTTCTCGCTTATCATTGAGGGTACCATTGTCTTGATCTTTTGACTAATAAGATCATAATTTCTCGTCAAATTACTTTCATTACCGTGTATGGTTCAATGACACCCACTCAACCTCCATCATATAATTTTCTGACCATTCTCCTATCACGCGTCACATAATCCAAGGTATTCCTAACCAGCAACCACTCATGACCCAAACATATACTACTCGATATAACACATATTGTCCAACAAACATCCACCTAATACACCATGCACGACCCTACTCTTACACATGTCCAGCCTATGGCTCCACCAATTCCTATTCCTTTTCTTCCTACCCAAACACCTTCACTTAGGCCATCTCCAAATTCACAACCTCAAGCACCCTTAGTGTTACGCCCCGTTTCCCGGTTTGACCAGAAATTACTCGATTTTTAAAACTTTGACGCGGAAACGTTTGACTATAACTTTTTCTCATTAAACTCTGCAATATACGACAAAACTATGACATTTGACATTTAACAATTTTTATTATAACATATACTCGATAACTTTTTTAAAACAATGGCACTAGACTATAAGGCTCTCCACAATGGGTCTTAAAATATTGGTTGGTCAAGTTGGGTGACCGACATTTTAGTCAGTCGAGTCGAGTGTGAAATTCGGTCACATATCGGTCGAACTCAAAAAAAACTATCGGTCTCAAATTCAACTGATAGTATACACACAAAAAATATGTCCGTTTGATATTTATTAAATAAATAAATAAACACTTGGTCAACGACTGTGGCAACTTGGTTGTGTCTGGTCATCGGAGAGAGAAATCTGATGTGTTAAGGGATGACATGGGTCATGACTGTGTCCAGCCGAACAAAATATCATTTTAAAGTTGCAATACGGGCTGACGCCGTCACCCTATAAGCTGCGACCCCGTTACCCTTTAACTGTAACTCAAAACACATTTCAAATTTAACACGTGACGGTTCAGAGGGTTTTAAACCCGACGCCGTCGCAACTGGGTCTGACGTCGTCACCCACAATTTCGTGACGCCCTCGTCATCAGACCTGTATATTTGATAGCAAAACTGCACAATACCAAATCAACTCATTTTGACTCAAATGTTCATTTGACCCTTACAACTTTAACAAAATGTCATATAATCTATGACAAGCATACCTTAATATACAAAAAAGATCATTTGACCCGTTTAACCTCAAAATGGGTAAGATTGCCCATAAACCAAACACCCTTTTTGGAACCAACTATAACATACAAATTGACTCTTTAGAACCCAACTATAACAAAACTTCTCAATGCAATACCATGAAAACTATAACCATTAAAACCGACACTTTGACATACGACAATTCTTTTATGAATATTTACAAATCAACGAGGGCACAAATTCACATGGAGCTCGGTATCTACTTAGCTCCTATTCCTTTCACATACAAATCATCCACATAGCCAATCGATGATTCGAATCCAAGCCATGATACTTAAAACACATTAACCTACAAGAACATTGACAGCTATAACATGTAAGCGATAACGCTTAGTAAGTAATCGGCTAAAACATGGTAATGCTTCTATCATCATATAATTCACATAAGCATTGCTAACACACAAACCATAACACAATTAGCACATAAGGCAATAACACATACCTTAATACTTCATTAGGCAATTAACTCTATAACCATCATCAATTCCCACATTGGTCCAATAATTCCTTAACTTAACTATAACCAGTCTTTACTATAACAATTATAAATACTTCATATAATAATTTTCACATTAAGCATGTAGTAACCGGATTACTTACCTTAGCAATCCATGATAAGCCATACACAATCACCGTCATCTTTCATTAGCCATAATCAATCACCATCATCCAAGGTAACACCCTTAAACACATAATGAAAATACACTTAAAACATCATTAATTAACTATAGCCATGGTTTACACAACCATTTGGCTTACATAAACAACCTTTAATCATCATATAATCATATATTGATTATGTGATGATCCAACCCATAAATTATCCAACTTTTACCCATAATAAGATTCTTCCAAGATTACTATAACTCTTTTTAATCAAACCTTATGATCATAACATGATCATATCCAATTTACATATTTACTTCAATTTAATCAAAGGGGTTTCACCCAATTACACTATAACATCTTAATTGGAGTTTAAAACCAATATTACCCAAAACCCTCAACTTTAGTACAAAAACCCTAACTCTCTAAATTATAATTAAACACAGTTAAGGATACTTACTTGCACAAGGATGATAGATACTAGCTTATACTTGATTGGGAACACTAATCCCATCTCAATTTGATCATCAACCTTACCATTATTTTCCCTCCATCTTTATGTCACGACACACACACACACTTCTCTTATTTTCTGGAATTAATGAGAGTAATAAAGAAGTATCCAGAAATATGTAGGTGGCTACTTTGGCCATTTGGCACAAATGGTCCCTCAAGTATCATTCCTTCTATATTTGTCACAAATACTTCTATAACCTAGTTACAAAATGGCAACTTAGGTCCCCTTTCCTTCTATAACTATAACTTAACATGTGTTATCTATTAGTTTGACAATCGGGTTGACTAGTCAATAACGCTAAGTCCTTAGACAATATTCATTCATGGTGGAACCTATAGGCATTCCGGGATATGGGTGTAACAATTCTACCCCCCCCCCCTTATTTAGATTTCGTCCCCGAAATCTCTCGTCTATTGTCATTTAACACTTAATTTCAACTTACCCCATGTTAACAAAAGCAATCATATAATCATTTTGTTGAAAAGATTTACTTAATCTTGCAACTCAAGGCCACTATAACAATAACCAATCTCCAAACGCATTCTACTCTTCATTAAATTCTATAACAAACATGTTGTTATGTCATCCGAGACATAATGTATTCAAACAAACATCTCATTATCAGTTTATTACTATAACATCACACACATGATCACTTAGATATTACTTTGACTTTACCTAAGTCAAACTTGGCCAACAGTTTCATATTATACCATAGTTATTTCATAATTTTCATAATGTTATCATTATAACGAATTGTTATTGCTATAATGTTCTCATAAATTTCACAATTTTCATGACAATTATGGTCTGTTTCATATTACCACATGCCTTCAAGGCATACTATAACACAATTCAAACCTTTTAAATTTATTCATTATGACCTCCACGGTCATTACTTACATCACATCATCATTCAAGTTTCATTTATTTTACTTTACGTTTCAAGTTTCTATAACTTTAAGTTTTACATAACGACCCTTACTTAGGGTCCAACACGGAACTCCTATTCCCTTTATCTTATTTCCTTAAGGCGTCTAGTTAGTTTTAGACTTTTATTTTCCACTCCACCACCCTACTCATGCCATGTCGGAAACACATAAGCCTACTCATTTATACTTCTTCATTTACATGGAGAGGCGTCCCAAACAATGTAAATCAAGAGATATAAATTCGTAGTCGGTGACTCACAATTTCTTTACTTAAATGAAAAGGCGTCCCAGTCCACTTAAATAAAGAAATTATAAATCATCTACTTACACACTTCCGACATAACACTAATACACTGGACAACTAACCAATTCCTTAAAAGAAAAAAAGATTCCAACAAAAAGCGGTTCTACAACTATGAATAAAATATATTTTTAGCTCTCACATCTACTTACAATTGTGGGAATATTCTAATATATTTCATGAATTATTAGAAACTACCTTATCAGATTTTACCTGATCCTCAGTTTCTAGCCCTAAACTCATAATGGCGAGAAGTAGATTATTTTAAATGAAATAATTTTCTATTGAATGGGACAATATCTTTTGTAACACACTTTAACTTTACAAAATTTTCATTTCTTAGCATTGGATCCTTTTTACTATCACAATTCCCGAAGGAGCCATCTCACATGCCGAGGATATAGGCAATCCTTGCTGGTGAAGGCAATTTAATTTATCCCGAAGGACTTCTATAACTTTCTCTTGCCAACTCGTATTATAACACATCCCGTAGGATTCACTATAACATATCCCGAAGGATTACTATTATATATTCCGTAGGATTTACATTCACTTATCCCGTAGGATTTTGTAACAATAACTGTAACATCTTTCGAGTGGCCTGTAACATCACATTATAACAACATATAGGATCCAAGCTATTATTAATTTGTCATACATACAATTTCATCATTTTCATTTAACCAATAAAAATTTATAGGGTTTATGAGCCCACTTTCCATATTTACACATTTACCATGTGTTTAATTATTTCATTTTCTAATTGACCCGTCAACCCTCGTTGACTATTTTCACATTCTTACTTTTACCATTTTTATTCTATTTAACTTTATCCACAAGTAAACCTTTTATAGTTTTATTCCAAAACACATTCATTATCTTTCAATTATTATTCATACACGTTCTATAACACTATCACTACCTCGTCATGTTTATATTGTATCACAATCTACCACAATCTCTTTCGTATATTTTAGCTTATTGCTTTCGTTAATTAGCACTTGGTTTTAAAATTTTATTCCGCATTTAGACCCTACATAGGTCATCAACTATAAACACTTCTTCGCATAATTGCATTTATTTCATTTTAATCAATTAGCATCTATGCTTTATTATTCTTATCTTTCAATACAAGTTATCGAAAATTCAATATCATTCTATAACTTTTACATTTTTAGACACTTAACTATTATGTGTCAAATTTTCATTTTACATTTACACGTGTGTTACAACACACATTAATATTACACTATAACACATTTATTATCAATTAACATTTATACTTACTGTAGAAAACTAGAAGGGGGGGTTGAATAGTTTTGCCAATTAAAACTTCCTTTTAAACTATTTAGATCGACTTATGTCAATCTATTTGGATGTGTGTGTTGGATGATGATAAACAAACATTTATAAGTATGTAATGAAAAGATAAGAGTAAGAAGCACAAAACCACAACGCGAGTATTTATAGTGGTTCGGCTACAAGGACACCTTCCTTGCCCTACTCCACTCCTCGAGTCACCTACTCGAGAGTTCGTAATCACTACACCAACTCCTTATGGCGGAGAAGCCTTCACAACGTCGCCTACCCTTTTTCCGGTGCTAGGCTAACCACCGGGTTCTTTCACTCCAAGGTGAACCACACCTACACAACGTCGCCTACCCTTTATAAGGTACTAGGTTAAGTACCTAGTTCTTTCACACCAAGGTGAACCACACCTACACAACGTCGCCTACCCTTTATTAGGTACTAGGCTAAGCACCTAGTTCCATTACAAACGAGGAACTACTACCCAACACTACACCAACGACTAATCCCAAAGGAGATCCACTCCTTTTTACAACATCATCAAGGATATCAATATCCTTGGATCTAGTACTAATCTATCTTGTACATCGAAACACACCATATCGAATGTACATCTAAGGCACCTTTCACTAATGCCTTTAACTAGATCTTCAAGACACCCTTCACTAATGTCTTGTGTCTTGAATTCTAATCACCTTTCACTAATGCTTCTAGTCTTGACTTCTAAGCACCCACCACAAGTGCTTATGATATGGACGATAGATACCCTTCACTAATATCTTCGTCTTGACACTTGAGACAACTTTCACAAATGTCTTCAACACTTCTTAGGAAAAGAGAAACAATCATCAACAAGAATACTTCAGTAGTCTTGATGATAAGGAAGCATGGCAACTCATGGACTTGAGCTTGCTTGACTTCAAAGGTGGTGATCTTGCCTTTAAGAGAAACCTAGAAGATCACACAAAAACAAAACTACAAACATAAATCTCTTGGATCTGAGGTTAGAGAGTTTTCAACTCTAGGGGAAAGTATGTTAGTAAGGGGTGAGCAACAATGAAGAAATGGCTCACTATTTATAGAAGAAAAAATCTACTGTTCCCCGGATCCCACGGATCCCTCCCACAAGGGATCCGTCTAGCGTAAAGCTAGGGATCCGTGGGACGCTCCTCTTTACCCATGGGTATTTTGGTTATGGGTCATGGGTCATGGGTTGATCCATGGGTCTTTAGCTAGATACAATGTATCTCTTGAGTGCAATGCACCTAGTCACATGGGTATGGGTCAAAACCATGGGTTATGGATATTATCCATGTATGATATAAGCATGATGTCATGCAATGGGTTATGGGTAAGCTCCATGGGTCATGGGCTTTGGGTTGTACCCAACTACATTCGATGTATTTGCCCAATGGGTTATGATACTTAAGTTTCTACCCATTTATATTACCCAATATACTACATACTAGTTATGTGTATATTTTACCCAAATATGTAAACACTAGTTGTTGTACATATGTAATATTAAATCATAAAATCACTTATGCTTGTTTTAGTGTTTTATGTGAATATGTTAGAAACTATTAGTTCAAACCATTTATGTATTTTATTTGTTTCGTTAAAATGATTTTACGTTTGTTATCGACAAAACATTAGAAGATCGTAAAATATAAATAAACGTTTTTACGGCTTATTTGTATTAACAATCTCCCCCTTTTTGTTGATGACAAAACATAAAATTATTTCAAGGAAAAGCTAAAATTCCTAAAAGTTTGAATTTGTAGTTTTTACTTTCTTCTCCCCCTTTTTGTCGAAACAAAAAAAGCTTCGAAAGGAAGCTAACACATTGTTTTAGGAAAAACATGTGAAAGAAATAAAAAGAAATAGAGAGCAAGTAATGGGAAAAGATCTCGTGTTTACTCCCCCTTGACGAGTCCATCCCTATGTAAGGTCGTCAAGAGACTAATTCTAAGCTAGTTTATTTGCAACTAAGTTTGCAAAAGATTTCGTCTATGTGACAAATGTGCTCCCCCTTGTTGATTGCAATTTTGCAAAGGGATGTCATGAAATGTAATCCTAATATTGCAAGTGATTTGCAATGTATTGCTTTGACACAAAGCTCCCCCTAGCTTTAGGATGTCAAAGTCTTCATGTGTAAATTGAATAACTATAAAATAAAGATTAGAAAACCAAGTATAATGCATAATTTCCTGCAAATGTGATCAAAGTTAGTAGAAAAATAGTTTTTTGTATCACGGATCCCACGGTTCCCTCCTAGTAGGGATCCGTCTAGGCATATTAAAAGGATCCGTCTGGCTGATGAATAAATTCAGCAAATGGTGGTATAACAAATAATGTTATCACCAAAGTGAGATATGTATTATACAACATAATCATATACTCAGAAATATAACAAGTAGCACGTAACTTCATTTAATAAAACTAGAGTTATGATATACATGACTCTAAAAATACATGACTAGGAATTTCTAGACCAACTAACGCTTGATATTAGGACAACACTAAAATCTTCTAGCTCAAGTTTGTTTAGGTTTAATCTCGTCAAAACGTTCAAGGAGGTGATAGAACATGAAACGTTGGTATTCTCGTACTTCATGTATCAAACTTTCAACATGTTGACAATGATAACAATCTTTGTCATGGCTAGGTAGTGGTGGTGGAAGAAATGAAATGACTTGATGCGAAGGATCAAGTGAGGCGGCTTGTGGAGCCTCAAACGACGGAGGGATTGGTGGAGGCGCATTTGAGAATGGCTCGACCAAGAATGATGGTGGTGGTAGAGAAGTGTCAACTTCCATATGGTCAGGTGGTTGACTTTGATGATTTCTCATAATCCAAATGGGATTATATGATGGAAACGGCGAAAAGGAAGCCAGAGCTAATGTTGACTCAACACCTTGATTTTGTACCATTATTCCTCCTAATGAGGAGAATGTTGTCGGCGGAGGAGGATGAGGCGGCCTAGGAGGCAAATACTCTAAATTGTAAAGGTGTGGTGATGATAGTGGAGATGTAAAAGAAATAGCTCTAGGAACCAATGGTGATGGTTTAGTGGAGATGATATTGTTTGGCCTAAGAGGTATGGTGGTGTTTGGCATAGGTAGTTTTGTGGGTACTATCCTTTTAGGAATTGGTTTGATTGGTTGAGAAGAGATCCTTGCATTTGTTGACTTGACCGGAGATGATTCAGTTGAAGAAATTTCGTGTACAACACGAGCAATTTTCTTGGGTGGTTCTTTGGTGGATAAGTTACTACTTGGAGTTTTCCTCATGATGAGATGATTTCAAGAAGTTTGTAAGGGTTTCTTAAGTGCTGAAAATTAGGATGAAGGTGATGACTATGGAAGTCCTAACAATGTGGTTTATAAAGCAAGAGATTTGGCAAGTGCATTTAAACCTTAAGCCACTAAAATTCATTGGAATGTGATGATTAACATGCACAAGAGTCAACTTCGGAGTTTGTACTGATCTAGGAACCCATTTAAGATGAGATGGAGTGTTTGAGTTAGAAAGATGAGTTGAAATGATTGTTTTAGCAAGGTTTGACATAATCTGTCATCCGGATCCCACGGTTCCCACCTCAGAGGGATCCGTCTAGGCTAATCCTAGGGATCCGGCTCTCAGCAGTTATGAAAGAGTAGAAATGATGTTTCTAAGATCTATATCACCTTGAGTGTTTCAGTCCTCCTAAGTGTCTTAAATGGAGGGGTGCTTAATTACTTGAAGGTAATGAGTGATGTAGCTAATGATTGCCTTTTATGGAAGATATTTGGAAGTTTCATGAGTACCAATGAATGAACAAGGATGACACTAAAGATGAAAGTGTCAATTGAAGCTAAATGATCCTAGAGATCAGATAGTGACTTTGATTAATGCTTTGGAGAATATCCTAAAGGCTTTAAGATGAAGAAAAACTAGAATTTGATCAATTTTGACCAATTTTGACGTAAGGATGATTATGATCAATTTTGCTATAAGAGATTTCCAACGTTTAGATATGAGGGATCATGTGAAAAATGATGTGTGAGCTTTAGAGCGGAAGAGTAATGGATTAAAGTGGAATGATAGATCTACAAGCGTCTTTGAGTGTGATCTAGGTGAGTTATGTGTGAGTAGGAAGGATCTACTTAACTTGATAAGGACTTAATTTGCCTTAAGACACTATGTCTAGCTTAGTGTGAGGTGTTCTAAGGGTATGTTTGAAATACAATGCTTGCAATTGCATTTTCTGTTTACCGGATCCCACGGTTCCCTAAATGTAGGGATCCGTCCAGCACAAACTTTGGGATCCGTCCAACTGCTAAGCAAAACCTTTACTAAAGGTATGCAATGATCTTGACAATGCATTATATTCCAAGGTTAGTTTAAAGGGGTTCTAACACTAAGATATCAAATGTAAGATGTTTTATTTCATGAGAGAAATTGGATTACATTGATAAAGCATGAGTACAAAAGGATTAATCCTATTTGAAATACTACTAAGTTCCTTGAGCTTTTTCGCTAGAAGGATCATCACGTGGTTGATGAGTGTTGGTGGAATCAAGAATGAAGAAAGTCTTCGTGAGAGATATGTTTAGCGGTTCCATCATCTTGTTCACAAGTACGTACAACGGACTTTGAAATTGAGGATGAAAGTGCATAACGTTATGATAGAGGCGCGTCAAGAACATTCCATAAGGGATGAGTTTATTCTTGGAGCCTTGAAGATTTACAATTCGCCTTGCAAAGAAGTAGGCGAGATTGTATGGTTGTTGTGTTAGCAAACAGTACAACATGTGAGCACAACAAGCGGGAAGGATTTCTCGATTTCCCCTAAGACTCCAAACATTCTCACGCAGGATGAGTGCAAGAGTCTTGTACTCTTCTCGGATGTCCCGTGTGAAGATAATGTTGGGATCGGAGTAATATGGTCGAGGTTTGCATATTATGAAATTTAAATCTTCCGGGGAGGGTATGTGTGAGCAATATGGGCTATTTTCTTCAGAAAGTTGAAGAGAGAATCAAGAGACCAGTCTTCGGTGAAGGCACATTGTCCATGATTTGGAATCCGAAGGATGTGAGCAAAATGCCCAAGGGTTAAAGTAAACTTTTGGTTTTTGATATAAAACCAAAGATATAGAGAGCGATCCTCGTTACGAACGAGTTCGACTTGATGGAAGAATTCCATTATGAACCTTGGACATATATTCTCGTTGATTTCAAGAAGACATTCTAGTCCTATGGCTCGGAAGGAGGTATTGATACCTTCTTCGAATTGTAGAGAGGTGTCTACAATACGTCCTTCGTGGAAGTGACGGTTTTCAAGATTATTGAAACCACGGACATGATTGCCAGGTGTGTTGGGTTCAAGGGAGATGTTCGGAGTGTAGACGCTAGTGTTTGAAAAATCAAACTCATATTCATGCGTCATAGTTGAACCTATAGAAATGATGAGTTAATAGAAAGTGATGTTTGTGGTCAACCAATGATTATCTAATGTTTTTTACTAGATTTTTATTAACAATGGTTTTTTAACAACAATGATACTTAACTCACTTATGGTTTTGACATTCAAGTGGACTATTACTTTTAGAAAGAAAGTGGTTTTTATTATGTATGAAAACTGTTGTCCAGATGTACGGTTCCCTTTCAAGAGGGATCCGGCTAGTATACTTGCTGGGATCCGTGGGTCTGTAATATCATAAATAGATTTGACAAAAACATAGGTTTTACAATTTTATCCCAAGATATGTGTTTTAGCCTACATTTTCTTTTAGCATGCATACATGACTTCTAATATATTATGAAACATATAAATCAAAAGAAATGATAAACACATTATAAAAATAATCTAGAAAAGCTAGACTATTAATAATATTTCATTTCAATGCTAAGAATGATACAAAGGATCGGGTATATGATCCCAATGTAGATTAACAACACAAAGTATATGTCTCCGTATGAGAACTTCATCATAGGGAACACAAGAGCAATGAGTGTTAAGGCGATGAGCACGAGAGCGATGTAAACCATGTTGATGGCGAGCCTTCTTGGTTTCGGATGAGATGAAATGGAGAAGAAGATTAAGTTTTGAATGAGAGGAAATTTTTGAAATTGGAAGATTTGAAAAAGTGAGGATTTGTTGGAATGAAGGACAGTGGGAGTTTTTATGGGGAAGGAGGAATTTTTGATATTTGTGTTTTTGTTTTATTATCAGAAAGATATATTTTTAGGATTAAATAAAATAAAACACAAGTTTTATAAACCACGACTATATACGAAAGAGTGACACATATGTGAGAGAAGGCTTTCTAATGAAGCTACATGTAAAACATGTATATGCACATAAGATAATCAAATAAATACCTATGTAATCATACTTATTTGTTAAGCTAATATCATTTCGAGATAAATGGAAAGTCATACCTCAAATGTACTTAGGAATGTCTTTACAAATGACACATCAAATGTCAGAAGACAATTTCAGCTCCTTTGTGCTCAAGATACCTTCTTAGGGAAGGTAATCTTTATTATCAAGCAAATCCTATGGCTTGATAGATGTGAGCTTTGACTAATCAACATGACAAAAAAGATTAGTGGAATTAAATGAAGAAGTAAATAAGAAAAATGTTGTTATCAAATCAACATCCAAACATATAGTTTTAAAAGACATGGTGTTTGTTTTTATGAAAAACCTTCTTTGTAGTTTTCAATTAACCATGGATCGTATCAAGTTTTTAAAGTACAATATACTTCAAGAAACTTGGTAACGAAGCTCTGATACCAATTGTAGAAAACTAGAAGGGGGGTTGAATAGTTTTGCCAATTAAAACTTCCTTTTAAACTATTTAGATCGATTTATGTCAATCTATTTGGATGTGTGTGTTGGATGATGATAAACAAACATATATAAGTATGTAATGAAAAGATAAGAGTAAGAAGCACAAAACCACAACGCGAGTATTTATAGTGGTTCGGCTACAAGGACACCTTCCTTGCCCTACTCCACTCCCCGAGTCACCTAATCGAGAGTTCGTAATCACTACACCAACTCCTTATGGCGGAGAAGCCTTCACAACGTCGCCTACCCTTTTTCCGGTGCTAGGATAACCATCGGGTTCTTTCACTCCAAGGTGAACCACACCTACACAGCGTCGCCTACCCTTTATAAGGTACTAGGCTAAGTACCAAGTTCTTTCACACCAAGGTGAACCACACCTACACAACGTCGCCTACCCTTTATTAGGTACTAGACTAAGCACCTAGTTCCATTGCAATGGAGGAACTACTACCCAACACTACACCAACGACTAATCCCAAAGGAGATCCACTCCTTTTTACAACATCATCAAGGATATCAATATCCTTGGATCTAGTACTAATCTATCTTGTACATCGAAACACACCATATCGAATGTACATCTAAGGCACCTTTCACTAATGCCTTTAACTAGATCTTCAAGACACCCTTCACTAATGTCTTGTGTCTTGACTTCTAAGCACCTTTCACTAATGCTTCTAGTCTTGACTTCTAAGCACCCACCACAAGTGCTTATGATATGGACGATAGATACCCTTCACTAATATCTTCGTCTTGACACTTGAGACATCTTTCACAAATGTCTTCAACACTTCTTAGGAAAAGAGAAACAATCATCAACAAGAAGACTTCAGTAGTGTTGATGATGAGGAAGCATGGCAACTCATGGACTTGAGATTGCTTGACTTCAAAGGTGGTGATCTTGCCTTTAAGAGGAACCTAGAAGATCACACAAAAACAAAACTACAAACATAGATCTCTTGGATCTGAGGTTAGAGAGTTTTCAACTCTAGGGGAAAGTATGTTAGTAAGGGGTGAGCAACAATGAAGAAATGACTCACTATTTATAGAAGAAAAAATCTACTGTTCCCCGGATCCCACGGATCCCTCCCACAAGGGATCCGTCTAGTGTAAAGCTAGGGATCCGTGGGACGCTCCTCTTTACCCATGGGTATTTTGGTTATGGGTCATGGGTTGATCCATAGGTCTTTAGCTAGATACCATGTATCTCTTGAGTGCAATGCACCTAGTCACATGGGTATGGGTCAAAACCATGGGTTATGGATATTATCCATGTATGATATAAGCATGATGTCATGAAATGGGTTATGGGTCAAGCTCCATGGGTCATGGGCTTTGGGTTGTACCCAACTACATTCAATGTATTTGCCCAATGGGTTATGATACTTAAGTTTCTACCCATTTATATTACCCAATATACTACATACTAGTTATGTGTATATTTTACCCAAATATGTAAACACTAGTTGTTGTACATATGTTATATTAAATCATAAAATCACTTATACTTGTTTTAGTGTTTTATGTGAATATGTTAGAAACTATTAGTTCAAACCATTTACGTATTTTATTTGTTTCGTTAAAATGATTTTACATTTGTTATCGACAAAACATTAGAAGATCGTAAAATATAAATAAACGTTTTTACGGCTTATTTGTATTAACACTTACCTATTACGTTCTATGACTTACAATTATCCCATCTCTAATGCCACCATATTGGCTATCCATTAGCCATTCACATAACAAGACCATAGGTTGGTCATTAACACAACACGAGTCATACCTCATCTTATTCATAATTATAACTTTAATTATTATAATTTCAAATCATGCATTTTATCGGCATTCACACCTTGACTCATCTATTAAAGTCTCATTATAATTTCTATAACAAATAAGTACACAATCATATCATACCCACCGTCACCATCCACGGTGAACGGATTATAATTATCTGTCGCATCAATACTATAACGTACAATTTACACAATCATATATATTCACCGACACTACCAAAGTGTACGATGTTCTATAACTTAACACATTTAGTCCGTCATGGACTCTTGGCACATACACCAAACCAATTCTATACACGTAATTACACAATCATAAAAGATTCATGGTGATCTACTCACCTATACACATATGCTCCGCCATGGACCTACATCAATTAGACAATAGCACTATAACATATAAAACATTCTCACATAGATTTCTCATAGCAAAAAGGCGTAATTTATTCTATAATTTACGCATATACATTTCTGCTACTTAATTCCGCAACTAAGAGTGGTTTAAGACTAGGCAACTTATAGTGGAAACCTAATTCAGTTAAACCGAAGCTATGATACCAATTTGTTACGCCCCGTTTCCCAGTTTGACCGAAAATTACTCGATTTTTAAAACTTTTACATGTAAAGGTTTGACTAAAACTTTTTCTCATTAAACTCTGCAATATACAACAAAACTATGACATTTGACCTTTGACAATTTTTATTATAACATATACTCGATAACTTTTTTAAAACAATGGCACTAGACTATAACAAAATATCATTTTAAAGCTGCAATACGGGCTGACGTCGTCGCCCTATAAGTTGCGACGCCATCACCCTTTACCTGTAACTCAAAACACATTTCAAATTTAACACGTGATGGTTCAGAGGGTTTTACACCCGACGCCGTCGCAACTGGGTCTGACGTCGTCACCCACAATTTCGTGACGCCGTCAGGTCATCAGACCTGTATATTTGACAACAAAACTACACAATACCAAATCAACTCATTTCGACTCAATGTTCCTTTGACCCTTACAACTTTAACAAAATGTCATATAATCTATGACAAGAATACCTTAATATACAAAAAGATCATTTGACCCGCTTAACCTCAAAATAGGTAAGATTACCCATAAACCAAACACCCTTTTTGGAACCAACTATAACATACAAATTGACTCTTTAGAACCCGACTATAACAAAACTTCTCAATTCAATACCATGACAACTATAACCATTAAAACCGACACTTTGACATACGACAATTCTTTTATGAATATTTACAAATCAACGAGGGCACAAATTCATATGGAGCTTGGTATCTACCTAGCTCATATTCCTTTCACATACAAATCATCCACATAGCCAATCGATGATCCGAATCCAAGCCATGATACTTCAAACACACGAACCTACAAGAACATTGACAACTATAACATGTAAGCAATAACGCTTAGTAAGTAATCGACTAAAACATGGTAATGCTTCTATCATCATATAATTCACATAAGCATTGCTAACACACAACCATAGCACAATTAGCACATAAGGCAATAACACATGTCTTAATACTTCATTAGGCAATTAACTCTATAACCATCATCAATTCCTATATTGGTCCAATAATTCCTTAACTTAACTATAACCAATCCTTATTATAACAATTATAAACACATCGTATAATAATTTCCACATTAAGCATGTAGTAACCAGATTACTTACCTTAGCAATCCATGCTAAGCCATACACAATTACCATCATCTTTCATATCTTTCATTAGCCATAATCAATCACCATCATCCAAGGTAACACCCTTAAACACATAATCAAAATATACTTCAAACATCATTAATTAACTATAGCCATGGTTTACATAAACAACCTTTAATCATCATATAATCATATATTGATTATGTGATGATCCAACCCATAAATTATCCAACTTTTACCCATAATAAGATTCCTCCAAGATTACTATAACTCTTTTTAATCAAACCTTATGATCATAACATGATCATATCCAATTTACCCATTTACTTCAATTTAATCAAAGGGGTTTCACCCAATTACACTATAACATCTTAATTGGAGTTTAAAACCAATATTACCCAAAACCCCCAACTTTAGTACAAGAACCCTAACTCTCCAAATTATAATTAAACACAGTTAGGGATACTTATTTGCACAAGGATGATAGTTACTAACTTATGTGAGGATCTAAAAACCTTTGAGACTTGTGCTATAGATACTTTGAGGTTATACCAAGTAGTATGCGGAATCTACTACTTAGTACTTTAGAAGACAAATGTTATTGATGTATATGGATAAATAAGACACTGAACAATGATTTAACAAAACACTTCAATATTATTGATAATAATACGAGTGATCTTAACTTATCACGAGGGTTTACAACCTTGAAGCTTAACCAAAAGATACGTACTAAACATCTAGCCCTAGGACCTCCTTTTATAGCTTAGGGAGTCCTTTACAAGATAACTATACAATATTCGTATCAATCTAAAGATATAAGATATACATTCAATCTTTCTACAATTACAAAGCGCATACATATCATATCATATTAGCAGTACAAACTATATGTACTAACAGACTAAGTCAGTTAGTACTGCTAGTGTAATCTTTACTAGTTCAGTCTGTATGTTTGGCAGTACTAAGAGCAGTTAGTACTGCTACGTTTAATTCCCAACAACTTATTACATGATTTGGAACACTAATCTCATCCCAATTTGATCATCAACCTTACCATTATTTTCCCTCCATTTTTATGTCACGAGACACACACACACTTCTCTTATTTTATAGAATTAATGAGAGTAATAGAGAAGTATCCAGAAATATGTAGGTGGATATTTTGGCCATTTGGCACAAATTTTCCCTCAAGTCTCATTCCTTCTATATTGGCCACAAATACTTCTATAACATATTTACAAAATGGCAACTTAGGTCCCCCTTCCTTCTATAACTATAACTTAACATGCGTTATCTATTAGTTTGACTATCGGGTTGACTAGTCAATAACGCTAAGTCCTTAGACAATATTCATTCATGGTGGGACCTATAGGCATTCCGAGATATGGGTGTAACACTTAGTCACTACCTAACCACCCCCTCAAACTCATCCTATGGTCACTCGTGCTCAAATAGGTACTTTCAAACCTACCCCAATGTCTTAATTCACACACGTCTCATGTTTCTACCTTTCCTGAAAATTCTTTCCTTCTACTTAAAAATCCTCATTGACGAGATGCTATGGATGATGAATATAATGCATTAGCTAAAAATGGTACTTAGGTTCTTGCTCCAAAACCACAAAATGTTAAGGTGGTACATCCTATGCGATTGTTTCGACACAAATATCTTGTAAATGGGACTTTTAGCCGTTATAAGGCTCACTTAGTTGCTAATGGCAGTTGTCAACTTGGAGTGGATTGTGATGATACATTTATTCTGGTGGTTAAATCGGCTACTGTTTATACCGTACTTAGTCTCGCTTTGTCTCGTCAATGGCATGTTCACCAACTTGATGTTAAGAATGCTTTTCTTAACGGACACCCCTCTAAGACTGTTTACATTTATCATCTACCTGGTTTTGTGGACTCACGATATCCTAATCATGTTTGTCTTTTATAGAGGTTTTATATATTCTTAAACATGCACATGTACCTGGTTCAAATGTTTTGCAAGGTATGCTATCAGAGTTGGCTTCTCACATTATCCGTTTGATTATTCTTTGTTTTTTATCGTCATGGTACTGAGATTGCCTATTTGTTGATCTATGTGGATGATATAGTACTTAAGGATTATTCCTCTGCTTTACTTCAACGTATTATATCTTTACTACATCGAGAGTTTTCTATGTCTGATTTGGGCGAACTTAATTATTTTTATGTATATTTGTTACCCTTGATCGTACAAGGATATTTCTTCAGTGTAAGTATGCTCCTGATTTGATGAGCGGGCTCATATGACTAATCGTAATTCTTCTAGGACTCCGGTTGATACGGAATCCAAGCTTGGTCCTGAAGGTGTTCCTATCGTGCTACATTGCATCGTAGTTTGGTCGGGGGACTACATTATCTTACATTTACTCATTGGATTTATCTTAACACTGTTTAGCAGATTTTCCATTATATGCGTGATCCACGAGAGCCTCACCTTGTAGCTCTCAAACGTATTCTAAAGTATGTTCAGACACACTCTCGATTTTGGTTTACAGTTGTATGCTTCTCATACTGCTCCCTTACTGCTCACTCTGATACTGACAGGGTTGGTTGTCCCGTAACTCATCGGTCAACATCTGGCTATTGTGTCTTCTTGGGGGATAATTTACTTTCTTGGTCCTCCAAACGACAACATTCGATCTCCCGCTCTTATTTAGTTGTTGAGACTGCTTGGCTACATAATTTGCTTCGTGGCTTGCATGCACCTTTATTCTCCGCCACTATTGTTTACTGTGATAATATTATTTGTACGCTAATCATGTGCAACATCAACGCACGAAACATATTAAGATTGATATTCACTTTGTTTTTGATATGCTTACCGCATGTCAACTTCGGGTCCTTCACATGTCATCTCGTTACCGGTATATTTTTATGAAGAGGCTTCTGTTTTCTTTGTTTGAAGAGTTAAGATTCAGTTTGAATTTTCATTCCTTTCCCGCTCCAACTGCGAAGTAGTGTGAGATGGACATATTAAAGCCCTTTACTTGTGTATGATGGGTCTAAGCCCAATTAGATTACTTTTATAATACTCTGTTGTAACTATATGTTCATCTTTTGATGTTAATGTGACAATGACAAATTTCCTATTCTAATAGTTGTCTCATGAAATAAGCATATGACTTGTGTTGATTATTATGTTTTTTAATATATTTCATGTGGTTAGGGTTATTTCATGATAATGAGCTAAATGTGTATGTATATGTGTTTGTATATTAGCCTTTTAGTTGTTACTTATTAGATGGATCTTTTTTATCCTATTTAATACAATGCTTTTCACTAAAAAAAATATAATGCATGGAGAATTTGAGATAAATAAAGGGTTAATGGTCCAAAAATATACAAACTTTCCACTTTTTACTATTGTGACAATAAACTTTTAATTTTCCTATTAAAACAAAAAACTTTCTTAATGACTCTTATTGTAACCAAAACTGCCACGTGGCAACATTAACTAACCCTTAACCCAAAAAATGCATTTATACTCGTTTCATAATTATGGGGGACCATTTCTGCCAACTTACCAAACCTGGGGACTAATATTAATCAAAAAACGCTTTATTAACCCCAAACCATTTCCCCCCAAATCAGTCCCCCCAATTGAAACCCGTTTTCCACTGAAAAACCCTAATCCACCAAATTGAAAAATCCGTGTTGCCCCCTTTCCAATTGTTTATGGTTTTTGTAACAATTCAAGTATGTAATTTCGTTTGAATCAGTTAATTGTGTTTTAATCCTAAATAGTCAGCAAGCCTTAATTTTAGTGTATGGTATTTGTTTCAGAATGATACCTCATATTGTTCAACACATCTTAGTTATAAACTGGGATGGGTATTTCAGCCATGGTCCCCTTAGGTATGTGCATGGTGTTGTCAGTCCTATGTCTATTAGAAGGATGCCTTACTTAGAGTTTTCCCAATATCTTGAAGATAAAGTTGAAACAGAGATTGAAGGGGTGTATTACAGAGTCTCAAATCATGACTTGGAGGTTGGTTTAGTTAGAGTCACTGATGATAATGAGTTAAACTATATGTTTGATGTGGCTGTTGTATTTGGTGAGCTTGATGTATATCTCCAGAACTTTGATATGGACTTATCTGAGTACTTAGGTAAAGTAGATAGAACAAGTATGGATGCTAGTGTTGCTAAGAGTAAAGTCAGTCCAAAAATAAGGTATTGCAATGATTTTAGCATAGATGAGATGGAGGCTTGGGCTGAGATGGAGTATGCTGAAACTCAAGGTGAATCTTCTCACCAGGCTAATGGAGGTGGTGATGACCTTGTTAGGACTAGTGGTGTAGGTACTAGTGGTGCATCTTCTGAGCAGAGGCATAGAGCTAGTACTAGTATGGATGCTAGGGTGATTGAAAATGATGATGATTCTGATAGTGATTATGATTGGGAGTATGATAGTGATAAGTCAGTTTATTATCTTAGTCCTGGTGAAGAGGAATTGATTGAGCTTAGAAATAGGATCAAAGCTAATAGGGATAAGGTAGAGCAGATGGAAGAGCCAAATGAAGCAAATAGTATGCCTTTAAATTCTTCTTCTGCTCCTGATGTTAGGACTGATCATGATTTGTTCATGGATGAGCTACTAAAAAAGCTTATGGCTACTGATGAGGAGGGAAACACTCAAGACCCTTTCATTACTGCTCAAACAAGTATTGAAAGGTACCCCATGTATGATGAAAGTACACACTGGAGACTGAGGAAACCGAGGTGAGTATGTTGAGCATACTTAAATTAAAATTCAAATTTGTTATGTTGTTTATTAATGATGAATGTTAACAAATGTTGTGTTACAATTGCAGAAAGGTTTAAAGTATGTGAGTGTGAACAAGTTCAAGGAGTGTCTGACATTCTACGCTTTGGCTAATGGCTTCTCACTATGGTATGAGAAGAGTAATTCAAATATAGTAGTGGCTAGGTGTGGACAAAGACCTGAAAGGGTGGCTGATCCAGATACTGGTAAACAAAGGAAGCAAATCAGGTATCCTAGTGTTAGTAGTAATGAATTGCCACCATGTCCTTGGAGATGTTATGCTAGTTGGATGTCAGAAGAGAAAACTTTTCAGGTTAAAACATTAGTTGATGAGCATACATGTGTTAGGAATTTCCAGTTTGGCTCATTGGTCAACTATAAGTAGATAGGGACAGTCCTTGGTGAAAATATTAGGGATAACCCTGAGATTAGGTTGAATAGTATAGCTGACCTAGTGATGAAAAAGTATAAGTGTAAGGTTACAACTAATCAATCTGTAAATGCAAAGAAGTTTGCTTTGACACAGAATGAAAAGACTGTAGCAGAACACTATGGTATGCTAAGATCTTATGGGAAAGCTATTTTAAACACCAATCCTGGGTCAACTGTGAAGTTGGGAGTGACAGTCAACCCAGATAACAAGACATATTTTGATAGGTTTTATGTTTGTTTTGCTGGATTAGCTAATGGATGGAAATCAGGATGTAGGCCAGTTATAGCCTTAGATGGTTGTTTTCTGAAAAGTCCTAATCAAGGGGAAATTCTTGCTGCAATTGGTAGAGATGGGAATAACCACATTTACCCTGTGGCTTGGGCTGTGGTAAATGTTGAAAATAAAGATAACTGGAGTTGGTTTTTAGAGTTGCTTGAAGAAGATTTGGGTAAAGTTAAAGGTCAAGGTCTAACTCTGATATCTGATCAACACAAGGTATGCTTTAGACATTTATTTTTCCCCCCAATTGTTAATATAATATTAAACATGATCTAACACACTAACATGCCTTTGTAAGGTCTTATTGAAGCTGTGAAACTAGTCATGTCATATGCTGAGCATAGGCAATGTGCAAGACACATACATGAAGTCTTTAAGAAACATTACACTGGATCGGAGTTTAGGAATCTATTATGGGCAGCATCAAAAGCATCATACCCTCAACTGTTCAATAAAATAATGGATAAGATTAAAAAGGCTAACCCTGGTGCACATAAGTTTCTCATGGATAAGAATCCGAAGACATGGTCCAGAGCATTCTTTGAGGTTGACAGAGGTTGTGAAGCAGTTGAAAATGGGTTTACTGAATGCTTCAATAGTGTGATTGTGGGTGTTAGGCATAAGCCACTGATCACCATGTTAGAAGCTATTACCCAGTCACAAGACCAAGTGCAGGCACAACAAGATCAAGTGCAAGATCAGATGGAAGAGGAAGTGCAGCATCAGCAAGTGCAAAAGAGAAAGAAACAACCTCATAAAATCAGAAGACCAAGTGAAAGAATCATACTAAAGAAGTTGGGCAAAAAAAAAGGATGGTCAGGGTAGTACTAAAGACAATGCACTTGATATATAAATGCAACTACCATCTATTTTAGCTTTTGTATGTCATCTTAATAACAATTAAATAGCCCATTTTGTATATCTTATGAGGGCATAGTTAATCATCTTTTGGATGTGTAAACAATTTAACTGCCATATGGTTCTGTAGGTATGTTAACAGTTTAAAATGACCATCTACAAATAGCCCATTTTGTATATCATATGAGGGCATAAGATGGTAAAAATTAAACTACTTTCTTGTATGATGTTAGATATGTATGACTGTGAATGCAGTAACATTTGTGCAGTCAATGAATCACTTTTGTACAATTTGTACAGTAACTAAATTTGACTATTGCAGTAACATTTGGACTTTGTAGCATTATTGCAGTTTACTGTTCTACAATTGCAGTCACTTTTATGCATTTGCAGTTGCAACACTTCCAAAAAACTCACTTTTATGCATTTGCAGTTGCAACACTTTTATGAATTTCACTATTGCATTTTCTCACTTTTATGCATTTGCAGTTGACTATTGCATTTTCTCACTCTATTTAGTACACAAACCAACTTATCTTCTACATTTGTGCAGTCAATGAATCAATGCAACACTTTTCTACATTTTTGCAGTCAATGAATCAATGCATCACTTTTCTACATTTGTGCAGTCAATGAATGAATGTATTACCACTGAAATTCATGTGATACCAACATATCTTGTTCAAATGTATTACCACACCTCTATATAAGGGCAGATATAGAGGTTACAAAACCATATCAAACATCTTCCTCATCTATTCCATCTTTTGCAAACATGAGTTCAGGAAACAAAGGTTCCAACAAGAGAAAAGGTTATAAATTGTCAAACATCTTCATGTGCCTTTTCCATCTCTTATCTGTTAAACATACTTATGTTTTATTTGCTTTTTTTTCCAGAAATAATCTGCATTTCCAGTGATACATCAGACAATGCACTTATAGAAGATGACACAAGTTCAGGTAACACATGGACAGGGTATTTTCCATTGCAGTCAGTAGAACCACCTCATGAGCTTGAGTTTTATCAACCAAAGGTGGGCTCAAGCTCACATTATGTTGAAACTGCTCCTGATGCAGAGGATGATGAACCACTAACCCAAAAACAGATTGAAAAGCTTCTATTTGATGCAAGGCCTAAAGTTCTAGGATTGCCTGCAAAGGCCACTCTTGAAGAATTTGGTGTCAAACCTTATGTTGCCAAAACTGAAATTGCAGCTCCAAAAGGGAAGGGGAAGGGAAAGAAAAGGATGGGTTAGAAGCACCTACTACCTAGCAGTGGTCTTTCATGGTTTATGGTCTTATCAGCACTTGGTCTTATCAGCACTTGGTCTTATCAGCACTTGGTCTTTCAGTTTAGTTTATGTATGCCTTTTATGGCCCTAAAAAAATGTGTTTTCTATCACCTATCATGAATGTTATGCTCACTGTTTATGGTCTACAAATCATTCTATTTGTAACAGATAATAGAATGCAACATAAATATAAGAGAATGTAACCAAAAGATAAGATTTTCATTCCATAAGATAAAACCATTACATCAAGACCCTAATTACTTGGCAATTGTCATACCTAATACAACACAAATTAAACACAAGCATCCTATCATAATGTAAAACAACTTATCATACAACTGCAACTTGGACTTTGTAGCCTTCAACTCATCTTCCAACAATGACTTTTCCATAGCAAGACCCTCAACCATGTGTTGAGAATATGGATTGTTGCTCATGTGTTTCTGCCTTTCAAAGAATCCAAACACCAACTCTTTGTAGTACTCAGTAGGAAGATCTTCATCAAGAAACTCGTACACTTTGCAATCATTACATTTGACAAATCTCTTGCCCGGATTCCTCCTTGTGGTTGAAGTATGAACCTTTAGTAGACGGTTACAGTTACAATAGTATTGAATCTTACCACCAACTATGCGTGATTGTGCTGAACTTGAGGAACTCATTGATTAGGGTTTATAGCAGCTGGGTTTGTAGCAGGTTTGGGGAAGAAAACGTTTTTGTATTTTATGTTTAATAAAAATCGTTTTTTTTTTTTAATATTAGTATTTAGGTTTGGTAACTTGGCAAAAATGGTCTCCCGGAATTATGAAACGAGTATAAATGATTTTTTTTGGGTTAAGGGTTAATTAATGTTGTCACGTGTCAGTTTTGGTTACAATAAGAGTCATTAAGAAAGTTTTTTGTTTTAATAAGAAAATTAAAAGTTTATTGTCACAATGGTAAAAGGTGGAAAGTTTGTATATTTTTTGGACCATTAACCCATAAATAAATTGTAAAATAGTGAAAATCTATGATCTTGAACTAGTAATTTGAACAAAACTTCTACTCTAGTTTAAGACAAATCTTGTAATTTTGACTTGAATTTCAACTTCATGTCTTTACTTGAATTTAAAATCTTAACATGAATGGCTTTTATGAAACAGCACGATTCTGTGTCAAAATATTTGTACTTGAAATTTTAGTATGATATTAGGCTGACCACAATGGAGAGGTTACCCCATTCGGTTATGGTGGGTTGTCATCGGTTGCACCCATTGTGGGTGTTGGGTTGTCTTCGGTCGAGCAGCAACCCACATGCAAACTAGTTCGGCCAAGCGACCGAATTTGGATGTCACAAATGGACAAAAGTTGTAATGTTGGGTATAAAAAAAAAAGGGTTAATTCCATATATACCCACTTTAAATACTATAATGTCATATTTACCCAACCAAAAATAATAATGTCATATATACCTAACATACACTTTATATTTGTCAAATTTACCCATTAGATTATAAAACTAATAGAAAAATAATTCACATTATTAAATTCTCATTATACCCTTCTTAATAAGTGTAAGTGATAAACATTCCTGCCCTTTTTCTTCTTTTAATTTAGGTGTTTCGAGATGGGTTAATCACTTATACGAGTAAGTGTCGAATAGTAGAACTCAAATATATGCGTGTATTTAACTCTTAATCAGTAGATAATAAGAATCAGTAGTGTTGACAACTTCTTTTACACATGGTAGCATCAATAAATGTTGACCCCTGTGGTTCATAAGTTGCTTCATCAAACAACAAGAATAATTAATTTGGCTTATATTATGAGAACGATGTATTCAAAATTTTCCGAATATTAAATGAATAGTTGCTACGTAAAAAATGATCACAGAACTATATAAGAATAACCTGGGTTATTGTTTAGTGAAATAATTTGTAGCTCAGTTTACTCATTCCGACTTTAGGTAGAAGTTTTTCTTTGGTTTACATATACAAATCTAATTACTATCGTTTTATACAATCATACAAATGAGTCAAAAGTGGTGATGAGGTTTACTAACATACACGTAAGAAAAAAATATACTCCAGTTTAGGAAAAAAGGTTCTAGTAGATTTTACAACTTGTTTCATAGGTCACATATAGATGATGATTTGCTTGAAGGTAACTTTCACTTTCTTAGTTATATACAAGTAGGGTATAATGGTAAATTAATAAATACAACTTAATTTTTAACTAGATTTAAAATGAAATGGGTAAATACGAAAAATATAATGTTTAAATTGGGTATATATGTCTTTATGATTTTTTGTCGGGTAAATATGACATTTAGTGGTTTAATTTGGGTATATATGGAATTAACCCAAAAAAAAATGTCACCACTGTGGCAACTAGGTCGTCATCAAGTCGTCAGAGGGATAAAGCTGATGTGGCAAGGTCGACCCATGTTACCACTGTGACTAGCCTTAGCGTGTATAAAAGAATTATCATCTTCTCACTTTCTCATATTAAAATTGACATGACTAGTCATGGCTCATATTTTATGTTTCAGAGTAAATATTTTGTTACGTATTATCAGTTCAAGACATACCTCATATTGTGATATTGTCTGATAATTTTATCAATATTAGACTAAAAATGTGACTAGCTATTGTCTCCTTGTTATCTCAGAGTGTAATCGTGTGAAACGTATTGCACATGTTGTAGTCGATACTCATTAATTCTGCAACAAAGTGCATCAAGACAATCTTACTTCTCATCTCCATAATGTTCCTATCTTGTCTCGTTTGCCACAAATGAAAATAGCATTGGCTTCACTTGTTTCTCTCATTTAACTTTCCCTGCATATACCAACGAAATAGTAACCAATAAACAACTTAAGTGGGTCGCCCAAACACAACCCATTTAACCCTCTATCACGACGACCCACTTAATTTAGTACTCATTATAAAACACATTCAAATTCCATTCTTACAGACAAGCCAAACACAATAATGGAATGTTACAAGTGCCACCCCATCATCTTAACTTTTTTGTACAAATGAACGTGAACACGCATCAATTTGTAAACTAGAGTCAAGATCGACATGCCTCAAATTGAGCTGTAACTAGCAGAAATCTGGGGCAATGTTTACATGTACAAAAGAGCAAAGATTCAATATACATTGATCTTTACTTCAATGCTGAGTGAAGAAGTTGGGGTTAGGAAATTACAGCATAATTTACAACTCAGCATTTCAGTTCGACAAAATGTCCGCACAAAGTTAAAAGTAGTAAACTATGGAAAAACAAATCAGAAACTGCAGCAACATAAGCAAACCTAGCAGACGAGGCAATTTATGACCGAGGAGCTGCCATTTGTTGCTTCTTTATTCTCTCATCATGTTTCACCATGCTGCAAGAAACCAACAAATTGTAAATAGAAGGCAATAGTATCTTGTGCTACTATTTAAATTGTGCATTCGATGAGGTTCTTTGCGCAATTCGTTTGGTGGCTTATTATTTAACTAAAGAGTTTATGGTGAAAATCTCGGACAATTTATTACTTTAACAAAAATATACATAAAAAAGCGAGCTTAGTATAGGATATGTGACTACCTGATATCATGAGGTGTAATGAAAATCCATTGGGAGCCTTGTGCCAGAGCAAAATCCACAATCGTGTCCAAGCTGATTTTCCGACTGACAGCATCCTGGAAATCAAATTGCAATAAAGAAAATCAACAAAAACAGCTCACATTTTTGGAAAAATCTTGTGAGTAACTACCATAAACACATCAAACTCGTCCATGGCCCGGAATGGCGCTTCTGTCATCTCGTGAAGAGCTAGTGCAAAGCATAGTGTTGAGAATGATCGTTCCCCTCCTGATCAACCATCATAAAGATAAAATGTTTATATGAATGATATACATCAAGAAAAGAATGAACATAGATGAACATGGTTTGGTTTTGTTTCGCCTAATCCTATCAAATATCCCAAGAAACCGGACATGGCACATTGAGGTGTTCATAAGTAAATGGATATCCTAAAACCCTTTTACAACCTCTAGTAAACAAGGACACATTTAGTTAAATAAAATTGTTAAAAATAGAAAAATAAACCTGAAAGCCCTCTAGTGTCACGAACATTGCTGCTAGACGCATCTTGTGGCATCTTAACCTGAAATAAAGAAAATTATAATTTATGTATACATGATAATTCGCAATGACCTGTCTGCTTCTTTAGAGCCTCGTACAGTTTGTAAAGTATTTGCAAAAAAAAATTAGTTACTTGCCTCTATTGAGAGCTTCTGATTCTCATAGCTGACATTGATCTGTCCACTGATTCCCTTCTTTCTAAGATGGCCATTAAATCTACAAAAAAATATTAAATGTAAGTAGTTGTGTATTGTAGAAGGCAAGTCAAAGATTAGATATTGACAAAAGGGGGCAAATATCATACTGCCACGTCAGTAGTCTCTTTAAAAGAGTTGCATTCCTCTTAAACTTGCTCCATCGTTTTTCAAGAGCAGTATCAATTGCCTGAAGATCGGTGTGAATAACAATAAAATCATAGAGTGTCTCAAACCATATTTACTCAATAACAAGGAACGATACAAAAACAAAAACAAAAAAATTGCTAAAGGATGCTAAGATTTTACTTGAAGCAACCAGGCATGATTTATATATCTAGAAGTGGCACGAGAGGAGGGCTGGGCTGATTTGGTAACACGTCTAAATGGGTCAGGGTATAAAGGTCAAAATATGTCAGGTCAAGTTGACACGGAATATTTTTTGTTGCAAACTTTAACTAGTGTTATGTATGGCTAGGAAAACTATATAAATTTCATCATAATCTAATTTTTTAAATAAGATGACATAGGACGTTTCATGTAAAACTACACATTTGGACTTCTCACTCGTTTCAACTCTACAAAAATTGTAAATAAATGTAACATACCAACATTACAATGAAATATTAAAGAGTAGTAACTTACAGAAAGTTTCTCTCTAAAAGCTTTGTAAGTTTGCTGCTGTTTTAGAATCTTGCGCTCTTTCTTGTCGTATATCATCCGCAGTTCATCAATAGATTCCTGGTGCCTGCATGGTAAGCATTTGAAAAAACCCGAGTAATATATCAGTGCTTTTACTAACTTAATCCTAAATGAAGTCTCTTTACATTCTAAATTACCTCTGGCTTTCTTGCTCATGTCGCACTTTTAGCCTTTTAAAGTGGGCTTGAAGTTGTTCAGAAGTAGTATCACCGCATCCTCCTAAAGCTTCAATCTCACTCTCAGGACATATAATTGAAGCCTTGTCATATTTTACCTGCAGGTCCAAAAATTAGTTCAATACAAATGGACATATATAAAGAGTATGTAATGATAATTATAAGCAACATGATACCCACCTTTCGCTCATTTTCAAAACCGTGAAGACTTTCTTTTGCAGATTCAATTCCCATATGTAACCTCTCTTGCATAGCTTTTTCGTAGTGACGCTTTTTCTACACAAGAAATTGGGTAGTAAATTTAGTAGTTACAGATAATAAACGATGGGGAACTAGTGAAAACATCACAACAAACTAATATGTTATAAGCAGAAGAGAGGAATTACAGCATCTGCAGAGCTTAGATCCTCCTCAATCTGTGTCAACTCATGTGTTGCTTTTTCCAAAGCATTGAAGTCTCCTTTAGCCAGTTCTGTATGTGTAAAGGGTAGAAAGAAACGAAGCGGCAATAAATATGTATTCGGTAGAGTCTGTATATATCCAAGATGATAAAGTAAAGTTACCACATAGCTCTGCAAACATGGTTTTATATTCGTTTAGTTTAGCCTCAGCTTCATTGAATTTCTCCTGGATCTTCTCACGCAAAATCTCACTTTCATTTATATCGCTTCGTAATTTCTGGATATACAACAAATGAGTTCATTTTAAGGACAAACATAATACGAGTAACTATATAGGCAAAATAGGTAAGCTGAGTAACGGGTCGAATTGGGGTCAAGTTAAAACTGGTTGTGTTGGGTTTAGTATTTATCTTTTTTCAAAGAGAATTAATGTATTAATTCTGATTCCAAGAACAATATTTTTTCCAAATCTGAATCTTTGAATAAAAACAAAAGGAGGTTTATGAATTGAATTACAAGACTGCGGAGACCTGCGAGCTATTTGACCAGTTCCACATTTACTAGATAACTTGATTTGGACAAATGACCCGTTTGATAGGAGAAAAAAAAGGGCCCAAATCCACCCATTCAAAAATAAATGAGTTGAAACACAACCTCTATCGAAGAGAAAGAGAAAAATCGAGAAAAACAAATTCATATAAGTGTAGAAAACAAACTGAAATTTCGTGTTGAAGATCATTAACATTAGACTCAGATGAAGCTACGGCTTCTGCCGCTCGAGAATTCTTTAAGTCTTTAAGCTTAAGATTCTTAGACATCACTTCCTTCTCTACAATCATGCGTTGTCTCTAAATAAACAAAAAAAAAAGGTAAGAAATTGGATTTAAAATGAACACCTACTGAATTCAAGAATTGAAGATTCAGTTCAAAATTATCTAAAGGGTAATAAATTATCCATAAAAATATGTGTATTTGGGCATCTTACCTTTGCCTTTAGTAGTTCATCATCAAGACCCTGAACCTGTTCTTCGAAACTCCTTTTCTTTCCCCGAATTTCTCGAGCTTGTTCTTGAAATTGTAGTGTCTCTCTTTCATGAATTTTTATTTGATCATCATATGAACTACAAAGACGCCCGGTCCTTAAGTTCCTATTCGGGGGAAGAGTTGTCTGTGCTGAACCACGAGAGAACCTAGAAAGAGAAAGATTTTTACAAATAAATCAGTGTATCTGCATATAGATACCTCCATATCTGTAAACTATTTTCTCTATTCCATTTTAGAAAACCTTTCAGGAAAATACTCACAATACAAACATGAACATGTATATTGGTGCAACTAAAATGCAAATATATTATATTAACTGACATTTCTTAAAAGGTATTCTGAATTGATATAATCATCTAGAAAGCTTTTTGGTAAAAGCCTAATACAGATGATCTTTTTCTGTCCTTACAGAATTTATTTGTATTTAAATATTTACTTGAGATCAGTTGCTTAAGACTTAGTAGTAACTGAAACAGTCCGCATTGATTAATATATAAAGGGAATAAAAGAAAAGAATGTGATGGAATGGAAACAGATATAAGATGTCTTATCTTACATCCTATGACCCTCTAGGGTGTAAACCTCCAGCAGATTTTGAATTCTTTGATCAAAAGCAATCGCTTTTCCCATCTCATAGTCTCTTACAAGCACTTGTCTCTCAGCATGACCCTAAAAAAATAAATCAGAATTTTACACCGAAAGTAACCAGTCAATGAAAGAAGATTTAAAGTCACTAGTAACTAGTAAGAGAGTCAAATGAATCGTCTGAAGGACTAATATTATTTTCACTTGCTCGACATATGTGTCTTTTGTAGGAGTTTGTATCCATCATGCATAAAAAATAAGAAACAACTACAACAATCGATCAAGGTTTATGCTTAAATTCAAGAACGAATCTTGGAGCAACCAAGAAAAAATGCAACAGTAAAAACGAGATTATTGGTAATTTGGGGTCAAAATAACCAGTATTTGATGTTCAAATCATGTAATTCTGGTTCTGATCATTTTGGGCTCAAACAATTAAAACTCAATTCCAGCGAAACTCATTATTTTCTATTTCTAATATCCCTATAATTAACCCATTTTGAATACTTTTCACCCATGCCTTTTTGTAATAATTATAATAAGAAGAAAGTTTAATACGATAAATGTTATAAAGGTCTTCAATATATAATCTAATAGTTAACAGAAAACTAATGTTATAGCTTAGATGTAGATACTAATACAATATATAAGAATTTACTATTTGCTCATTTTATCTACTACTATATTAGATTAAAAAAAATTGTAAGACCTTAAACAACAGAGTATTACAGCTTCAAGAAACAGAAGCATATCGAACGACTAGTTAAATATGGTAGTTTCAAATTGCATATCTGAACACCAGATAAGTCAGGGTGTAATGAGGTGGATTTTCTGATATTTTAAAAAGGCATGGAATACATAATGCTGGAAAAAGAATCAAAAACAGTAATCATTAAAGCAACTATAACTTCAAGTTAAATGTGTTATCTGTTACCTGATCCACCAAGACATTCAGTACTGTGGGACTATCAGATTGTATTACTGATAGCGTTGTTGGGTGATTTGTATGGGGAAGCTTTTGACTTTCAATTTGAAACCTACATGAAATGCATAATAACTGTCAGATATTAAGAAATTCTAAACAATTATGATATGAATCTGCATACCTTGGTATAGAAAAATCAAATATAATGATCTTAAGGTTGTGGTAATTTGCTTCTCGAGCACATGATCTCAGCAACAAAAAATCTTTATGATCTGTCACTATGAAAGCATTCAACAACTTCCCGATAGCATGTTCGACTGCAACAGCCCATTTGTCACCATGAACTAATGCCTGTAATAATAGATTCCAAATAAAGATATTTAGCTTAATGCATAAGAAATATTACAAAGATAAAGTCTTGAGAGTACATATGAAACAATAACTATATTACGGTCTAACTGGATTCTGAAAGAGATAAAGTACTCTAAAAAAGTACACAGTGAATTCAAGAATAAACTTTTTTACTACTGACCAAGTGTGATCCTATAGGGCCAATAGGGGGTTTTCTGAATCTGCGGTGGTTTCTCTCAATAATCTGCAGAAGAATGGGAACACGTCCTCCAAATTTGGTGACCTGCATAAACAAAAATGAACAAATTATTATATAAAAAGAGTATGATCATAAAAATGGAAATAAATAAATAAATAAATAAATTAGTTTCATTCAAACACCAAAATTAGTTACATAGTTCCTTTCTTACTCCATAGTCCATGCCCAGATGAAGATTCATAATATCTCCCACTCCTTTTAGTATAGGTGGCAACCTCAACATTCAATAACTATGTGGACTGTGTCTTATCTCAAATGAGTCAAATCAAGTACTTAGTAAAGGGGAAAAGGTCAACCAGTTCGAGCGTGTCAAAAGGGTTGAAAGCTGTCCAATGTCTATTTGTAAGTATGCAACCTTCTAAATTGTTATAACTCACTGATTTAGATTATTATTGTAATAGTACTGTGTTTCATAATCAAAGTTATCGTCTTAGTAATTAGATATATAAATTAAAAGACTTGATATGTTAGTGGGTCAAGCCAAGACAATCCAACCCGGCCCATTTTGACCCATACTAGAAATCACCCATTTCAATCAGAGCACGTTTGACATTGTACAAAACCCACCATGCCATCTCTACATAGAGTCTAGGTGTGTGATTGACAAGATTACAGGTGAAATATCAATTCCAAAAAATAGGAAACTGCCAAACCTTGTTTGTCTGTTGTTCATGCAGGGTCTGAATGCGCTTCTTACTCTCATTCGCCTTATTCTCACGATCATTTAGCTGTAAAAGAGGGAAAAAGAATCATTAATGTAGATAAGAAAGAAGATTCATTTGCAATTAAAATGAACAATGCTAGAAAAAATAATAATAATAATAATTAAAAAAAAAAAAAAAAAAAAAAAAAAAAGAAGAAGAAGAAGAAAGAAAGAAAAGAAAAGATATCAATAAATCAAACAAGAACTAAGGCTGGATGTAATAAGGAGACCCCCAAGACCCCATTCACCACCGCAGCCTCAGCACCAACTTTCTCTCTCTACAACCAACTTCACCACTCAAATATACCCCACTTATACACAAATATACCCCACATAAACAAAATAACATCTCACACAACTCAGCTTGGGCCCACAAAACTTTCCTCCACGACTCGGTCTTGGGGACGACCGAGTCTTGCAAAATTATGGTTGAAGACACGTCTTGGGGACGACGAGGTGTAGTAATGTCAACGCGTCTTGAGTGGGTGAGGACTCGGTCATGGAGTCCTTATTACGCCCGGTCTAAAAAAAATTAGATGCTCAAGTCTATCAGAAAAAAAGAAAAAAGATAAGGTGGCAAAACACCTATGAAGAACCTAGTCAGAAGTCAAGTTATTAAGGGAAAAATGAATAATTAGCCAATTTATTACATTGTAAGATACCTATAAGAAATAACATAAACTAACACATACAAGCATGAATCGGCATGCACCAGTTGCATTTATAAAGTTTAGCATTATCTAAGCTATGTGACAGTCTTCTAACAATCTACCCAAGTACATGCGGCATTCTCCTTAAGTTTATTCCGAGTCGCCCCAGTATTTGATTAATAACACACAAAAGATAAATACATTGCAGAGTACTTTTTGCATATAATTGCAAATAAATTATTACTTTTTTATATCTACAACAAAAGCTTACTGTTTATGCCCTTGATCGGTATATGTTGATAACTTGAGCAATAACTGCAACTAAATTATTTCAACGAGATAATAAAAATTCTCAACCTAACTGTGGTTTAGAATTTTTGTTACAAGTACTTAGCAGAATAAGATATCTAGAAGATACATGCAACCCAAGTAAAAAATTTAACCACCTGGATATAAAAAATGTAGTAAAACATGTGAATTACTGAGGTTTGGTAAACTAGAAAACAGTTTCATACCTCAGAAATTATACTTCTAAGTTCATCCCTAGCTGCTCCTAGCCTTTCTGATAAATCCTCTTCGATGTTCTTCAGCCTGAAGATTGGCAATTAACAAACACAGAATACGCCTTAAAACTTGGTTAACCAGAAACATACATTATTGACAGTAGACTAATCATATTGTACACAAGACTCGTGAAACAAATAAAACACCTCTGACATTCTGATTCAGCATCCCTTATCTCATCTTGAAGGTCCTTTAATTTGTTCTCCATTTCTAATTCTTCAGCCTACAGAATCCCGAAACGAAATTATACATCCCTCTAATGCATAACCCAATATAAACCAGAGTGACAAGGACTAGACGAGTTGAGTTACAAGATAGGAACCCCATATCAGCTGACTTGAAACTGGCCACATTAAGTAGTTATTTTGACTCAAAGAAAGCCGATAACATTGAAAACATTTAGTCGGTTACTAAAACCCACATTACGCCCCCTTTCAACAGCCCATCTTAGGACTTCTAACTTAAGGATTATCAGATTATATTTCAGTATTTGCAATATATACTAACAAACATTATAGTCATCCTAAAACACAATGTCTGTCCAAGGGTGCGAGCTCCCCTGTAAAAAGATTCAGCAATAGACAGCCCATATGCAACATTTGGCCATGTAAAACTCTATATCCAGATTAATATGATTAAATCATTGTTCTGTGCGTGTTTTTACTTTGTACATATATGATACTAGCATTTACTACACAGATACCACTTAGACCTAATTAGTGCAGATTACTCGATAAAACAGGATGACTAGTTTGAAAGCCCCAACAATATGATCTGACTGAAGTGTGTGGCCACTACAAAGACAAAGATATACGCATTACAAGGTTCTCATTCACAGTGGAAGACCCGAGATCAGTGGCTTTAGTTCGTTTAGCAATAACTATTCTAGCAATGTAGCATATACAGGTTAAATTATGAGAATTATGGCATGATCATAGAATAATTAGATTTGGTAAATGTAAATACATATGTGTACAGAAAGCAAGAGGCCAACCATACATATAGATGAGATAGACATAAAACCTGTGTGTCTTTAATTTGTTGCTCATTTGCATCGTTTATTTGTTGCTGAAGTGACTTTATCTGTCTTTCCATCTTAGCAATGTTGTTACTTCTGCGATCATATTCTTGCTGCAGCTCAATTTTCTCCCTTTTCGCCTTGTAAATCAGTATTCGCTTAAGTAAATCAACACTTGCATTAATGACAGAAAGGAACTACGGATTCAACAACATAATCGCAGGGTACATAAATTAAAAAATCAAACTTTAGTGGTGACCCTACTCTGGTTTATTTAATCAGATCAAGATCGCCCTATGAATACGTATTCAGTCTTTAGAACATACCTTAGAAACTTTTTGTTCCAGTTCGCTCTGCCTTTTTTTTGCCTTTGAAGTGCTTTCCATCAAGACGGCACTTTGAGCTTTCTTTTTGTTAAGAGAATCCTGCAAGTCTGCAGCTTTTGCCTGCCAAATACACCGAGAGTCTTCCCTTTAGAAGCAAAAAAGTTATTTATATCTTCATATAATATATAAAGGAACTCTGATTCTCAGGCTACTTTCACACAGCAATAAGTCCCTCCATAGACATTAATAAAATATCAGACTAACAAAGGGTAGATTGCAAAAAAGGATAACTGACTCTGGTATAATTCCCATGAGGTAATGCACTGTAAAACCAATTCTTTAATGTAAAGAACTTTCAATTCATTCTATTTTGGATAACTCGTAAAGTTGATGCAAGTAATTAGTAACAAACCATGGACGTAGACACGACTACTTTAGTAACACTAATGATTAGGAGGCCTAAAATATGTGACTAATTGTGTGCCTAATAGATGTGTCAATTAATTATTGGTTTGTGAAGAAGTGGGTCCCTCTGTTGTCCCCAATAAGATGCTTACACATATGTTTAGTCATGTTATTAGGCATATAAGTTAGTCATCCCAATCAATGCTCCTTTAGTAAATATCGTCGCCCAGAAAAGAAAAAGACTAAAAGCTAGCTACGTTAAAACAGAAAACAATGAAAGTTGGTACCCAAACTTAAAAAATTTGTGACCATCTACAAGCAACCTCTAATAGCACAATAACTGCAAGTACTTTCTAGTTGTTTCTTTTTATAAGCACTTAGATTGAAAAAGTGAAATACTTTGTAAAGCATCACTACAAAACTTTAAGATGTTTGCAATCCAATGCCAATATGGCTCAAAAATGTCACAGCAATTGCACATGCTTGTTCTCTATCAAACTGGTTAAGCATACTTGAGTCTGGAGAACACTGGCTCAACCGCTTAGGTACTTAAAAAAGTACAAACAAACAAATAAATCACAAATGGTACATAGACACTCTTACTTACAATTTGTTGATCAATTTTAGCTTGACATTGAGGTATCCCACCTTCCAGTTTTTTTATCTTTGCAGTTTCTTCTTGGATTTTTTTGTCTATGTCATATACCATTGACCATGCACATTTCTTTCTTAACAACTGAATCTGCTGAGAAATTTCTTCTATATGCTCCATGCTTTTAATTTTTCGTCGCAATTCATCTAGTTCCTCCTCTATAGGAGCTATTGACCTTTCCAACTCTTCAATCTCGCCATTAGCCTGGTCAAGACTGTCCCTGACACTTTTGAGCAGATAATCTACTTGACTTAAAAGTGTGGCCTTGAAAAAGAACTGAGCAATAACATGTCAAAAAGACGAGTTATAAACATGTTAAAATCTTTGACAAGTCAAACCGGTAAAGTCAACAACAAAAGTCGTCGCCTGAAGTTTATTTTAAATATTAGTCAAAATATTATATATTATATTAGTATTAACTTAATATAGTTTTGTAATATATTTTTCACACCACTAATTATTTATAAAAGTGTTAGTGCTCAACCTAAACCAACCCGGCAGGTTAAGACCCACACCAAAAGAACGCTGTTACTCAACCCCTTGATCCACCCACTTTTACATCCAAAATTATACGTCACTAAGAGGTAATGTTGCGCAAAGAAAGCTACTAATGGTTTAACTTCATACCTTAAACTTATCTTTGTCATTTCCTGAATGCAAAAATTCTCTGCTCTTGTCCTGGCTCATTACTACACAAGGATTTTCAACATCAATCTGCACATGGAAATGCCAGATGGTTATAACATTATAAAAGTATAATGAAGCTTATGCAAGCTCCACGTAACATTTATGTAAGGGTGGTTATATAACAAAGGTAAGATGTATAGGCAGATACCCACATTAAAATGTTCCACAAGCTCACAGATGTCTTCTCTTCGGGTAGCTACTCTTTTACCTGTTACATATATATTTAGAGTGAGAACAGGATACAAACATATGCAAAGTTAGAAAGTGTGCAAGTATATAAACATCATCTGGTGACCATCCAGCATATAATACCTATGATCTCTTGAGCTTAGCAACAAAAAACCGAAGGCATCTCACTTCTAATGATTTGTCATAATAAGAAAGCTGAGTTCTTTCATTCAATAATCTAATAATCCATCTATGGGATTGCATCTTGTTTATAGATACAACAATATAGTTGATTACATTTTTTCCGTGCTATACACCTTAATTTACTTTTAAGCATTGTAGGTAACATACTTACATTACAGATTTGGGAGCAAAAACACGTATAAGCTACCTCAACTAACCTACCCCGAATTCCTATTGTTAATATCAAAACTTATTAATTAAATTCCTACTCGGTTGATCATTAAGATAAAGACCACAAAATGAATGGAATGTTATTCTATTCGCCTAGACTTGTAAGCAATCTGAAGAATACAAAAGAGCAATCATTGATGCGTGACAGGTTATTACATATTTCCATCAACATATACAATAGATACAAAATTTGAAAATCCAATGAGAGAAAGAACAATCTAAACCAACAAACCTTGTTGATCTTTAAGAACGCTAGTACTGCTGGATTCCGTGATCCTTCGCTCTACGATTATGACATCTCCAAACACATCATGCTTAAAAGCACCCTCCCCCCGATTCTTAATTTCCACATGTACAAGCGCGTAGCTAAAACAAGTAAACCCTTAAAGTATAAGCTTGACATGATCAACCTCAACAAAGTCTATCATCTCTAGGTGTTGTGTTTTAAAAGTAGTTATCTAACTGAGGGGCGAAGCCAGGATTTTAAGTTAAGAGGGGCCAAACTTAACGTAAAAACTATAAGAAAAAAATCACTCAATGATGAATCTATGTTTTTTCCTATCAAACCATAATTCAACCTAACACCAAAATGAGTGAGACTAAATTAAATTTTGAAAAGCATAGTTTCACAAGTAAGTTCATTTTAGTATTGTATTTGATTGTTCAAGTTGTTCATTTTTTAATTTAATCAAGATATCTATATGATTTAAGGGAGGTTGATTGCAAAAGTTGTTAAAATACTAGCTACTGTACCGAATAACTAGTGAATAAATTGAGTTGATTAGGGGTGGCTCAGCACCCGCTAGTCACCCTACTAGCTCCGCCTATGATTTGACTACTGTGCCTTCGTCATAGTTAAAAGAGTTTTTATACACGAAACTAGTTCTAGTTATCGTATCATTCATTAATAATCAATTTGTGAAGTAATTGTAACAAAACTAGTTTCCATTATTTAAAAGGGAAAATTGCCAACAAAAGTAGCATGAAATACCAAATTTGCCAATATGAAGTATCCAATACTTTCTCGCTCACCAAAAGAACCATGAAATCCACATTATAACCAAAAAAAAAAAAAAAAAAAAAAAAACAACAACAACAACCATTTTTTGTCAGAACTGAACATTTTGCAAACAAAATTGAACTTTATTGCTCATCAAAAGAGCTATGAAATCCAAGTTTGAACAAAAAGATACTTTTTTAAAAAAAATAATGGTAAGTTCACATCCTTCTGATCAACACAAAAGTAGTATATACCCCCACATTAGCACATATGATTAAACAGTTCCCTTTGTTAGCAATTGCCATATACGAATGTGATTTTACAAGTAATTATTAAAACCAACAGAATACAAACCTACAACCAGTCTTAATAAACTCCTTCAACGTAGTGGCCCTGTCCGTACTCTTGGCTCTACATCCAAACGCAATACATAACGCCGTAAGGATGGCACTCTTTCCACCTACCATACATAACAAAAAACACAAACAACCAATAAGAGCCTTGTTTAGTTAAAGAAATAACACTAGTTTTATAAGAAAAAAAGTGAAATTTTCCAAATCGAAAACACAAAATCCCTATATTTGCAAATTTCAAGTTTAAATACATTAATGTTGTCCTTGTTTCCCGTTACAACACAAAATCCCCATTTTTTTGTAAAAAAAACTAAAAACAACTTTTCTGCTTATGCTTCTGTTTATAATTAGTAGTTATAAAAAATGTAGAATGGTCGAAAAAATAAGTAGTTATAAAAAGAAGAGGTTCTAAAAACAGTGTTTAAATTTAGTTATTTTTTGAAAATTTTCACACATTCATAGTATAAGTTTGGCGCAAATGGGCTAGAGCTAAGGGCTTATATTATAAGCCGAAAGTTGGAGCTTATATTTTTATAGAGTTGTTTGGCGAATTAGTTGGAACTAAAGCTTATTAATGTAAAATCGCATAAAAATACATCAAATTAAATTCAGATATATTTCTGGCTTTTGCATGATAATCCATTATATTTTAAAGGATATTTAAGTAATTTAATTAGCTATAAGCCCTCATTAGCTATCAGGCTTATATAAGCCTCCATAAGCCGGCTTATGTGACAACCAAGTCGGTTGTGTTTGGCGAGGGGCTTATAGGGGGCTTATGGGGCTTGGGCTTTTAAAATAAGTCTCGTTTGTCATGCGGGCTTATGAAATCATGAGCCTCTAAAAGAGGCTTAAAACTTTAGCCCCATAGGGGCTAAAAACTTAAACCAGATGCTTTTAAACAATAAATTACTTATTTACCCACAAAAATATCTAACATATACAAAAACTCATTTAATTATGTCATTTTTAGTAATTTGCAATAATAAGCTTAAGCTTAAGCCCATTTGCCAAACAAGTTTACAAAAATACAAATTTCAACTTCTACTTACAATAAAAGCCCCGGCCCCAGCCGAAGCCGTAGCCCAGCCCATTGCGCCAAACATACATAAATAAGCCGGCTTATTTTAAAAGTTTAAGCCCTCATAAGCCCCGTAGAAGGCTCTCCCAAACACAGCCGTTAACGGCTTGTTCTTAAAAATAAAAATATATAAAAAAGATTAGGATTAAACGCAATTACGTACTCCCGTTTTGTCCAGTGATGAAATTGACGTGATCAGCGAGGTTAATTTCCATATGACTATGACACATGAAATTCTCTACTCGGATTTTACTGATTATGCCTGCTGATAAACCCCTACTAGGGTTTGACATCTTACTTTTTTCTAGGGTCTCTAAATTACTCATTTGGTTTTTGCGTCATTGGAAACAAACAAGATTGATTTATGTTGGAGATTTGGGGGAAGAATTGGCGGGAATGTAGTGTGTGTGATTTTTTGGGGAGGGTGTGTACTGTTTGTGATTGGTCAATTCAAGGCAGTAAAAGTACGAGTACGACAGGGAGTTTTTTTAAGCTAAAATTACGTGATGACACTGTCGTCCACTGTACCTCTTGCATAATACATGCTTTTTACAATTTACATATAAAGACTAGTTGGTCGCGATTTAATTTTCGTGTACAACATACTCAGCACGTGTCGCTCATACAACGAACGAAAAAATAAAATAAAAAAAATTTGTCACGAATACTTTTGGGTGGACAAACATATTTTTCGAGACCACCAATACAAAACAAATGGTTACTTTTGGTCGCGAGTTTTTGGATGTGACCAAACTTTTTTTCATTTTTTTTTTTAATATTATCTTATTATTACCAAATCTTTTTTATCATAACTTATAACATATTTTTGCAATCTTTATACACATTTTAGTATATGTATAGCTTGTATAAAACTTTGTTGTTTAGGTGATTTGCGCTCTTTTCGATGAGAGTTTCGCAACGAATTAATGCTTATCCAAAATGAAGTTAATATGGATGAGATATCATGTCTTAAAGTGAGTCACGTGAGTGAGAAATTGATTTGAAAAATGATATATTACAATCTTTGTACATGTTTTAGTATATGCATACGTTGAAAAGATAACTGTTTGTTAGCGGGATTTGTTCTTCTTGATGAGGTCTTCGCAAAGAGCTAAATAATGGCTAAAATAAAGTTAATATAAATGAGATATTGTATCTGAAAGTGAGCTAATTGAATCACGAATTGAGTATTAAAAAGTTAAAATAAATGAATGCGAAATTTTTTCATTGAAAATAAAAACTATGATTCATTACATTAATTAAACCATATACTACGAATTAACTAGAAATCATGAAAAATACATTAAAAAGGTACTAATACATTAAAAACCTAAGATATTACGCCAACTAGTTTCATCATGTGTGTTTTTATCATCTAGATGTTGCGAGGCGTATTGTTGAGAATCGTATTGTTCAAACATTTGAGACGGGTATTGATGATCATTTTGTTCATGAATTGGTTGCGATGGGTATGGGTTTTAATGATAGGTTTGAGATTGACTTTGGTTTTGATCATAAGTTTGAGATGGGTATGGCTTTTGATTATAAGTTTGAGATGGGTATTGGTTTTTATGATACGTTTGAGATAGGTATGAATTTTGATGATACGTTTGAAATTGGTATGGGTTGTAACTCTGAAAACTGTGATCATATGGTTGAGACGGGTTGAACGAATGTGGAGTTTCAGGATGTTCATACATTGAAAATTGTTTGTTCTTTGTTTTACGTTTGTTTGATGGTGGATCAGGGACAAATGATTTTTTGCACTGGTAACCTTTATGGCCCGCTTCACCGCACCTACCACAATTTATAATTCTTGGTTCCTCGCCCTGGGATGGTATACGATCGGTATTTTTTGGCCGACCAGGTTGAGGGTTGTCCATTCGTGGTGGAGTAATGGGGTGTATATGGTCTGGAAACACCCATTCGTGAAACTCTCCAACAAAATGAACTGACGCTGCGTATGTGGCTTGGTATTTTGGTTTTTTAAACCAGTCTTCTACGAATTGTACACAATCTGTTTGACCTAAAAAAGTAGTGACAACAAGAATATGACCACAAGGTATCCCAGAAAGCTGCCATTTTCAACATTCACATGACCGGTTCGTTAAGTTGACTTCACGGTTATATCGGCCATCATAAACCTGGTACCGATATTGATTAATGCCATTAACAATCCATGTGGCACTTTTTATTTTTCTTTTTGCCACCTTATCGGCTGCCCAATCTGTGATTGCATGCTTCATATTCTTTACATTAATACATAAACATAAAATAATTAGTTTATAGTAAACAAAACAAGTTAAAAATAATTTTTGTCTTAAAAGAAAAATACATGCAGCCTCGCGACGGTTATAATCCCACTTTTGCACCACTGAGCGATATGAATCGGTAAACATTGTGATTGGTAGCTTTATGGTTTTTCTAGTACAAGCATTAACAGATTCCACACTGTTAGATGTACAATACTTGTAACTAATACATGGGAAATGCGCTCTGGACCATCTTTCGATGCCAGCTTCAATTAGCTTGTTGTACGCCTCAGGCTGAATAAGCTGGAGTGTGTGCATCTTCCTTGCAAATTCATCACGCGTATACGTTTTGCATATGCTCCAGTATAACGCTTTTGTTTTTTTCTTTTTCAAAAGAAGGTTCATCATTAGATGACGACAACATATACCATGGAACGCTAATGGGTATTGATTGCTTACTGCTAAGGCTATAGCAGGATGCCTATCAGATATGATAACCAAATTCGGGCTATCACCTATGCATTCTTTAAGTACGGACAACCACCATGACCAACATTCACAAGTCTCCCCTCTGCATATACCGTAAGCAATAGGTACAATATGGTTGTTTCCATCCATGCCTACAACTAAAAAATTTGTACCTTTGTATAGACCCTTTAAATGTGCCCCGTCGATTATAAACAAATGGCGAAGATGATTCACGACCGTACGAATCTGAATAACATAAAATTATTATAAACATCTTATAATAAACGTACTATAACAAAATACATTTAATTATTCAAAAAAGATAAGCATGACTTACTGAGACACCTATGGAAACGAATAACATCTCGAAACTCCTTCTTCATTTGTCTTGATACGTGTGACAGTCCCTGGGTTTTTTCTTTCTAGATTGTAACAATAATACGGTAACATTTCAAATGATTCTTGTTAGTTACACACACAGACCTTGATAGATCTTAAGCACTCGGAGATCGTTAGTGTTGCCTATGTAATCACAAGCACACTAATAGAAGATCTCTACAACTTGGTATTGTAGCGGAAAATAAATACAAGTTATAATAACTAAGAACACTTTTGATCCTCTATGGATCTTTGATTATAGAAACTCTATGTTTCGGATAGAATACAAGACTTGAGAAACTTGAGAAAAGCTTATCTATTGCTAACTATCATGGTTTCTTATATAGGCAAGAAACCCTAAAGAAGCGTTGACAATTTACGCTTCTACTACTAAACTAGACTAAGCATGCATCTAGACAAGCATGCAACTAATCATATTGTTTTGTTAATCATCGTGTTTATTCTGAGAGAGCTCTACATAAACGGCGCCAACCTATCTTTAATACGGCGCTGACTTTTACTCTAAACTGAGCTTATCTCTCCTACGTGGTTCCCACTTTCAGCAGCAACACACTGTCTGCATTAACACTTCTGCTGAAGTATAACTTCGGCAGAATCCTTTCTTCTTCGGTAGAATCTCTTCAACTGAAGCTTCGGCAGAATCAGAAGATTATGCTTCGGCAGAATCAGTAGCTTTCCATAATTCCCAACAATCCTCCCCTAAACTGGAATTTGACTAGGTTAAGTTCCAGTTTCCTTGATAGATCAATAATGCTGTTGAGGATTGTAACATTTTCCTTGAGGATTGTACCATAATGTTGTTTGAGCAATGAGTGGACAAGATCTTGAGGAGCAGCAACCAATAGTCAGAAGAAGAACATTTGTATGATGACTGAACAGTGAAACACCAGATCTTTGCAGCAACATATGACATCTTGTACATCAAAACGGATAAGTTCAATACTATTCTCATCACTTCCAGGTGTGTTAACTCCTGTGAGAGGTGAATCATTGAAATTAATGGATTTGATGTCTCTTTACCAATAGCCATTACTACTGGAGTAGCCACATGTTTGAGTTCGAAAACTATGGTACATTGATAACCATCTGATTTATTGGCAAACCAGCAACCATATAAACGGATTTGGCTTGTCTTTACCTGTAGCCGTTTGCTCAGGACTAGTCAATTCTTAGAATTTGTGAATTGAGCACCAAATATGGATTCAGTTGCCTTTACCACATGCCATATACATGTGGGCTAGCCAATTCTTGGATTCCAAAAAGGAATAGACCATGGTGAATTGATGACCATACAACCCTCAGCAGTTAAGCATGGGTGGTTGCAAACCCTATGATTTTGAGCAAACCATTACAGCTATCAACAGATTTGATGTGTCTTTACCAAAGCTGTACCCTTTGGACTAGCCAACTCTTTGACATACACAAGGTACATCAGGTGAGTTAAAGACCATCAAAATTGAATAACAAACAAACCTGTTTTTTTTTTTTTTTTTTTTTTTTTTTTTTTTTTAACTAAGAAAAATTTATAAAACTGAAAGAGCTTAATAATAAGTTGAAAAGGAAAATTAAAAACTTAATTTTTATTAAATAAATGCTATCACTATTTTTAAAAGGATGTTTTTGTAAGTTTTCTTTTTATGAAGGTCTATTACTTAAAAAAAATTAGACAAAAATAGACAAATAACATAAACAAAGCAAACTGAAATGAACAAAACAAGGTAGTGCAGAGAGTACCAAGTGTCCTGATATATATGAAGAAGAGGCCTATTGCAGTTGTTGAAGTTGAGTTTTGATCAATCCCACCAGTGCTAAAGCAGAGTGCCTTTCATTTCCCACTGGATCTGGAGGAATTTCCAATTTCTAGCTCAGCATCTTTTCCATAAGTCTTTTAGGCAGAGGGTACTTTCTTTCAGACAACATGCACACAGTGATTCCACCTTTAGTTTCAAGGACATGCACCCGAGGGAGAGGATAGAATCTCCAGGATATAAGCTTCCACCGATGTGAGTTTTCCCAAATGGAAGATGCTTTGCTGTTGGGAATGTGGGAGTTCAACAGAACTTGAAGATCTCCTGGTAAAAACATCCCAGAACCTTGAGGTTTCTTGTTGCAGTAATGGGTGGAAACTTGAGTGAACAGAGAAATTAAGTCTGCCCTGTCGATCAAGTGTAGAATTTCCTTTAGAAAGGTGAATTCCATTAAATTGGAGTTCCTTCGAAGAAGAACATTCATCTCATCATCCTTTAATTTCCACTCTATCACCCCATCTGAGTGTCCATCAGGAAAATCAGCAGCAGACCCTTCTACAATGAAAGTTGAGTCATCAGCTTCAAGATCAAAAGGAGATATTTTGGCCATTTTCTTCTGCCTTCTCCCAGGCTGATAGATATCCCTAGAGGGAGCATTTTCATCTTCTGTATTGGTAGAAGGACTTGTATTAGCAGATGGAGACTGGGTTGAAGTGCGAAGTGCTTTCATCCTGTGGAATATCTTTATCGCCCTCTCTGTTTTAGTTTCTGTGAGATCAGCTTCCTTTACTTCAGAATCTGCCAGTGTGACAACAGGTGCCACTGAGGGAGAGGGAGCTGATGCTTCAGGTGCTTCAGGAGGAATGGAAGATGGTTCAGCAGATTGACCCTTGGTTGTAGAGGAGGCAACTTCAGAAGTTGCTTCAGCAGGAATGACTGGAGAGGATTCCTTGGTTGGAGCATCATCAGCCTTGAGTCTTTTGGCTTCTGGAGCAGCTTCATTCTCTGAAATCCTCTTTAGGTTGAGAGATTTTGCTAAAGATAATGATCTTTCCTCCATGATTTGGTTATATTTGCGATACAGGACATGATCAGGAAAAGTCTTGACTTGTTTCATTGTTAGGCCAGAGTTGGACAATGAGTATTGGTTTTTCACCACCCTTCTTATTTCATCTTTAGTGGGAGGTTTGTTTTTGGCCTTCTGAGCTTGGATGGCCCTCTTTTGTGCAATTGCTTCTTGCCTCCTTTGTCTTCCCTGAGCCATCATTCGCTCCACATAATTGTCACTGAGGAAATCTTCACCTAATATACTTTGAGCCAGATAAGGTCTTGAAATGACTTGCTGAGTTAGAATATCCCAGTGTTCTGCAGGCATCTTAACCCTCAGTTCATCTAGTTCTTTTCTTCTCTCAGGAGTTAGAGATGAAAATTCCTTTGTTTCAAGTTGTTTAGCCAATGCTACACTTTCCTTTGACATCTCAAACTCTGCCAATCTACTTGCTTGACCTAGTCTTTCCTCCTCAGTCACCAGGTTAGGACCAAGCTCATCTTCAGAGATGACATTTTTCCCTTTATCATCCGGCTGCTTAGCACACTCCTCTTCAGTTAGATCAACTATAGGAATTTCTACTGGAGTGATCAAGACAACAACATCAGGAAGATCTGCTGAAGGTGAAGGGCCTGATGGTTCTTGAACAAATGAAGATTGACCAATGTCTGGAGATGCATCCTCCAATTGCATATCAGCAGATGCAGCCTTATCAACCCCAGGTTCCTCTGAAGCTTCAGAAGAAACCTTATGAAGATCAGATCTCTTTCTTCTGGTGTACAGAACAGGTTTCTTCTTCTTTGATGAAGTGGTAGCTACTGATGAAGGGTCATTGAGAGAGACTTCAGCCAACATATCCAGAGACCCAAAGGGAGGAACTTCTTGTTCTTCATCAGAGGAAACCACAAGTTTCCTTTTGGAAGACCCTTTTAGATTGTGCTCTAAGACCTTAACCTGATTCTGCAGTTCTTCAATTTTACCCCCAAGAGACAATTTGGTCTCTGCAAGTTCCTTTTTCAGATTATTAACCTCTGCAGCATACCTGTTGACAAGAGCATACACAGATGAGAGTGAAATGGGGTCCTCAGCTCCACCAGCAGATTGCTCTGTGGTAAGGGGAGCCTCATTGGACCTTTCAGTAGAAACATGGTCATGCTCAAGATGAGGAAGATCTTCATCGAGAGGATCCCTCACAGGACTTGGTGTGGGTGGTCTATTAAGATCTGACTCAACATGAGTATCAAGTGTGGGTGAAGGACTGTCACAGAGTGGCTGGTCTGGAGCAACATGAGTTGCTTCAACAGTAGAGGATGGGCCCTCATCAATGTTAACCAATGGATTACCATCAGTAGCCACAGGTGAGGTAGGAGGATTATGATTCATATTCTCCTCATCAGCAGCCTCATTACCTTGAGGCAACATGGCTTCTAGCAAGGGATGATGTTCCCCCTGAAAGTTGGTTCTCATAGTAGCAAACAGTTTAGCAGTCAAGGAACCTATAGGATAAAAGGCTTGGGTTTGGGTAGAGGTGTCTAATATAATTTGTACATTAAAAATTTTCCCTTTGTCTTTTGAATATTTTCAACCATGTTTTCGAAAATATACTTAGAAAAATTGAATGTTACCCCTTGGGAAAGACACACAATACCATAGCCCAGTCGTGTAGAGAACTGGTCCCATCCTCCAGTCTTGTTGCTTATGCATTGGAGCAGAGTGTGAACCAGGAACCTCCATTTTGGGCAGAGTTCCTTCTTTAGCCACATATCTGTTCTTGTTCCTCGATACCCAACAGCCCTTAGTCCATTCAGCACATCTTCCTGATTAGTGTAAAATACTCCATCAGCATCTTCCAAGTGAAGCTTCCTCCTAATCAGGTCCTCTGTAACATTGTACTCTTTTTCATCAATCACAGCCCTAATCTCTGTCTCGTTCCTCTTCTCAGCAGTTGCCCAAAATTGAGTAATCAGAGATTCATATATCTCATTTGGAGAATGAGTTAGAGCATAACAAATTTTGGACCTTTTCAGAAATTCCACCATTGGTTCGTACAATTCATAACCTTTGCCATTACCCAGAAATGCAACTTTGTTGTGATCATGTTTAAATTCAAGAGCCATGAGGGATATGAGTGTTTAGGATTATGATTTTGAAATGGTGAGATTTTGTGAAAGTGGAATGAGAGGGAAATTGTTTGTTCTGAAGCGAGTGATGGTGGGTGGAATGTTTTTGCCCAAATTAAAGTCAAAGAAAAATTGACCGTTTGGTTGACCATTGCTGACGTGTATGACAACTTTGACCCAATCCAAATTAGCACTTCAGCAGCAACCCATGATCAATCTGCTGAAGTTGTAGCTTCAGCAGAATGCATCAAAGATAAGAATATCTTCGGTAAGTTTCTAGAATTACTGTGCCACCCACTTGCATTAAACTCATTGAACCTTGAATCCGTCTATAAAATGATCCCAATGTAACTCATCTTTTCACCAAGATCCCCAAATATTTACCACAAACCCTAGAAGCAAAATAAACTCAATTAACCCAATTGCGCCATGAATACCAAACCTGAGATCATAGATCTCACTTCCTCATCTTCCTCATCCTCTTCATCATCATCAAGTGGTGAATCAAACCCATGGTTCCATTACTTTCCTCAACCCTATCCAAGACCAAATAAATCGCCCTTTCTTTCTTCTTCAGAAGATGACAGTGTAGTGAATCCAAGTGAATCTGCTGATGATTCTGATGACTCCTATAAGGAGGGAACTTCTTACTCCCAACCTCCAGCACCTCGGTCTCAACAAAGACCTCGTGCCAGGAATCCGCCACTCCCCAAAGATAGAGAGGTGGTTCTTGGTCTCACTGCGCCATCTTTTGGTGCATGAACACACATCGTATAGTAGAAGGGCTTAAGGAGGGTGGATCGATTGCATTTTGGTTGAAATGAATAGATGAAGCACAAAGGACACGATAGTTCTCTTCGTCATCCTGCGTGGTCATCGTCATCATCAATCGTTTTCATCAATCCATCCTCCCATGTTGGTCCTTAGCATCTTCGTCGTGCTGGTCATGCATATCCAACCAGCCAGTTAAGCGGAATGGGTGGTTACGCAAGACCTACAAAAGCAAAGCCAGCATTTAACGCATATCCAGCATTCCATTAGATTTCGGAATGAAAGATATACATTAGATTAGGCTTAGCTTAATTGTACAGCTCGTATCTTGAGGATGCAAAATAGAAGGTTGACTTTATGTAAGCTGTAAGCTGTAAACTGTTTCTTGAATGAATGAATGAACAATTTGACTTCAATTTCTTTTCTTTCAGTATAATCTTCAGTAGAATCAAATTGTATGTTTTAGTATTTGTTATCAGAAGAAACAAGCAACACTCTTTCAACTATCTGACCATGTACAAATGAGCCACTCTTGATGAATTTGATCTTGATCATGGGATGTATATACTGCAATCCAGATAAGGAACAGACAAAATGCAGTACGGACAACTGCAAAACAGACACTAAAACATACACAACAACAAAAACAAACAAACTAGAGAAATATTAGAAGTTAGTGTTAGAAAGCAAACTAATATACAAAAACAAACAAAAATCTGCAGAGTGCACAAAAACAAACAAAAATCTGCAGAGTTTGCACAAATCCTCCCCTGAGGCATATGCCTCCCCTGAGGCCTATGCCTCCCCTTAAACTATGCAGTCAAGGGTTTAGCATTCCAATATTGACCACGAGGTGTTGAAACCTTGGTCCATCAAACGCTTTTGTTAATAAGTCTGCCACATTATCATCAGTATGGATTTTAGCCACTTTTATCAAATGTTTTTCATAAGCATCTCTTATAAAGTGGTGCCTGATTTCAATGTGTTTCGTTCGACTGTGAAAAACTGGATTTTTGACTATGCAGATGGTACTTTGATTATCTATATGAATTGTAGTATTCATAAAGTTGTACCCATAGTCCAGCAATTGGTTCTGAATCCAAAGGACTTGTCCACAGCAATTTGCAGCAGCAACGTACTCTGCTTCAGTAGTTGAGGTGGCCACAATTGTTTGTTTCTTGCATTGCCAAGAAATCAACCTTTTGCCTAGAAATTGGCAGCCTCCAGTTGTGGATCTTCTATCTAGATTTGCACCAGCATAATCACTGTCACTATATGCTTCCAACTTGAAAGGAGATTCTTTTGGGTACCAAAGGCCTAAAAGTGGTTGGCCTTTGAGGTACTTAAAGATCTTCTTGACATCATTGAGGTGGGAAGCAAGTGGAGTGACTTGATGTCGAGAACAAACACTCACAGCAAATGTAATATCAGGTCTTGAAGCTGTCAAATACATCAATGAACCAATCATGGACCTGTACAGATGAACATTCACAGGCAGATCTGGTTCATTATTTGCTTTAGCCTTTGGAGCTTCATAAGGTGTTGTGGCAGTCCTAACACCTTCCATACCAAACTTCTTCAAAATGTCCCTTACATATTTATCTTGACTGATAAAGATGCCATCTTGTTTCTGCTGAACTTGGAGACCCAAAAAGAAAGTAAGTTCTCCCATAGCACTCATTTGAAATTCACCCTTCATAAGTTCCTCGAATTCCCTGCACCAAGCTTCGTTTGTGGAACCAAATATAATGTCGTCCACATACACTTGCACCAGAATGATGTCTGAGTAATTCTTCTTGAGAAACAGTGTTTTATCGATAGCTCCTCTCCTATAGCCATGCTTCAGCAGGAATGATGAAAGCCTAGCATACCAAGCTCTTGGAGCCTGATGTAAGCCATAGAGAGCTTTAACAACTTTGTAAACATGATTTGGGTGATCTGGGTCTTCGAAGCCCTTGGGTTGAGTGACATAGACCTCTTCTTCAATCTCACCATACAGAAAAGCACCTTTGACATCCATTTGATACACCATGAAGCCCATATAAGAAGCATAAGCCAGGAAAATGCGAATTGCTTCAACTCTGGCAACAGGTGCAAACACTTCATCATAATCAATCCCTTCCTCTTGTCTGAAGCCTTGAGCTACTAATCTTGCTTTGTTTTTGATCACAACACCCCGAGCATCTCTCTTATTCTTCAGAACCCACTTTGTCCCAATGGCATATTTGCCATCAGGGAGTGGTACCAAGATCCAAACCTGCTGATTGTGAAATTGTTGCATCTCTTCTTGCATTGCTTCTAGCCAACTTGAATCATTTAGAGCTTGAGATACACTGGTTGGTTCCACTTGAGAGAGAAAACAAGCAAACAGACAATGTTTGAAGTCTGTGTGATTGTCTCTTTGTTGGTTGGAGACATAAGAGAGAAAAGCAATCTGTCTAAATTGAGGACTTGTGATAGCCCTTCGAGTTCTAACAGGTGCCAGAAGATCACCTATGATGTTAGATTGAGGATGAGCAATGTTGATCCTCTGAGTAGCTGTGGGGTTGACTTCAATGGATGAATCAAGATTAGTGATGGTTGGTTCAAATTCAGCATCATAAGAGGGTAAGGTGAAGATGCCAGCTTTGGGTTGATGATTTCCAAGATCTGAAGGTTTTGGAAAGCGTGTATAGGGTTCACCAAAGTCTGAAGATACTTGAGAAGGAACAGCATAGCCTTCAGCAGATTTGGGGATGGAGGGTGTGACAGAGTCAACTTCAGCAGACACGTTGTTTCTGCTGACTCCTTCATTAGCTACCCCTTCTTTCAGTTTCTCTGCTTCAAGCGTGGCTGCAAATTCTTGAGTCTGAAGCCTAGCAAGGTCCTCAGCATAATGAGAGTCATCTTCATCACTCGAATCAGCAGTATCCTTGGAGGTGGTACCTGCAATATTGTTAGGGGAGAAAGAAGGCACAAGTATGGGTTGCTCATCATCTTCAAACTCATTTTCAGAGTCATCATCAAAGGGACCTGCATGGTTAGTTGGAGATTCTTGAGAAACTGCATTTTGATTAGCCAAGTGTCTAGTGTAACCCAAGGAATCAGTTAAGTAGTCAAGGTCAAAAGACCAAGAATGACCCTGTCCTTGAACATTATGCTTATCTTCCAAAAATCTCAGGTTCAATGTCTCCTCTATCTTCTTGGCTTGCAAATTGTACACCCTGTAGGCCTTACTATGAGCTGAATAACCCACAATATAACCATCATCAGCCTTCTCATCAAACTTTCCCAACGGATCACTGGTGTTCAGAATGGTCACTTGACAACCAAAAGGTTTTAGGTAGTGAATGACAGGAACCTTTCCAAAGAGAAGTTCATATGGGGTTTTGAGTTGTGGTCTGGTAATGGACACCCTGTTTAGCACATAGCAGGCAGTGCCAACAGCTTCAGTCCAGAACATAGTGGGCAGTTTAGAGTCTGCAAGCATAGATCTAGCAGCCTCTATTAAGGTCCTATTCTTTCTTTCAGCCACCCCATTTAGTTGTGGGGTTCTTGGATTACTATAGTCCCTTTTTATGCCTTTTGACCCACAGAGTTCTATAAGAATAGCATTTTTGAACTCTGTCCCATTATCACACCGAATTCCCTTAACCTTTTTGTTCAACTGATTTTCAACAAGAGTGATGAATTCAGTCAGCACTTGGGATGTTTCATCTTTGGTTCTGAGAAAGAAAACCCAACAAAATCTGCTATAGCCATCAGTGATAACCAAACAGAAGAACTTATGATCAATGCTTTTGACTTGAGTTGGACCAAACAGATCCATGTGAAGCAACTGAAGAGGTTCAGTAATGATGCTCATAGCATTGATAGCTTTGTAAGAGGCTCTGTGTTGTTTTCCTTTGTTGCAAGCGACACAATTATGATCATTTGTGAATACTTTGGTGGGAAGTCCTTCAACAAGACCCATTTTAGAGAGTTTGTTAATGGTCTTGAAATTCACATGCGCCATTCTTCTATGCCATTTAGTGGACTCATCAAGAGATGCTTTAGCCACCAAACAAGTGAGATCACCACCTGGTTGAACTTCATTAAGGTTGAATGTGTATAAGTTGTGAGTTCGAGGAACTTTCAGCAGAATTGAAGTTTCTTCTGGGAGTTTGAAGTCTTTAGACAGCACAAGACATTCATTCTCAGTGAAGAGAACTTTATTCTTAGTGTCACAGATTTGTGAAACAGAGAACAAGTTGAAATGCTGAAGTTCCTTAACATAGTACACATTTTCAAAATCTAGATGAGGTGTCTTTATGGTGCCTTTCCCTGTGATACTACCATCACTTCCTCCAAAAGTCACATTCCCTCCTCCTTCTATAGGGACAAAATTGTGCATCATATCCCTGTTTCCAGACATGCTTCTGGAACAACCACTATCAACAATACCAATATTCTTATGCTTAAGGGGATGATCCTACAAACAACAACAGAAAATATATACAAACAGTTAGTATTCAGAGGAGGCTCAAGTCATTACTGACTTGAACCTGCCTTGTGGATCACAGGTTTAGGACATGAAGATTTAGAGGATCCACCATTGTTCTTGGTCCTCCATTGATAATTTGGTCCCTTGTTAGTCCAAGAACAACCTGCTGAGGGCTTCACAGCAGTGCTCCCATATCCCATCCCAGCATACATAGAGTCAACATATGTAGGCCAATAACCATGTTTAAAGTATGAGCTAGTGGGTTGAACATATGGTCTGTTAACTGAACCTCTCCAATGAGAGTCAGTCTTTGCTGCTTGAGGGACATAAGGTGGAATATTAGCAACATTGGTCCAGTTAGGTTTGTGTTTCTGGAGAGTAGCACATGCACCCAATCTTTGTTCATAAAAATCACAATCCTTAATCAAATGAAATTTACTGCCACATACAAAACATGTCTTCTTCTTAGAAGTTTTATTCAAATAGGAAGATGTTGGATTACATGCAGAAGTACTTAAATCCGATACATTCAAGGAATTGATTTTAACAGACTGATTATTCAAACATTTAAAAGATAAGTCTTCAGGAGAAACTGTCTTGGAAGTTGATTCCTCAGCAGCTTCCCTAGAGGGCTCACAAGTAGATTGGGGTGCAGGCTTGGGTGTTGGTTCAGGCTTGGGAAGGTCAGACTTCTCATTTGAATCACAGCTTTTATAGGAAGTAGACCCTTGATCCGATGAATTGTCACTGTCAGAGCAAGAGACAAAATCATTAGATGAGGTATCAGGGTCTGGCAAGTCTTTTGACTTTTTGCCATATAGGTGATGTGATCCATCAAAGTCAACAGTGATGGATAGGTCTGTGGGCATAAATTCACCTCTTATAGGTCCAGGGACATCATGCAAATCACCTTCTTTTAAAAAATTAGCTAACCCTGCTGATGTAGGTTTACGCCCATCATACTTAGCTTCTGGGCCTACATATTTTTGAAAACCTAAACCTATCGGGCATGTCTGAGATTGACTAGTATAGATGATTCTATTTAAGCTTTTACCAGACATTTGCCATTCATTATTCCTAGCAATTTCCTCAGCTAGTTTTTCTTTAAGCTCTAGGTTCTCAGACACAGCTTCATCCTTTGCTTTCTCAGAAAGTTTAAGTAATTATTTGCAACTTCTAGATCAAACTGTAACACTTTTATCTTTTCTTCATAAGCTATTTGATTCTTCTGAAACCACACTTTTTGTCTTTCTACAGTTTTTAATGCAAGTTTATGAGCTTCATTATCAATATAGCATGCATCAAACTTAGGTTTCATAGCATCAAATTCTTCTTTAAGTTCATTGTATCTAAGACTACAGCCAAATATACAATTGTGTACCTGAGATAGTCCCATCAAGGCAAACTGATCATGCCTTTCATCCGAAGTGCACCTTGCAAGCAGTCCAAGCTTGTCAGTATCATGAGCTTCCTCATTAACAGGTTCATGTGTAGTCCAGTTGACCTGTTCATCCATGGTGAGGAGAGCTGCTGAAGCTCCAGCTTCCTGCTGTTTCTGCTGATAGGAAAGATATTTGGCTCCATCTCCATCCTTTATGTCCTTGCATTCTCTTGAGAAATGCCCCATCTGATGACAAGTGTAGCACTTGACTTTCCTCCTATCAAAGCGAGCTGGTTCTTTTCCCTTGAAAACAAACTTCCTTCCAGCCTTCTCTTCAAACCTTTTGATGTCCACTGACAGCAATGCCACCTGCATTTTCAGCTTCATTTCCTCCATTTCAAGAGGGTCCACCTGATCAAAGTCTTCATATGCAAGATACTGCTGAGTATCATAGTCAGCAACAAACGAATGAAGAACATCCTCCATCACACTGCTAGTCTTAGGTTGTGAAGATTGTGGAGTGGGACGAGTGTTATGTGGTGGAGTGGGAGAGCAGGATGCTGGAAAGTAGTTGGAACTAGGGGATGATGGAAAATAGTTGGAACTAGGAGCTTGTACCATCATGTTGGAGTGAGAAGTCCCAACAAAAGCTGCATGGTTAGAAGAAGATGTACGATAGGGAGTCCTGACATCTGGTTCAAGAGTTCTGAGTCTGTTGTATAGCTCATCAAAAGTGAGCATGTCCAACCCTCCTTTAGCCTTGAGTGCAATACTAACATGCAACCATGATGGCGGCAAGGACCGCAAGAACTTTGAGTTGCAATCTTCATTATCTGGTTTAGCATTCAGCTGATTCAGCTGACTCAAGATCCTATGGAACCTGTCGTATCCCTTGTGGATACCTTCTTCTTCTGATATGTTGAAGTCCTGAAACTGTTGTCTTAGCATGGACTTCCTCATTCTCTTTGATTCTTCATTTCCTCCGAACCTTGCTTTGAGAGCCATCCATATGTCTTTAGCATCATCCATATGGTGAAAATCACATAGATGATCTTCAGGTATGGCTTGAAGCAGAATTGTCTTCACTTTATGCTCTCTCTGCATGGCCAACACTTCTTCAGCAGTCTTTGGTGGAGCCATGATAAACTTCCCATCCCTGTCAGGAATCATTTTCTTTAAACTGTTTCCTTTCTTTACAACCTCCCACAGATTCCAATCAATATTGGAAATCCAGTTTTCCATCTTCATAGTCCAAAGTTCATACTCTTCCCTTTTTAAATAAGGGAATTTACCATTGCTGTTTGTGAGACTGAGCTGTTGCATGGAAGTGGTGTTGGTGTTGTTTGTGTTGGTGACTTCATTTTCATTATCGGATCCAGGCATGGTGAATGAATGTTTGATTGTATGGGGGTGAGAGTGGTTCTTAGTATCGTAGAGACTTTCCCGAGGCTCTGATACCACTTGTTAGTTACACACACAGACCTTGATAGATCTTAAGCACTCGGAGATCGTTAGTGTTGCCTATGTAATCACAAGCACACTAATAGAAGATCTCTACAACTTGGTATTGTAGCGGAAAATAAATACAAGTTATAATAACTAAGAACACTTTTGATCCTCTATGGATCTTTGATTATAGAAACTCTATGTTTCGGATAGAATACAAGACTTGAGAAACTTGAGAAAAGCTTATCTATTACTAACTATCATGGTTTCTTATATAGGCAAGAAACCCTAAAGAAGCGTTGACAATTTACGCTTCTACTACTAAACTAGACTAAGCATGCATCTAGACAAGCATGCAACTAATCATATTGTTTTGTTAATCATCGTGTTTATTCTGAGAGAGCTCTACATAAACGGCGCCAACCTATCTTTAATACGGCGCTGACTTTTACTCTAAACTGAGCTTATCTCTCCTACGTGGTTCCCACTTTCAGCAGCAACACACTGTCTGCATTAACACTTCTGCTGAAGTATAACTTCGGCAGAATCCTTTCTTCTTCGGTAGAATCTCTTCAACTGAAGCTTCGGCAGAATCAGAAGATTATGCTTCGGCAGAATCAGTAGCTTTCCATAATTCCCAACAATTCTAACGATGAACCCCTTAGCATCTGTAATACGCTTACATAGCGCGTTCGGGGTCAAAGGAACTTCCTTTTAGTCGAGCAAGTTTTTCAACACCCAAGGCAGTGAACCTAATCGTTGTAGTGTAGTATTAGGGTAAGCCACGGGAATTGATATCGTTCTCTAGGGGAATAGGAATGCTAGTGAGAAGTTACTACGCTAAGGTTAGGGTTGAGGAAGATTATTTTTTATCTTTTTATGTTTTTTTAGGAAATGGAAATGTACGAATCTAGGGGTTTGAATTTGGGGGGTTGGTATTTCTACCGATTACTTCTACTTATCTAATTATCTAATTAACTAAGGTGAGGGTAGTCTATGTCTATTGTTGTGTGCTCGTATGATGATTAAAAATGTATTTACTTAGGCATTATTACTCTCTAGTTATCTCCTATTGATGGTTGAATTGTCACGTCCTTATTCTTAATTGCGTCGTGTCTCTAAGGTCGTAGGGTATGCGTTTATCCCTAACTCTTTGAAGCTACCAAAGGTTAATGACTACAAAATCTCTAGGATTTATAAACTTTAACTCTAAGGTATTATTTGGATGTATAGCCTACAATTACTCTAGGTGATTATAAACTAAGGTTCAACAAAGATTAATCAAGCATTAACAACACAACGAATGACCTATCGCAACACTATGGCAATCACAACTAAGATAAGAGACAACCAATCAATATTCAATAACTAAGTTTCATATTACCTAAGCAAACACACAAGTAAATTAGCCGGACATGGGGAACATGCAAGCATACACACAATCAATTGAAGACATAATTAAATTAATGAAGTAAAACACTTATCTTGATGTAAGATAGGGTATGGAACCCTAAAATACTGTACAAGACAACCTTGGTTCGGTTTAGGTTTTTACTCCACAAAACTACACACTGAAAACTAAAAAATTCGGTTTCTATATATAAGGTTACAACTACGACGACGTCACCCTTTAGTTTGTGACGCCGTCGGGTCGCCGTCATTAGGGTTTCGTCTTGGCCACGTTAGCATTGCGACGACGTCACCTTATGCCTGTGACGCCGTCTCCTTCAGTCTCTGACGTCGTCTGGATCAAATCTAGGCCGTCTGAGTTGCGACGCCCTACTCTTTTAACACCTGATGCCGTCACTTGAAAATAAGCAATTTGGCTACTGAGTCGTCACAAAACTTGTTCCGACGGCGTCACAAGTATAACCTGACGCCGTCCCCTTTCAATTCAGCAGCTTGAGTGTCTCGATTCTTGACTTTGGCCATTTTCTTCGTATATTCGCGCCTTTTCGTCCGAATAAGTGTCATTCCAGCAATTTGCCTTCAAGAGACCTAAAAAGTGAAAATGAACGATATTAAGTAATAACGGATACAAAAGTGATCAAATAAGGGCTTAAATGACCCCTCAAAAAGGTACATTTTAAAACCTTATCAAATATCCATACACTTGGTATTTGCTTGTAGCCAATTAATTTATAAGTTAGAGGTCATGAAACATTAGTTTAGAATGATTCACAACACATATAAGCCCCGCAAAAGTCATAACAAGCACGGAAATTACATACTAGCACCTCACATGGGGTGTTTGGATACTCACATCTCTCAGGTGTATATGAAATATAACAAGTTGGAAATGAAAGATAAACACTCATTAACCGGTCCTAGTACATAGATTACTAGAGGTGGCAAATTTAGACCCAATGGTTAAATTTGGGTCTAGTTGGGTAAATTTTTTTAATAAGATGAGTCTAAATGGGTTTAGTTTATTTTAATAGATGGGTCTAGATGGGTTTAGTTTATTTTAATTAATTAATATTGATGGATCTAGTTGGGTCTAATAATATACCCACATGGGTCTAGTAAAATATTTACATGGTTTAAGTTGGTTGTTAACTAAAATTATAAAAATCACTCACAGACTATTTTTATAAGTTTTCTTACGTTTCCATACATTTTTATCATTTTCCTCCGTTTTTATACGTTTTCGTCCGTTTTTTAACGTTTTGACCGTTTTACACGTTTTCGTCTGTTTTTTTACGTTTTTGTCCATTTTCGTATGTTTTTTTACGTTTTCGCCCTTTTTTCACGTTTCCATATGTTTTTTGTACGTTTTTGTCCGTTTTTACACGTTTTCTTATGTTTTTTTACGTTTTCGTCCGTTTTTTGACAAATTTTACGTTTTTGCACGTTTTCGTCAGGTTTTTTTTTTAAGTTTTCTCCGTTTTACACGTTTTCATCATGTTTTTTCTGTTTTTATCCGTTTTTACACGTTTTCATCAGTTTTTTTACTTTTTTGTCCGTTTTTACATGTTTCCGTCCAATTTTTTTTACGTTTTTGTCATTTTTTTACGTTTTCATATGTTTTTTTAAGTTTTCACCCGTTTTTTCAGGATTTTGTCCGCTTTTTTACGTTTTCGTCCGTTTTTACACGTTTTTGTTCCTTTTTTTTTACGTTTTCGCCCGTTTTTTCACGTTTTCGTCCGCTTTTTTACGTTTCTGTCCATTTTTACACGGTTTCGTGTGTTTTTTTACGTTTTCGTCCATTTTAACTATTTTTTTTACGTTTTCGTCCTTTTTAACTATTTTTTTTTACGTTTTTGTCCGTTTTAGCACGTTTTCGTCACGTTATTTTTACGTTTTTGTCCGTTTTCGTCCGTTTTTTTACGTTTCCGTCCGTTTTTACACGTTTTCGTCCGTTTTTTACGTTTTCGTCCGTTTTTTACGTTTTCGTCCGCTTTTTTACGTTTTTGTCCGTTTTTAGACGTTTTCGTCTGTTTTTTACGTTTTCGTCCATTTTAACTATTTTTTACGTTTTTGCACATTTTCGTCTGGTTCGTTTTACGTTTTTGTCCGTTTTACACGTTTTAGTCCGGTTTTTTTTATGTTTATATCCGTTTTTACACGTTTTCGTCGGTTTTTTTACTTTTTTGTCTGTTTTTACATGTTTTCGTCCATTTTTTTTACGTTTTTGTCCTTTTTTACGTTTCCGTCTGTTTTTTTACGTTTTCGCCCGTTTTTTCAAGTTGTTGTCCGCTTTTTTACGTTTTCGTCCTTTTTTTACGTTTTCGCCCGTTTTTCACGTTTTCGTCCGCTTTTTTACGTTTTTGTCCGTTTTTACACGTTTTCATCTGTTTTTTTTTACGTTTTTGTCCATTTTTACACGTTTTGGACCATTTTTTTTTCCTTTTTGTCAATTTTTATACTTGTAAAACGGACAAAAACATAAAAAAAACCTGTCGAAAACGTGCAAACAGACGAAAACGTAAAAAACAGACAAAAACGTAAAAAAAAAAAAACACTACAAACAGACAGAAACATAAAAAACAAAGAAAACGTGTAAAAGCGGACAAAGATGTAAAAAAAATGGACGGAAACGTGTAAAAATAGACAAAAACGTAAAAAACGGACGAAAATGTGTAAAACGGATAAAAACATAAAAAACAGGACGAAAACGTGTAAAGCGGACAAAAAAGTAAAAAAAACTGACGAAAACGTAAAAAAACGTCAAAATAGGACGAAAACGTTAAAAAAACAGGCGAAAACTTGTAAAAAGACTGACGAAAACGTGAAAAAACGGGTGATAACATAAAAAAACGGACGAAAACGTGTAAAAACAGACGAAAACGTAAAAAGCGGACGAAAACATGAAAAAACGGGAGAAAACGTAAAAAAACAGAAAAAAGGGGCAAAAACGTAAAAACAGACAAAACGTAAAAAAATGGACGGAAACGTGTAAAAACAGACAAAAATGTAAAAAAACTGACGATAACGTGTAAAAACAGACGAAAACGTAAGAAAGCGGACGAAAACGTGAAAAAACGGGCGAAAACGTAATAAACGGACGAAAACGTAAAAAAAATGGATGGAAACGAGTAAAAATGGACAAAAACGTAAAAAAAACGGATGAAAACGTGTGAAAACGGATAAAAACATAAAAAACCGAACGAAAATGTGTAAAACGGACAAGAACGTAAAAAAGAACTTTTTGAAAACGTGCAAAAACGGACAAACACATTAAAAAAAACGTCAAAATAGGACGAAAACGTAGAAAAACGGACGAACACGTAAAAAAACGTTACAAACAGACGGAAACGTAAAAAAACAAACGAAAACGTGTAAAAGCGGACAAAGATGTAAAAAAATGGACGGAAACGTGTAAAAATGGACAAAAACGTAAAAAACGGACGAAAACGTGTAAAAACGGATAAATATATAAAAAAACAGGACGAAAACGTGTAAAGCGGACAAAAAAGTAAAAAAACTGACGAAAACGTAAAAAACGTCAAATTAGGACGAAAACGTAAAAAAACAGGCGAAAACTTGTAAAAAGACGGACGAAAACGTGAAAAAACGGGCGATAACATAAAAAACGGACGAAAACGTTTAAAAACAGACGAAAACGTAAAAAACACGGATGAAAACGTGAAAAAACAGGCGAAAACGTAAAAAAAACGGACAAAAACGTAAAAAAAAGGGAAAAAACGTAAAAAGCAGACAAAACGTAAATAAATGGACGGAAACGTGTAAAAACAGACAAAAATGAAAAAAAAATTGACGATAACGTGTAAAAACAGACGAAAACGTAAAAAAGCGGACGAAAACGTGAAAAAACGGGCGAAAACGTAATAACGGATGAAAACGTAAAAAAAATGGACGGAAACGAGTAAAAATGGACAAAAACGTAAAAAACACGGACGAAAACGTGTGAAAACGGATAAAAACATAAAAAAAACCGAACGAAAATGTGTAAAACGGACAAGAACGTAAAAAAAAACTTTATGAAAATGTGCAAAAACGGACAAAAACATAAAAAAAGACGTCAAAATAGGACGAAAACGTAAAAAAACAGACGAAAACGTGTAAAAACGGACAAAATCGTAAAAAAAGGACGAAAACGTGAAAAAACGGGCAAAAACGTAAAAAAACGGACGAAAACGTAATAAAAGGGGCAAAAACGTAAAAAACGGACGAAAACGTAAAAAAATTGACAGAAACGTGTAAAAACAGAAAAAAATGTAAAAAAACTGACGAAAACGTGTAAAAACATAAAAAACCAGACGAAAGCGTGTAAAATGGACAAATAAGTAAAAAAAAACAGACAAAAACGTAAAAAAGCAGACGAAACCGTTTAAAAACGGACAAAAACGTAAAATAAATGGACGAAAACGTGAAAAAACGGGGGGAAAAGTAAAAAAACAGACGAAAACGTATAAAAATTGATGATAACGTATAAAAACGTAAAAAACGGATGAAACCAGACAAAAACGGATTAAAATATATAAAAACGTAAAAATACAGACGAAAACGGATGAAAACGTATAAAAACTGACGAAAACGTAAAAAATTGGATATTGAATACTTTTAGTCTTTGTTTACAGTAATTAATTATTATGTTCCATGATGAAATAAAAAAACTAGCAAAACCCAAAAAACCCGACCCGACCCGACTCATATACCCATTTATACCCATACCCATCTAGACCTATCCTTCCAAGTGACCCATCTAGACCCATACCCATATAGACTCATACCCATCTAAGACCCAAGACCCAACCCAACCCAACCCAACCCAACCATTTTGCCACCTCTATAGATTACCATATGCTTGAGACTAGATTAAACCTCCATCGCTTTGGCGTAAGCACTTAGGAAAGACTATCAAAGAGGTCTTTTAAAGGGTTGTAACGTTAGGCTTACGGTAGGGAAACAAAGGGTTTGGTGGGATAGGCTATTTAGTGGTGGCAAGTCAAAAATCTTTATGTTACAAGCATGCGAAGAATGGCGTTGCTAAGCCAAGAGTCGACACTCTAAACTCTAGATAACTGAAATAAACAAACATAAATTGAAAGATAGATGTAGGATGGTAGCCCGTACATTTTTTTTTGTCATACACTTTTACTCTACCATCCTCTACGATAACTTCAAAATAATAGGGATTTATAGGCACATCCCTACACTTGAGTTTTTATTATTCTAACACTAATTTGACCCGAATTGAAAAGATCAAAACACTTGGACTACATTATTACTCAAATAAAGGGAATTTGAATTTAACGTTCCCTTCCCGTCATTTCATAAAATTTAACTTTTCCCATGAGTCCCAATCGTCCCAAAACTGTGTACAAAGGATATGACTCGACTTAGCAACTTATGCAAGCAACTAGATAATTGAACTAAGGGTTTAGTGTGATAACAATAATGCACTAAAAGTGAGTGCATACAAGGTAGGCTAAGGCGATTTGGGTGTACATTTGGGGGTGGATTGTAAACAATGCTCTTCATTGATATTCCGGAAAACCGAAACATCACGAGAACCGCGAAAAGGATAGGCTCTGAGGGGTTAACTAGGGGTATCGTGTACTAAAGATGAGTACAACGCAAAGGTGTGGGGGAATTACTCAACCGATGTGGAAGAAGTAATTATATTACAAGTATCAAACAAGGGTTATCCTAATGCCTCTTATCATTTAGTTATTCATAACTACACAAGTGTAGTCTTACTAGCGATCTCGGGATGCATCACAAAACAAGTTCTAGAATCAATTATACTACCGGTTCACACTCTAAGCATCAAAGATGAATGCTTTAATTCCTACTAATCTAAGGGCGATCCTCACATTTTGGGTGGAATTTAAGTGGTAAAGGGTTTTTTTGTGCTAGTCATATAATTTCCTATCCATGAGACGCTTTATTAAGACTAATGGCCCACTCCTATATGTCATGAAAAATTTTAAATTTGGTGCCAAAATTACCCTAACCGATATTTCTCATGGTTTATTACACAAATGCAATTGGACAAAGCAAATAATCAAGGATAAGCATAGTTTCAAAGTTCCCGTTTTATTTTCTCTCCCTACACTTAAACTGAACATTGTCCCCAATGTTCCCCGAAAGTATCAAAGTTATGATAATGGAAGGTAATAAAAGACGAAAGAAACTAATACTCCCCTGATTAGCTCGGTAGGATCCGTGTGAAGTGGTGGTTACATCTTTCTTCAAGAAGAACGTTTGCGTTAAAAGCTCCTTCTCATCTTATGTATTTTCTTCTTGGTAAATTAAACCTGCACACTTGAAGAAAACCAACGAAACCTTCGCATAAAATCGGCGGTAACAATATATATAAGACTCTACTAAACTAGGATATAATGCTTGTGGAATGGATGTTTACAGATTTTCTGGAAAATTAAGACCTGGAAAATTCCAAAAAGTTTATAAATAGCTCAGAAAACGAGAAAAAGTGATAAGCTGTTTCTGCTCCTCCTGACGCCGTCAGGTTATCCTGACAGAAACTGGTCTGCGATTTTCTGGAAAATTTACATCTTTAGAATCTGGAAAAATTTCCTGCAAAACATCCATTATGACTCGATACAAGCATTTGACTCGAACAAACACACATGTATATCTTTTAATTAATTGTAATTCTCATGTTCACGTTACTTTTGAAAACGTGTGTAATCCTCCCTACACTTATCCCTTATGTAAAATACCTTTTATGTAATTAAAACGAGGTTAAAGACAAAATAAAGCATTTTTACAAATTTAAACATGAGAATAAACAATAAATAAAAGATACACGACACACAAACAAGCAAACAATTAAGCATGGGTTGCCTCCCACGAAGCGCTTTTCTTTATTTATGAGTCTTGTAGCTAGACTCGAAGTCGTGCCCCTACGTACCGATATAAGTAAGCCTATCCTCTAGAATGTCATAAGGATCAAACTTATCATTTAAGTTCCTAGTAGTACGTTTGGTTCGATATGCCTTTTCAAATTTCTCTCCATCGGGGTTATAGATCGTTATCCTAATGTGCCACTCTCCATTACCATCACTAGGCGGTCTATCTCAATCCCACTTATGCTTAGGCTTATCGCTCTCAACTTTCCACTTATTCATGACAAGTTTAACGGGCAAGCTTCCTAGGAACTCGGTCATCTTCCTAAATACTAAGGCGTCCTCGAACGGGTTCACTTCCATGTCCCTAGCCATTTCTTTTTCATGGAAAGTTGCTTTACTAGCAAAGGCTTCATCTAGGTAAAAAGGTCGTTGGGGACCTATGAGGTTCTTATCAATCCAAGGTCCGTATCTAGATGGCGCTCTATCCAACCTAATCTCATGTGGGATTTCCTCTTCTTTGTAGTAAGTATGCTTTTTGACATCGTAAATTGACCTAGCACTCCCCTCTCCTACCACTATTTTGGACATCTTACAATCAATGATGGCACTAGCGGTAGCTAAGAATCCTCTTCCTACTAGCAATGGGCATGTCGGGTCCTTATTCATGTCTGGCACATGGAAATCCGCCAAAAGAGTTAATTCTCCTACGTGTACTATCATGTCTTTTATTATCCCTACCGGATATGCAATACTACCGTCTGCTAGACCTAAGATGGTTTCCGTTGGTTCTATCTTACCTAAGTTAAGACTTATATGGAGGGACAACAGAACAAGATTGATGCATGATCCTAAGTCGGCTAGAGCATCGAGAGGTTTGGAAGTTCCAAGCCTACACGGAAGAGTAAATAGCCCGGGATCGTCTAACTTCTTAGGTAAATTATTTCACACAAAAGCGGACCCATGTTTTCCAAGTTTAAGTTCTAGCTCATATTTTTCTTTTAAAGCATTATAATAAGGTGCATGAGCTAAGACTTCAAGAACCGGTTTTTCTTGATGGAGTTCCTTGTACTCCTCCTCTAGATTATGTTTGGATTCTTGATTGACGGGTTTCTCAAGAGTAGGTTCTACCAATGGTGCGGGGCCTTGGTACCTCATTTTGGATTGCTTGAAACCCTTGTTGATAGCGTTTACCGAGTGAACCGATGGGTGTGAGGGGCATGGATGCGCACTCTCCCATGGTGAACAAGAACATGAAGTCGATGAAATCGAACTCACTTTTGGGTTCTTTATAGTATCACTTGGGAGTGCTCCAATTTCCCGGTCATTAAAGGCTTTTAAGAGGGCATCAAGCTTGTTTGTCATCTCGCCTTGTCGTCACTTAAAATCAGCTTCAAGCTTAGTCAATCGAGTTTCTTGAGATGACATAAATCTAGATGCAATTGCCTCAATACTAGTGGGGTTCCCGGTGGTTGGAGGGTTGAACCTATTGGGTGGACTAGATGAGCTTTGGGGTGTGCTTGAATTTTGGTTCCACTTAAGGTTAGGGTGATTCCTCCATGAGGGGCTGTAAGAATTTCCTAAGTTGTTTTGTTCGGGCTTGAAAGTGTACCACTTCTCTCCCGATTCGTCGGTACGAGTGGAGGCGTAGTCCGCAAAAGCTTGTTCGGGGAGTCTTGTGCAATCTCGAGTGTCGTGGGAACCACTACACAATTCACAAGGTAGAGTGATTTTGTTCACTTGTTGCGAAGACTTAGGATTTTTGTAGGAGCTCATTAGGAATTTAACTTGATCTTCAAGCTCGAGCATCCTATGGTTGGAAGATTGTGAGTCAATGGGAGGCAAGGAGATTGCCTTTATGGTTTTGGGCAACTCACGGGGGTCATTCCAACTTTCTTTGTCATAGAGAGCAAGGTCCTCTATTATACCCCATGATTCTTCCGCGGTGAGATCACTAAGTTTTCCACCGGCCGCTTGGTCAATGGATCGCTTAGTGGGGAAGTTGACATGATCGTAGAAGAGTTGGACTTGAAGCCAAAGATCAATGCTGTGATGAGGGACTCTATGGAGTAAGTCCTTGAATCGAGTCCATGCTTCGTAGAGAGATTCACCTTGACGTTGTTGGAACATCAAGATTTCATTCCTAAGCATGGTAGTTCTCCCCGGTGGGAAAAATTGAGCAAGGAAACGAGAGGTGAGATCATCCCAACTTGAGATGGAGCCGGCGGGAAGTCGCTCAAGCCAATTACTAGCTTGGTCTCGTAGAGAGAATTGGAAGAGACGCAGACGTGTGGTCTCCCGAGTAGTAGCATCGAGGTCGATGGAATCGACGATTTTAAGGAAATCCTTAAGATGCTGATTAGGATCTTCAGAACGAAGTCCATGGAATGCACATCCGTTTTGCACCAACCGGATGGTGTCGGATCGCAGGGCCGTAGTTTGGGCTTGGTCGGGAAGCTCAATGGTGTTTCTATAGCCTAGGTGGCTTGGTCTCGAGTATTCACCAAGAGTACGGCCTCTTGGCGGGTCATTTGGTGGTGGGTTGATGAGTGGTGGCTGGTTATCACCTTCCATGATGAAAAGTGATGGGGTTACTAACAAAGGTCACGAAGAAGGGGGATAGACTACGAGGAAGCTAAAAATGGGAAAAAAATCTTACTTGATAGGAATCAAGTAAGGAAACCTAAACGAGGTGGACTCCTAATTAGCTATTCTATTCCCCGGCAGCGGCGCCAAAAACTTGATACGCTTACACAACGCGTTTGGGGTCAAATGAACTTCCTTTTCGTCGAGCAAGTTTTTCAACACCCTAGGCAGTGAACCTAATCATTGTAGTGTAGTATTAGGGTAAGCCACGGGAATTGATATCGTTCCCTAGGGGAATAGGAATGCTAGTGAGAAGTTACTACGCTAAGGTTGGGGTTGAGGAAGATTATTTTTTATCTTTTTATGTTTTTTAGGAAATGGAAAGGTACGAATCTCGGGGTTTGAATTTGGGGGGTTGGTATTTCTACCGATTACTTCTACTTATCTAATTATCTAATTAACTAAGGTGAGGGTAGTCTATGTCTATTGTTGTGTGCTCGTATGATGATTAAAAATGTATTTACTTAGGCTTTATTACTCCCTAGTTATCTCCTATTGATGGTTGAATTGTCACGTCCTTATTCTTAATTGCGTTGTGTCTCTAAGGTCGTAGGGTATGCGTTTATCCCTAACTCTTTGAAGCTACCAAAGGTTAATGACTACAAAATCTCTAGGAATTATAAACTTTAACTCTAGGGTATTCTTTGGATGTATAGCCTACAATTACTCTAGGTGATTATAAACTAAGGTTCAACAAAGATTAATCAAGCATTAACAACACAACGAATGACCTATCGCAATTCTAGGTCAATCACAACTAAGATAAGAGACAACCAATCAATATTCAATAACTAAGTTTCATATTACCTAAGCAAACACACAAGTAAATTAGCCGGACATGGGGAACATGCAAGCATACACACAATCAATTGAATACATAATTAAATTAATGAAGTAAAACACTTATCTTGATGTAAGATAGGGTATGGAACCCTAAAATACGAAAACGTGAAAAAATGGGCGAAAACGTAAAAAAACGGACGAAAACGTTAAAAAAAAGGGCAAAAACGTAAAAAGCAGACAAAACGTAAAAAAATGGACGGAAACGTGTAAAAACAGACAAAAATGTAAAAAAACTGACGATAACGTGTAAAAACAGACGAAAACGTAAAAAAGCGGACGAAAACGTGAAAAAACGGGCGAAAACGTAAAAAACAGACGAAAACGTAAAAAAAATGGACGGAAACGAGTAAAACTGGACAAAAACGTAAAAAAAAACGGACGAAAACGTGTGAAAACGGATAAAAACATAAAAAAAACCGAACGAAAATGTGTAAAACGGACAAGAACGTAAAATTTTTTTTATGGAAACGTGCAAAAACGGACAAAAACATAAAAAAAAAAAAAACGTCAAAATAGGACGAAAACGTAAAAAAACGGACGAAAACGTAAAAAAACGTTACAAACAGACGGAAACATAAAAAACAAACGAAAACGTGTAAAAGCGGACAAAGATGTAAAAAAATGGACGGAAACGTGTAAAAATGGACAAAAACGTAAAAAACGGACGAAAACGTGTAAAAACATAAATATAAACAGGACGAAAACGTGTAAAGCGGACAAAAAAGTAAAAAAAAACTGACGAAAACGTAAAAAACGTCAAATTAGGACGAAAACGTAAAAAAAACAGGCGAAAACTTGTAAAAAGACGGACGAAAACGTGAAAAAACGGGCGATAACATAAAAAACGGACGAAAACGTGTAAAAACAGACGAAAACGTAAAAAACGGATGAAAACGTGAAAAAACAGGCGAAAACGTAAAAAAAAACGGACAAAAACGTAAAAAAAAAGGGAAAAAACGTAAAAAGCAGACAAAACGTAAATAAATGGACGGAAACGTGTAAAAACAGACAAAAATGAAAAAAAAATTGACGATAACGTGTAAAAACAGACGAAAACGTAAAAAAGCGGACGAAAACGTGAAAAAACGGGCGAAAACGTAATAAACGGATGAAAACGTAAAAAAAATGGACGGAAACGAGTAAAAATGGACAAAAACGTAAAAAACACGGACGAAAACGTGTGAAAACGGATAAAAACATAAAAAAAACCGAACGAAAATGTGTAAAACGGACAAGAACGTAAAAAAAAACTTTATGAAAATGTGCAAAAACGGACAAAAACATAAAAAAAGACGTCAAAATAGGACGAAAACGTAAAAAAACAGACGAAAACGTGTAAAAACGGACAAAATCGTAAAAAAAGGACGAAAACGTGAAAAAACGGGCAAAAACGTAAAAAAACGGACGAAAACGTAATAAAAGGGGCAAAAACGTAAAAAACGGACGAAAACGTAAAAAAATTGACAGAAACGTGTAAAAACAGAAAAAAATGTAAAAAAACTGACGAAAACGTGTAAAAACATAAAAAACCAGACGAAAGCGTGTAAAATGGACAAATAAGTAAAAAAAACAGACAAAAACGTAAAAAAGCAGACGAAACCGTTTAAAAACGGACAAAAACGTAAAATAAATGGACGAAAACGTGAAAAAACGGGGGGAAAAGTAAAAAAACAGACGAAAACGTATAAAAATTGATGATAACGTATAAAAACGTAAAAAACGGATGAAACCAGACAAAAACGGATTAAAATATATAAAAACGTAAAAATACAGACGAAAACGGATGAAAACGTATAAAAACTGACGAAAACGTAAAAAATTGGATATTGAATACTTTTAGTCTTTGTTTACAGTAATTAATTATTATGTTCCATGATGAAATAAAAAAACTAGCAAAACCCAAAAAACCCGACCCGACCCGACTCATATACCCATTTATACCCATACCCATCTAGACCTATCCTTCCAAGTGACCCATCTAGACCCATACCCATATAGACTCATACCCATCTAAGACCCAAGACCCAACCCAACCCAACCCAACCCAACCATTTTGCCACCTCTATAGATTACCATATGCTTGAGACTAGATTAAACCTCCATCGCTTTGGCGTAAGCACTTAGGAAAGACTATCAAAGAGGTCTTTTAAAGGGTTGTAACGTTAGGCTTACGGTAGGGAAACAAAGGGTTTGGTGGGATAGGCTATTTAGTGGTGGCAAGTCAAAAATCTTTATGTTACAAGCATGCGAAGAATGGCGTTGCTAAGCCAAGAGTCGACACTCTAAACTCTAGATAACTGAAATAAACAAACATAAATTGAAAGATAGATGTAGGATGGTAGCCCGTACATTTTTTTTTGTCATACACTTTTACTCTACCATCCTCTACGATAACTTCAAAATAATAGGGATTTATAGGCACATCCCTACACTTGAGTTTTTATTATTCTAACACTAATTTGACCCGAATTGAAAAGATCAAAACACTTGGACTACATTATTACTCAAATAAAGGGAATTTGAATTTAACGTTCCCTTCCCGTCATTTCATAAAATTTAACTTTTCCCATGAGTCCCAATCGTCCCAAAACTGTGTACAAAGGATATGACTCGACTTAGCAACTTATGCAAGCAACTAGATAATTGAACTAAGGGTTTAGTGTGATAACAATAATGCACTAAAAGTGAGTGCATACAAGGTAGGCTAAGGCGATTTGGGTGTACATTTGGGGGTGGATTGTAAACAATGCTCTTCATTGATATTCCGGAAAACCGAAACATCACGAGAACCGCGAAAAGGATAGGCTCTGAGGGGTTAACTAGGGGTATCGTGTACTAAAGATGAGTACAACGCAAAGGTGTGGGGGAATTACTCAACCGATGTGGAAGAAGTAATTATATTACAAGTATCAAACAAGGGTTATCCTAATGCCTCTTATCATTTAGTTATTCATAACTACACAAGTGTAGTCTTACTAGCGATCTCGGGATGCATCACAAAACAAGTTCTAGAATCAATTATACTACCGGTTCACACTCTAAGCATCAAAGATGAATGCTTTAATTCCTACTAATCTAAGGGCGATCCTCACATTTTGGGTGGAATTTAAGTGGTAAAGGGTTTTTTTGTGCTAGTCATATAATTTCCTATCCATGAGACGCTTTATTAAGACTAATGGCCCACTCCTATATGTCATGAAAAATTTTAAATTTGGTGCCAAAATTACCCTAACCGATATTTCTCATGGTTTATTACACAAATGCAATTGGACAAAGCAAATAATCAAGGATAAGCATAGTTTCAAAGTTCCCGTTTTATTTTCTCTCCCTACACTTAAACTGAACATTGTCCCCAATGTTCCCCGAAAGTATCAAAGTTATGATAATGGAAGGTAATAAAAGACGAAAGAAACTAATACTCCCCTGATTAGCTCGGTAGGATCCGTGTGAAGTGGTGGTTACATCTTTCTTCAAGAAGAACGTTTGCGTTAAAAGCTCCTTCTCATCTTATGTATTTTCTTCTTGGTAAATTAAACCTGCACACTTGAAGAAAACCAACGAAACCTTCGCATAAAATCGGCGGTAACAATATATATAAGACTCTACTAAACTAGGATATAATGCTTGTGGAATGGATGTTTACAGATTTTCTGGAAAATTAAGACCTGGAAAATTCCAAAAAGTTTATAAATAGCTCAGAAAACGAGAAAAAGTGATAAGCTGTTTCTGCTCCTCCTGACGCCGTCAGGTTATCCTGACAGAAACTGGTCTGCGATTTTCTGGAAAATTTACATCTTTAGAATCTGGAAAAATTTCCTGCAAAACATCCATTATGACTCGATACAAGCATTTGACTCGAACAAACACACATGTATATCTTTTAATTAATTGTAATTCTCATGTTCACGTTACTTTTGAAAACGTGTGTAATCCTCCCTACACTTATCCCTTATGTAAAATACCTTTTATGTAATTAAAACGAGGTTAAAGACAAAATAAAGCATTTTTACAAATTTAAACATGAGAATAAACAATAAATAAAAGATACACGACACACAAACAAGCAAACAATTAAGCATGGGTTGCCTCCCACGAAGCGCTTTTCTTTATTTATGAGTCTTGTAGCTAGACTCGAAGTCGTGCCCCTACGTACCGATATAAGTAAGCCTATCCTCTAGAATGTCATAAGGATCAAACTTATCATTTAAGTTCCTAGTAGTACGTTTGGTTCGATATGCCTTTTCAAATTTCTCTCCATCGGGGTTATAGATCGTTATCCTAATGTGCCACTCTCCATTACCATCACTAGGCGGTCTATCTCAATCCCACTTATGCTTAGGCTTATCGCTCTCAACTTTCCACTTATTCATGACAAGTTTAACGGGCAAGCTTCCTAGGAACTCGGTCATCTTCCTAAATACTAAGGCGTCCTCGAACGGGTTCACTTCCATGTCCCTAGCCATTTCTTTTTCATGGAAAGTTGCTTTACTAGCAAAGGCTTCATCTAGGTAAAAAGGTCGTTGGGGACCTATGAGGTTCTTATCAATCCAAGGTCCGTATCTAGATGGCGCTCTATCCAACCTAATCTCATGTGGGATTTCCTCTTCTTTGTAGTAAGTATGCTTTTTGACATCGTAAATTGACCTAGCACTCCCCTCTCCTACCACTATTTTGGACATCTTACAATCAATGATGGCACTAGCGGTAGCTAAGAATCCTCTTCCTACTAGCAATGGGCATGTCGGGTCCTTATTCATGTCTGGCACATGGAAATCCGCCAAAAGAGTTAATTCTCCTACGTGTACTATCATGTCTTTTATTATCCCTACCGGATATGCAATACTACCGTCTGCTAGACCTAAGATGGTTTCCGTTGGTTCTATCTTACCTAAGTTAAGACTTATATGGAGGGACAACAGAACAAGATTGATGCATGATCCTAAGTCGGCTAGAGCATCGAGAGGTTTGGAAGTTCCAAGCCTACACGGAAGAGTAAATAGCCCGGGATCGTCTAACTTCTTAGGTAAATTATTTCACACAAAAGCGGACCCATGTTTTCCAAGTTTAAGTTCTAGCTCATATTTTTCTTTTAAAGCATTATAATAAGGTGCATGAGCTAAGACTTCAAGAACCGGTTTTTCTTGATGGAGTTCCTTGTACTCCTCCTCTAGATTATGTTTGGATTCTTGATTGACGGGTTTCTCAAGAGTAGGTTCTACCAATGGTGCGGGGCCTTGGTACCTCATTTTGGATTGCTTGAAACCCTTGTTGATAGCGTTTACCGAGTGAACCGATGGGTGTGAGGGGCATGGATGCGCACTCTCCCATGGTGAACAAGAACATGAAGTCGATGAAATCGAACTCACTTTTGGGTTCTTTATAGTATCACTTGGGAGTGCTCCAATTTCCCGGTCATTAAAGGCTTTTAAGAGGGCATCAAGCTTGTTTGTCATCTCGCCTTGTCGTCACTTAAAATCAGCTTCAAGCTTAGTCAATCGAGTTTCTTGAGATGACATAAATCTAGATGCAATTGCCTCAATACTAGTGGGGTTCCCGGTGGTTGGAGGGTTGAACCTATTGGGTGGACTAGATGAGCTTTGGGGTGTGCTTGAATTTTGGTTCCACTTAAGGTTAGGGTGATTCCTCCATGAGGGGCTGTAAGAATTTCCTAAGTTGTTTTGTTCGGGCTTGAAAGTGTACCACTTCTCTCCCGATTCGTCGGTACGAGTGGAGGCGTAGTCCGCAAAAGCTTGTTCGGGGAGTCTTGTGCAATCTCGAGTGTCGTGGGAACCACTACACAATTCACAAGGTAGAGTGATTTTGTTCACTTGTTGCGAAGACTTAGGATTTTTGTAGGAGCTCATTAGGAATTTAACTTGATCTTCAAGCTCGAGCATCCTATGGTTGGAAGATTGTGAGTCAATGGGAGGCAAGGAGATTGCCTTTATGGTTTTGGGCAACTCACGGGGGTCATTCCAACTTTCTTTGTCATAGAGAGCAAGGTCCTCTATTATACCCCATGATTCTTCCGCGGTGAGATCACTAAGTTTTCCACCGGCCGCTTGGTCAATGGATCGCTTAGTGGGGAAGTTGACATGATCGTAGAAGAGTTGGACTTGAAGCCAAAGATCAATGCTGTGATGAGGGACTCTATGGAGTAAGTCCTTGAATCGAGTCCATGCTTCGTAGAGAGATTCACCTTGACGTTGTTGGAACATCAAGATTTCATTCCTAAGCATGGTAGTTCTCCCCGGTGGGAAAAATTGAGCAAGGAAACGAGAGGTGAGATCATCCCAACTTGAGATGGAGCCGGCGGGAAGTCGCTCAAGCCAATTACTAGCTTGGTCTCGTAGAGAGAATTGGAAGAGACGCAGACGTGTGGTCTCCCGAGTAGTAGCATCGAGGTCGATGGAATCGACGATTTTAAGGAAATCCTTAAGATGCTGATTAGGATCTTCAGAACGAAGTCCATGGAATGCACATCCGTTTTGCACCAACCGGATGGTGTCGGATCGCAGGGCCGTAGTTTGGGCTTGGTCGGGAAGCTCAATGGTGTTTCTATAGCCTAGGTGGCTTGGTCTCGAGTATTCACCAAGAGTACGGCCTCTTGGCGGGTCATTTGGTGGTGGGTTGATGAGTGGTGGCTGGTTATCACCTTCCATGATGAAAAGTGATGGGGTTACTAACAAAGGTCACGAAGAAGGGGGATAGACTACGAGGAAGCTAAAAATGGGAAAAAAATCTTACTTGATAGGAATCAAGTAAGGAAACCTAAACGAGGTGGACTCCTAATTAGCTATTCTATTCCCCGGCAGCGGCGCCAAAAACTTGATACGCTTACACAACGCGTTTGGGGTCAAATGAACTTCCTTTTCGTCGAGCAAGTTTTTCAACACCCTAGGCAGTGAACCTAATCATTGTAGTGTAGTATTAGGGTAAGCCACGGGAATTGATATCGTTCCCTAGGGGAATAGGAATGCTAGTGAGAAGTTACTACGCTAAGGTTGGGGTTGAGGAAGATTATTTTTTATCTTTTTATGTTTTTTAGGAAATGGAAAGGTACGAATCTCGGGGTTTGAATTTGGGGGGTTGGTATTTCTACCGATTACTTCTACTTATCTAATTATCTAATTAACTAAGGTGAGGGTAGTCTATGTCTATTGTTGTGTGCTCGTATGATGATTAAAAATGTATTTACTTAGGCTTTATTACTCCCTAGTTATCTCCTATTGATGGTTGAATTGTCACGTCCTTATTCTTAATTGCGTTGTGTCTCTAAGGTCGTAGGGTATGCGTTTATCCCTAACTCTTTGAAGCTACCAAAGGTTAATGACTACAAAATCTCTAGGAATTATAAACTTTAACTCTAGGGTATTCTTTGGATGTATAGCCTACAATTACTCTAGGTGATTATAAACTAAGGTTCAACAAAGATTAATCAAGCATTAACAACACAACGAATGACCTATCGCAATTCTAGGTCAATCACAACTAAGATAAGAGACAACCAATCAATATTCAATAACTAAGTTTCATATTACCTAAGCAAACACACAAGTAAATTAGCCGGACATGGGGAACATGCAAGCATACACACAATCAATTGAATACATAATTAAATTAATGAAGTAAAACACTTATCTTGATGTAAGATAGGGTATGGAACCCTAAAATACTGTACAAGACAACCTTGGTTCGGTTTAGGTTTTTACTCCACAAAACTACACACTGAAAACTAAAAAATTTGGTTTCTATATATAAGGTTACAACTGCGACGGCGTCACCCTTTAGTTTGTAACGCCGTCGGGTCGCCGTCATTAGGGTTTCGTCTTGGCCACGTTAGCATTGCGACGGCGTCACCTTATGCCTGTGACACCGTCTCCTTCAGTCTCTGACGTCGTCTGGATCAAATCTAGGCCGTCTGAGTTGCGACGCCCTACTCTTTTAACACCTGATGCCGTCACTTGAAAATAAGCAATTTGGCTACTGAGTCGTCACAAAACTTGTTCCGACGGCGTCACAAGTATAACCTGACGCCGTCCCCTTTCAATTCAGCAGCTTGAGTGTCTCGATTCTTGACTTTGGCTATTTTCTTCGTATATTCGCGCCTTTTCGTCCGAATAAGTGTCATTCCAACAATATGCCTTCAAGAGACCTAAAAAGTGAAAATGAACGATATTAAGTAATAACGGATACAAAAGTGATCAAATAAGGGCTTAAATGACCCCTCAAAAAGGTACTTGTTAAAACCTTATCAATATGTAACCCATATTCCTTTCCTCTCCATGTTTGTTGGTAAGATATATTTATTTTATACTGACTATGATTTCTTTTTTTATATCTTTCCCTTTTAAATCACGTCTAGCATCTTGTAACTTATCTTTGAGTAGGTAACAAATTACTTTTTTGTTTGCATTTCGATGGTTAGAATATGTTTGAGTTTTAGGACACGTATGAATATCTTGCGTCCCTGTAACTTCAAACACATTTGTACCTTTCCAACGGTTAGGTGTAATGCTCCAGGCACATTTATCAAAATGAATGCATTTGAAATCATACCTATTCGGATTGGACTTCTTTATTAAAAACTGGAAACCTTCTTCAATAGATTTTAACCTAACGGCTAAGTCTAACTGATCTTTGTTGTCAAACAATCTTCCGACATGAACATCCGAGTTTGGGTTATATTGCTTTGAAATCGTGGGTTTTGACACGTAAAGTGGTGTTTCTAGAACGTCGGGCATAAATGACAAAAAATTCTTCCATTTATGGTGAAATGGTTGCGGGTTTTCATCAACACTAACAAAACCATCATTTTCTTCATCTTCTGCATCATCATCTGAGCCGAACGCAAATGATGATCCAGGTTTGGTGAAATTGGCCTCATTTTTATACCCAGACTCATTATTTTGATAATCATTAGATTCAAAATTAAGAAATTGGCCATCATTGAAAATAGACGTATTATTTTTGTTATTGTTGAAATTAGATTTCTTGTCTTGAAAATTAGATGACCCGATGTGTTGATTAGGTGTTTGTTCAAAAAAATTATAAAACATTAGGGTTGCTTGTGTTGACCTAAAATAGGTAGTTTCTACCATTTGTTTAGGTTGGCCAACATACAAATGAGGTATTCCATCAATAGAACTACAAGCGCAATCAACAAAAAATGTTACCTCGTCGTCTTCTGTAGTATCTATCCCACTGTCAAATGAAGGGAGCTTAACCGACAAATTAACCGTAACATTGGGATCTAACTTGAATTTCTTCACCACCAATCCAACTAACACCGAGTACGTCATATTATTATACATAGTGACACCTCATTTTTCATCACCAAAATGTAATATACATTTGAATTTTTGAACATCTGAAGTCATGGTTATGTTAGATAAACGTATCAATGTGGTGTATTTGATAGAGTTTAGAATGTTGTTATTCGAATTAATGCCTATGTTATATATAGCGTCAAATAATGTCAGTATAAAGTGACTAATGTCATAGGTCGCGTATATTATTACGTGATCAATTGCATAAAGTTATTGAATTGTCATAATCATGTCATAGGCCATGTATATTATTACGTGATCAATTGAATGTGTCAATTCAATGTCATATGTCGCGTATAATATTAATTGATCAATTAAATGTCATAGAATAGTCAAATCAATGTCTCTATAAAGTAACTGAATTGTCACAATCATGTCATATGTTGCGTATAATATTACTTGATCAATTAAATGTCATAGAATTGTCAAATCAGTGTCTCTATAAAGTAACTGAATTGTCACAATCATGTCATATGTCGCGTATAATATTACTTGATCCATTAAATGTCATAGAATTGTCAAATCAGTGTCTGTATAAAGTAACTGAATTGTCACAATCATGTCATAGGTCGCGTATATTTTTACGTGATCAATTAAATGTCATGGATTTGTCAAATCAATGTCTATATAAAGTTATTAAATTGTCACAATCATGTCATAGTCCGCGTATATTATTACGTGATCAATTGTATAAAGTGGACTTGCTCTTCCTCTATTTAAGTCACACATTGTTAAGTTCAATTTCTCCACACATATTCACAATATTCACATTGCTACTCTCTTTAAAATGTCTCAACATAACAAAACCGGATACACCAATCGATACCAAAACTCACAATTTGTACCACCCAAACCAAAAGGGGCACAACATATGATAAGGTTTTAAAAGGTACCATTTTGAGGGGTCGTTTAAGTCCTTATTTGATCACTTTTGTATCCGTTATTGCTTAATATCGTTCCTTTTCACTTTTTAGGTCTCGTGAAGGCAAAATGCTGGAATGGCACTTATTTGGACGAAAAGGCGCGAATATATGAAGAAAATGGTCAAAGTCAAAATCGAGACACTCACACTTGCTGAAAGTAGAAGGCGACGGCGTCAGGTGTTAATGGCGACGCCGTCCCAAAAATATTGTGACGATACAGGTCTCAAAACTCGTATTTTCAAGTGACGACGTCTAGCTGTGGAAGAGTAGGCCGTCGCTACTCAGACGGCCTAGATGCAATCCAGACGACGTCAGAAGCTGAAGAGGACGGCGTCACGGACATAAGGTGACGCCGTCGCAAGGTTAACGTGGCCAAGACGAAACCCTAATGGCGGCGACACGACGGCGTCACTAAACATAAGGTGACGCCGTCGCAATTGTAATCTTATATATAGAATCCGAATTTTTCAGTCTTTGTGTGGTGAGTCTTTGGAGTAAAAACCTAAAACTGAACCTAAGGTGTCTTGTACAGTATTTTAGGGTTTTAAACCCTATCTTACACCAAGATAAGTCTTTACTTCATTAATTCAATTATGTCTTTGATTATTTGTGTGTATGCTTGCATGTTCTCCATGTCCGGCTAATTTATTTGTGTGTTTGCTTAGGAAGTATGAAACTTAATTATTGAATATTGATTGGTTGTTTCTTATCTTAGTTGATTAATGATCTAGTAATGCGATAGGTCATTCGTTGTGTACTTAATGCTTGATTCATCTTTGTGAACCTTAGAGTATAATTACCTGAGTAATTGTAGGCTAAACCATCCAAAGAGCGCCTTAGAGTAGGAGTCTATAATCTCTAGTGGTTTTGTAGACAAGACCCTTTGGTAAGTTCGAAGAGTTAGGGAGAAACGCATACCCTACAACTTTAGACACACAACGCAACTAGGAATAAGACGTGACACTCAACCATCAATAGGAGATAATTAAGGAGTAATACAAACTAAGTAAACACATCTTTAAACTATCATACGAGCACACATTAATTAGACATAGACTCCCACAACCTTAGTTTAGATAATTAGATAATAGTAGAGTAATCGGTAGAAATACCAACCCCCCAAATCCAATACCCGAGATTCGTACCTTTCCATTTTCATAAAATATAAAAAGATAAAAAATAATCTTCCTCAACCTTAAACCTTAGCGTAGTAACTCCTTACTAGCATTCCTATTCCCCTAGAGAACGATATCAATACCCGTGGCTTACCCTAATTACTACACTACAACGATTAGGTTCACTGCCTAGGGTGTTATAAAACTTGCTCGAAGAAAAGGAAGTTCCTTTGACCCCGAACGACGCGTGTAGCGTTATCAACATACGACCCCCAACATAATGTTAGGGGTTCTTCAACGTCTTCAAACAATCCAGGGAGGATAATACCCGGTCCTGCTGGTATTCTTCAAGCGGCGATTCTCCGCAAAAATGCAGACATTAGGGAAGGTGGCCCTGAATATTGTATAGTGCCAACACAAGAGTATGTTAGGAAAATGAATGAGGATGCCACTGAGGATGATAATTTTATGCGTGGGACATGGCTGAGCGAGGTTGATTATCTTAATGTTGCAGGTGTCATCGTGATAACATCAAATAGTCCTGAATATTAAGTGTCAATTTCCCCCGATAATGCTCGTTATTTATATCATTTATATGGATTTATGCTTGTTTTCCATTGTTTTCCACTTTCAGGTAAATTACGAGCATTGGAGCTAAAGAGACGTGAAAATGGAAACATTACTAAAGATTTATCACAATATGCTTATTTTGAAGAAGTTACGGCGTAACTCGTCTCTCACATTACGCCGTAAATATTGCGTGACCCAGAAGTCCAACTTATCAAGAGGTTACGGCGTAACTCTTCCCAAAGGTTACGACGTAACTCCATTATGTCAAAAGAGGTTCCACGCCGCTGATACTTACGCCGTAACTACTGCATCACTTACGACGTAACCGAGTTTATTGAAGACTACGGCGTAACCACTTATAAGGTTACGCCGTAACTAGCAGATCTAGTGCATTTACAAAGAAATAGAAGGTTACGGCGTAACTCCTCTATTGGTTACACCGTAACCCAGACCTGGCCTATAAATACCCCATGAATTCCAGCATTTCAAAGCATCCCATTCCACACACAACACTCTGAGAATGTGGGAAAAAGCTAAAGGCAGGTCTAGGGAAGCATACGGAGCTGTTTCCAAGGGAGAAGTATCACCATTACGATAAGCTTTAACGTTTATTATTTCTTTTACTTTCAATTCATGTATTTCGTACCTTTGAATATTGAATTGATTTGCATGATTAATATGAGTGGCTAAGCACCCTTTGGTGCTAGCCTAGTTATGATTCCTTAATTGTTTTGTTTGCGTTTACCTTTACTTCCGTACAATTATTTCTAAGTGTATGCATGCATAGTTCTTTGGTAGTCACCCTTGATTCGGTAGTTTTGAATGGCGATAGAGGCCAATTGCCTAGGAGATATGACCAACTGACCCTAGGTGAGAGGACTGAGACGGGAAGGGTAAGATATGACCAACTGACGACCCTTTTACTTGTGCGATTTGACCAACTGATCACCTATCGTTTAGATGAACTTAAGAATTGGGGGGTGTAGTGTCTAAGTTCCTAATGGTCGGGCACTCACTATTTAGAATCTAGCATGTAGCGGTACTTAATGACTCGGCTTAGGGGACCAGGAACAACAGGACTTATGACGGTGCGCCTGATTTCTCCTGTGGTGGCATCTTTGCTGATAGGTTAGGGCGAATTGACCAAATGTTGTCCTCTCGAATTTGACCCCACCTGAAGTAATTGGAAGTAGGTAGACGTAGACATAACTAGCTAGGAGGATTAACTAGGTTAGCACCACTATTCCTCTATTGATTTCCCTTCACACATTTATTTGCTTTTATTTTATTTTCTGCATTAATAGTTTAATTAATTAAAACCCTATCAAACAATTATTATTCTGTGACAATTAGACTTAGTAATAATCCAACACACATAGCTCTTGGGACGACCTCGGCTTTACCATTTACTACACTACACACGACCGGGTACACTGCCCGTTATTGCATTAGGGTAGACCATAGGTATAGCGAGACACTATAAATATTAAGACCTGGTCAGTAAAACCTGCATCAAGTTTTTGGCGCCGTTGCCGGGGAGCTATATTAGGATTAATATTGAGTCTTTCATTTCATTTTTAAACTTTTCTCACGATCATATTTCAAGTTTTCAGGTACCATGGAAGTTGTTAACATCGATGACCTCACTCTTGAGGAATACTTGACGTTGACTAGAGCAGATCAAGGGCCGGGTCTCGTAAGACCGGCAATTGGAGCGGATGTTCGTTTCGAGATTAAAGACCAATTTATGAGGGAGCTTCGCGCTAACCCTTTTTCAGGAAACAGGGACGAAGACGTATATGAGCACGTTGAAAATGTCCTATACATCGCTAGCCTTTTCAACATTCCGGGCGTGTCTCACGATGCTGTTATGCTCAGGATCTTCCCAATGACTCTCACTGGAGCAGCCAAAAGATAGATCAAAAGATTGCCCGCCGGGGCAGTTAATACTTGGGCGTTACTAAAGAAACACTTTATTCAAAGATTTATAATCAACTCTTGGAGATCCACAATTTCAAACAAGAAGACGACGAAACTCTGTATCAAGCTTGGGACAGATACAACGATCTTCTTTATAAGTGTCCTACCAATGATCTAAATAACCAGCAGAAGGTCAATATTTTCTATAAAGGAATAAATGTAACTACAAGACAGATGTTGGACTATCAAGGACCTATCCCGAACATGACTCCTACTACTGCAATTGAAGCCATTCAAAAAATGGCGGACCATTCTCAAAAATGGCACGACGGTGGAAGTAAAAGAAACCAAGGCGGAAGTTTCGACGGAATTGCAGCAATCGCTAGTAAAATTGAAAGTCTCGGTCGAGATATGCTGAAGGTCAGAGAAACCGTTCATGCCATCCAAGTGGGTTGTGAAAGCTGTGGAGGAGGACATCTTACGAAGAATTGTCCTCATATGGACGAAGAGGGTATTGAAGAGGCTAAGTATGGAGAAAATCGACCATTTTACAGTGATAATCGAAATAGTAATGGTTATCATGGAAATTACAACCGTGGGCCTTATGGAGAAAGAAAGCCAGTCTTGAAGAAACAATTAATAAATTTCTGGAAAATTCAGCCCAAAGACAAAAGGAGCAAGATGAGTGGTTGAAGGAATTCCAGGAAAACACTGACAGAAACATTTCCAAACACGACTCAACTCTGAAAAACCTTGAATCCATGGTGATAAAGCTCAGTGAAAAAGTAAGGAGAAATAACGATAAACCTGAAGGATCTAAACCAGCTATGGAATGTAAGGTAATCTTTTTTGATGATAACTCGAAGGTTCAGGCCAGTGATATGGGTTTAGGGGATGATTTCGTCAACAGATCTGAGTTACCTCGTAACATGCCTAACGAGTTACGGCGTAACCTCGTGTTTGACAGCAACAATGGGGTTGTGAAGAATTCTGAGGAAAGTGACTCTAATGAATTACGCCGTAACCAAGAATCTCAGTTACGGCGTAACTGGGATACATGGGCAGAAAAATTCCTCGACATGGACGAGTCAGAAAAACTCGAGGAACTCTGCCTTGAAGATGAAGAAGAGCCACTTATCACTCACTGGTGTACTCCTGTCGTCATTACTGATGAAGAAACCACAAGGGCATGACCTACATGTAGCCCCTTAATGCAGGTTTTACTTACCAGGTCTTAATATTTAGTGTATCTCGCTATACCTATGGTCTACCCTAAAGCACTAACGAGCAGTGTACCCGGTCGTGTGTAGTGTAGTAAATGGTAAAGCCTAGGTCGTCCCAAGAGCTATGTGTGTCGGATAATTACTAAGTCTAATTGTCACAGAATATTAATGGTTTGATAGGGATTTAATTAATTAAACTACTAATGCAAAATATAAAAGCAAATAAATGGTAGAAGGGAAATCAATAGAGGAATAGTGGTGCTAACTTAGTTAATTCTCCTAACTAGTTATGTCTACGTCTACCTACTTCCAATTACTTCAGGTGGGGTCAAATTCGAGAGGACAACATTTGGTCAATTCGCCCTAACCTATCAGCAAAGATGCCACCACAGGTGAAATCAGGCGCACCGTCATAAGTCCTGTTGTTCCTGGTCTCCTAAGCCGAGTCATTAAGTACCGCTACATGCTAGATTCTAAATAGTGAGTGCCCGGCCGTTAGGAACTTAGACACTACACCCCCCAATTCTTAAGTTCATCCAAACAATAGGTGATCAGTTGGTCAAATAGTACAAGTAGAAAGGGTCGTCAGTTGGTTATATCTTACCCTTCCCGTCTCAGTCCGCTCACCTAGGGTCAGTTGGTCATATCTCCTAGGCAATTGACCTCTATCGCCATCCAAAACTACCGAACCAGGGGTGACTACCAATGAACTATGCATGCATACACTTAGAAATAATTGTACGGAAGTAAAGTAAACGCAAACAAAACAATTAAGGAATCATAACTAGGCTAGCACCAAAGGGTGCTTAGCCGCTCATATTAATCATGCACATCAATTCAATATTCAAAGGTACGAAATACATGAATTGAAAGTAAAAGAAATAATAAACGCTAAAGCTTATCGTAATGGTGTGACTTCTCCCTTGGAAACAGCTCCGTATGCTTCCCTAGACCTCCCTTGAGATTTTTCCCACAGTCTCAGAGTTTTGTGTGTGGAATGGGATGCCTTGAAATGCTGGATTTCGTGGGGTATTTATAGGCCAGGTCTGGGTTACGGCTTAACCCATAGAGGAGTTACGCCGTAACCTTCTATTTCTTCGTAAATGCACTAGATCTGCTAGTTACGGCGTAACCTAAGAAGTGGTTACGCCGTAGTCTTCAACAAACTCGGTTACGTCGTAAGTGATGCAATAGTTACGTCGTAAGTATCAGCGGCGTGGAACCTCTTTTGACCTAATGGAGTTACGTCGTAACCTTTGGGAAGAGTTACGCAGTAACCTCTTGATAAGTTGGACTTCTGGGTCACGCAATAGTTACGGCGTAATGTGAGAGATGAGTTACGCTGTAACTTCTTCAAAATAAGCATACTATGATAAATCTTTAGTAACGTTTCCATTTCCGCGTCTCTTTAGCTCCAATGCTCGTAATTTACCTGAAAGTGCAAAACAATGGAAAACAAGCATAAATCCATATAAATGATATAAATAACGAGCATTAACTGGGGAAATTGACACTTAATATTCAGGACTATTTGATGTTATCAAATATCCCCCCACTTGAACTCTACTTGCCCTTAAGTAGACCTTATTAGATAGATTCCTAAAAAGATATCTCCCAAAACCTGGAAAATATGAGTTTACAAATCCCTTATGCTAGAATAAAACAAAGCCGAACACCTCACGAAAGGGGAACAAATACTCAAATCTCTCAACTATTCTAAGTGTCAATTTCGGGGTGATCACTCAATCGCACAGTCATAGCATGTATTCTATCATAAGATTGGCGGTTACACAAATCTCCTCCACTAGAGTTAAGGGCTAAACAATTCTCGAAGGCAATATGGGGACAAAGGTTAAGGGGTGACTCGTCATTACTAACATGTCACGGCGAAGTGGACAAAATCAATGATACATGACCAAATCCATGGCCAAGACACCAAAGATCGCTCGCTACATCACCTAGACACGCTTCATGACTAAAGGGTAGGATAAGACATGGGATATATAATTGGTGTAAAATGAAAAACAAGCAGGCAGTCTATATCTATAACTAAGTCATCACCACTTACCGTCCGCCCAAAGTTCAAGCTTAGAAGTCTAGAGACCGGATCATGAAATGCAAGGTAGATGTGTCATTAGAGGATGTCGTGATGGGCACACTACCTTTTCTTCTTCAGTTGGTATAACTCCAACTCCAATCTTCCAATGTGACCGAGGTGGTTTCCTCGATACTAAACAATAAAGCTCATACTACAGTGCTTATAACATCGCACTTTACAAAATCAAAACTCAATAAACTTTTTTTTTTTTTTTTTTTTTTTTTTTTTTTTTTTTTTAATCATAACTATGATAACATAACATCCCCCCACTTGAGATGAACAATGGGAATTCGGGGGGTCTTCAATGATCTTCATAATTGTTGTCGATAAAAGCGTGATTTCCAAACCTTTCCACTCGAACCTTGAACTTAGGCAAATGATGACTTCCCAATTACAAATAAAGACTACAGAGTAGGCTATGGTGTAAGGGTGTAACGAAACAATATATTGGGGTGACAAAATGAAAGGAATGGCCCAGAAGGGTGTATCTAGGGGTATCTTGCACTAAAGGGGAGTGCAACAAAAGGGTTTCACATGGGGGTCGAAAAGTCGAGGTGACTAATCGATAGACTCACAATGGTAGGCTGTTTGGGTGATAATCCTATAATACTGCCTTCTAAAACTGAAAAGTCCAAATACATCGAGCTAACTCAACATACCTCGTCTATGGTCTCGAAATGATGCAAAGGCCAAGTTCTAAAGTTTACAAGCTACCGGCACACTCATAATTTGGTGGATTTGGGGTAAAATATTGGAAACGGATAAGGCTAATCTCACCAAGTAATATCAAGGGTTGTATGTGCTCGGCTAAGGTCTAATCTAGTTAGGTTCGGAAAAACATGTCAAAATTTTAAAAATGGCATAATTTTTCAAAATAAACTAGAAAAATGAGGGCGAAATAAAGTTCAAGAGATAATTCTACTCCCGTCCCCCCACTTGAATTGTACAAAGTCCCTTTTGTACTAGGCATTAAAATAAAGGTGAAAAGAAAGGTGGAATTAGAGCGAGAACTTCCCTGAAATTTGCTCCATAAAGAAGAAGGCCCACGAGAAAGGATCGTGCCTTCGTTTAAGCGTCATGAACAAAATTCAATCCCTGAAATCACAATACCGACAAGCATAATTCTAAAAAGAAAAAAAATAAAATGAAAAACAAACCTAACTCACTTTCGTAGGAATCACGGTTGCATTTAGCGAATGCAACAAGCCTTTTAAACCACTTGGTGTCCCAAATGGACGAGTGAAGTCTCGTGAGGGTTTACAGGGAACACACCCACAAAGTTCGTTTAAAAACTAATACAAGGTTACTGTGTTTTAAAATGAAAGAATTAAAGTAGAGGAGAGTTACGTCGTAACTCCTATAAGAGAGTTACGCCGTAACTGGCAAAACCTGGTATGAGCTGTGAAGCGAATAGTGACGGCGTAAACACTGAGATGGTATTACGCCGTAATTGGTAATGCGACAAGAATTCTGCTGCTAAAATGTTGGTTACGGCGTAATCACCAAGATGAGTTACGCCGTAACTCTGTTCAGATCAGCAAATGTAGCAGTATTCACTTAATTGTTTCCTGCAAAAATGGTTAGAAACACAAAACCCAACAGAAAGGAAATAAAAACAAATGAAAGGGATAATTCGGGTTGTCTCCCGAAAGAGCACTTTTCTTTAGTAATGAGTCTTTAAGTTAGACTCAGAGCCGCGGGGCTCCTATGGGGGTCTTTGAACTTGCCCTACTTCCATCATTCGTTGGTGTTCATTCATCCAATTATCAAGCCCTTTTTTTCTTGTAGAATTTTTGAGCCCAAATGTTCCCAACTTATGTGAAAGCCATTTATCACATGATTTTCCATGGTCATCATCTTTAATAATAATATTATCAGTAATGCTGATGTTCGATCTTGTTCCACCTATGATGTTAGTGATATGGTTGCACCCATACTGCTTGATCAGTTCCTTAATCAATTTCGAGCTTCCAAGCTTTAATTTGTACCAATCTTCCAATGCAAATTCAACATCATGTTTCTCTCCCTTATGAGGGTAAATCCATTCATTAGCTTTTCTTTCAAATTTTTGAGGACGAGTAAATGGTGGCCATGCCGATTCGCATTCTTTGGTTGACATCGAGTTGCAAAAATGTTTGTTAGGACTCAGAGTTTCCTCAATGCTTTGAACTATTTCATCATGTTTCTGCTTACAATGATCAACACTTTCTTTACGATTATCAGTAATAGGCTTAGAGTGTAGAGTGGGTTTTAGTGAATGAACGTTATTAGAAATTTCAGTTTTTGGTTTTAAATGCTCATTCATACTAAAAGTTATTCGTTCCTTTTTGGTCCCCAAGGAAATTTGTTTTTCAAAAACCATAATTTGAGCTCTACAAGTGGCCAGAAGAGGTCTTCCAACAATCAAGTTGTAAGCCTCCCGCTTTCCCATGTCAATAACTACAAAATCGGTGGGGAAGAAAAATTTTCTAATTTTTAAAAGCACATTGTTCACAATCCCCCTCGGTACAGCCTTAGAGGAGTCCGCCATTTCAATCATAATAGTTGTTTCTTTTAAATTGGTAAGTTTGATTTTTTCGAATAAAGTAGTTGATATAAGGTTAACCCCAGCCCCTAAATCAGCTAATGCGGGAATCTTAATGTTACCAATAGTGCAAGGGAGAAGAAAACTTTCTTGGTACTGCAGCTTCTCAGGAAGTTGGCTTGGTAGGAACTCGTCGTCTTCAGCTTTATCATCCTCTCTTAGGTAGTTAATCCTGGAGAGATCATTAGTGATAAAGGATGTGCATTGCTCCTTTTTTGCTTTATCCTGTGCAAATATGGCTTTGCAGGAAGTGGCTTTAGCATTACTTGTTGCGAGGTTCTTAGCTAATTGCCCAATTTGTGTTTTGAGGTTCTTAATTGCAGCATCTTGGTTACGTAGGTTCATATTGGTGTCCTCCTTTATTTTGACCATCCATTCCTTGAGCCTATCTTCCTTTTTTGTCGATTCTTCAATGTGTCGGTGCATTATTTCTTCAAGGCTAGGTTTAGGAGGATTATTGTTGATTTTTGTGTAGAACCCAGGGGATTTTTCACGGTACCTAGGTCCGTAATTATTGTAGCTTTTGAAAGGGAATTATTTTCCATAGTTCACTTCACCAATCATTTTAACTTCTTCATTGGAGGAACATTCTTTAGAAGGACGAGCCCCATCTCGCTCCACTTGAATGGAATGCACATTTTCCTTGAGCTTCTTCATTTCTCTTCCAAGGCTTTCTAATTTGTTGTTTATTGCTGCAATTCCCTCAATATCATTATTTTTACTATGGTTGCTTCCTCCATTGTGCCATTTGTGAGAGTGGTCTGCCATTTTTTGAATAGTTTCCAAATCCATGGTGGGTGTCATACTAGGAATTGGCCCTTGAGAATCAATCATTTGTCTTGAAGAGATGTTCAGTCCCTTGTAAAAGACGTTCACTTTTTGTTGGCTGTTAAGATCGTGAGTAGGGCACTTGTATAACAATTCGTTGTATCTTTCCCAAGCTTGGTATAATGTTTCATCACCCTCTTGTTTGAAGTTATGAATTTCTTTCATTTGCTTGGCCGTCTTTGATGGAGGACAATATCTCTGAATGAAATATTTTTTTAAGATAGGCCAAGTGTTGACAGTCCCTGCAGGTAATCGATCGACCCATCTTTTTGCACCTCCCGTAAGAGAAATAGGGAATACTCGTAGCATTATAGCATCGTGCGAGACTCTGGGGATTTTGAATAGGCTGACAATGTATTCGACGTTGTCTACATGTTCATGGGCATCGTCGGCGATGCTTCCAGAGAAGGGGTTTGCAGGCAATTCCCTCATGAATTGAGGTTTGATTTCGAATTGAGCATCTTCTGCAATGGCTGGTCTTACAATCCCTGGCCCTTGTTCTTCTCTTGTCAATGACAAATATTCCTCAAGAGTGAGGTTATCGATGTTAATGGCTTCCATGGTACCTGAAAACTTGAAATATGATTGTGAGAAAAGTTTAAAAATGAAATGAAAGACTTAATATCAATCCTAATATAGCTCCTCGGCAGCGGCGCCAAAAACTTAATGCAGGTTTTACTGACCAGGTCTTAATATTTATAGTGTCTCGCTATACCTATGGTCTATCCTAAAGCACTAACGGGCAGTGTACCCGGTCGTGTGTAGTGTAGTAAATGGTAAAGCCGAGGTCGTCCCAAGAGCTATGTGTGTCGGATAATTACTAAGTCTAATTGTCACAGAATATTAATGGTTTGATAGGGATTTAATTAATTAAACTACTAATGCAGAATATAAAAGCAAATAAATGGTAGAAGGGAAATCAATAGAGGAATAGTGGTGCTAACCTAGTTAATTCTCCTAACTAGTTATGTCTACGTCTACCTACTTCCAATTACTTCAGGTGGGGTCAAATTCGAGAGGACAGCATTTGGTCAATTCGCCCTAACCTATCAGCAAAGATGCCACCACAGGAGAAATCAGGCGCACCGTCATAAGTCCTGTTGTTCCTGGTCCCCTAAGCCGAGTCATTAAGTAGCGCTACATGCTAGATTCTAAATAGTGAGTGCCCGTCCGTTAGGAACTTAGACACTACACCCCCCAATTCTTAAGTTCATCCAAACGATAGGTGATCAGTTGGTCAAATCGCACATGTAGAAAGGGTCGTCAGTTGGTCATATCTTACCCTTCCCGTCTCAGTCCGCTCACCTAGGGTCAGTTGGTCATATCTCCTAGGCAATTGGCCTCTATCGCCATTCAAAACTACCGAACTAGGGGTGAATACCAAAGAACTATGCATGCATACACTTAGAAATAATTGTACGGAAATAAAGGTAAACGCAAATAAAACAATTAAGGAATCATAACTAGGCTAGCACCAAAGGGTGCTTAGCCGCTCATATTAATCATGCACATCAATTCAATATTCAAAGGTACGAAATACATGAATTGAAAGTAAAAGAAATAATAAACGCTAAAGCTTATCGTAATGGTGTGACTTCTCCCTTGGAAACAGCTCCGTATGCTTCCCTAGACCTCCATTGAGCTTTTTCCCACGTTCTCAGAGTGTTGTGTGTGGAATGTGATGCCTTGAAATGCTGGAATTCGTGGGGTATTTATAGGCCAGGTCTGGGTTACGGCGTAACCCATAGAGGAGTTACGCCGTAACCTTCTATTTCTCCGTAAATGCACTAGATCTGCTAGTTACGGCGTAACCTAAGAAGTGGTTACGCCGTAGTCTTCAATAAACTCGGTTACGTCGTAAGTGATGCAATAGTTACGTCGTAAGTATCAGCGGCGTGGAACCTCTTTTGACCTAATGGAGTTACGTCGTAACCTTTGGGAAGAGTTAAGCCGTAACCTCTTGATAAGTTGGACTTCTGGGTCACGCAATAGTTACGGCGTAATGTGAGAGATGAGTTACGCCGTAACTTCTTCAAAATAAGCATATTGTGATAAATCTTTTGTAACGTTTCCATTTCCGCGTCTCTTTAGCTCCAATGCTCGTAATTTACCTGAAAGTGCAAAACAATGGAAAACAAGCATAAATCCATATAAATGATATAAATAACAAGCATTAACGGGGGAGATTGACACTTAATATACAGGACTATTTGATGTTATCACCCCTTCCACAAGTATTGCAATGGAGGAGACAATGAAAGAAAGGAAGAATGGACATGCCCTCATGAGCGTGAAAGACATAGTATTAAATTCAGTAATTTGGCCTTTAAAGATTGGTACGCAATTCAATTTGGGGATGCCAAGATTAATCCAAATCTTCTTATGAAGCTAAAAATTGATTACGCGGAGCACATTCAGAAGGAAGAGACTAATAAAGATATACTCTGCACGGATGAGCATTTAAGTGAAACTGACAACAAGGAACTACGCAGTCACTGGTGCGAAAAAGTAAAATCTCCTGGGGAAATTTTCTGGGCATCATGCAACCCGTATGACGATATGTGTAATGGGGGAAGCGACTCTGGAAGATTAGGAAAAGATGAATTCTTTTGGTCCTCAACCAATGATGAGGAGATAACGAGTTTACCTTGGATGGACAACTTGGGGTTCGATAGTTGGGTAAAAATTAAGTATGGGCATATGGACACATTAACAAAAGATAAGATTTGGAAGGAATACATGGATCAAGAAGATTCAAACGACAAAAGTCTCAAGAACATGAGTAAAATAACAATTGACAATGACATAGAGCGGGTTAGTAATGATAAAGAAGAATGCAAGCGCGTTCTAGTGGAGAATTTGCTCGATGAAGAATGGTTCAAGGGCACTACTTCTGATGACGATGATATCGAAAGGGATGCTAGATTACCTTGAGTTGCAAGGAAATGAGGAGTTCACTGATCCAGATGACGAAGCTTACGAACAAAGGATGTGCAAACTCCTGGGGATCCCCTATAAAAGACCACCTCCAATTATAGTCGAAAAATACGAATTCACTCGCTACCACCTAGGTCCAGAGGAGAAATTTTGTAAAGTCCGAAAAATCGAAACCATTGAATACCTCTGAACTGCCTCAAATGTTGCATGGATGAAACACAATTTGATGAAGGATATTGAAGAAGTAGGGCAAGCTCAAAGGCCCCCATAGGAGCCCCGCGGCTCTGAGTCTAACTTAAAGACTCGTTAATAAAGAAAAGTGCTCTTTCGGGAGACAACCCGAATTATCCCTTTCTTTTGTTTTTATTTCCTTTCTGTTGGGTTTTGTGTTTTCTAACCATTTTTGCAGGAGACAAAGAAGTAATTACTGTTGCAGTTGCTGATCTGAACAGAGTTACGGCGTAACTCATCTTGGTGATTACACCGTAACCAACATTTTAGCAGCAGAATTCTTGACGCATTACCAATTACGGCATAATACCATCTCAGTGGTTACGCCGTAACTATTCGCTTCAACTCATAATAGGTTTTGCCAGTTACGGCGTAACTCTCTCATAGGAGTTACGACGTAACTCTCCTCTCCTTTAATTCTTTCATTTTAAAACGCAGTAACCTTGTATTAGTTTTTAAATGAAATTTGTGGGTGTGTTCCCTGTAAACCCTCACGAGACTTCACTCGTCCACTTGGGACACCAAGTGGTTTAAAAGGCTTGTTGCATTCGCTAAATGCAACCGTGATTCCTACGAAAGTGAGTTAGGTTTGTTTTTCATTTTATTTTTTTTTTTCTTTTTAGAATTATGCTTGTCGGTATTGTGATTTCAGGGATTAAATTTTGTTCATGACGCTTAAACGAAGGCATAGTTCTTTCTCGTGAGCCTTCTTCTTTTTGGAGCAAATTTCAGGGAAGTTCTCGCTCTAATTCTACCTTTCTCTTCACCTTTATTTTAATGCCTAATACAAAAGGGACTTTGTACAATTCAAGTCGGGGGACGGGAGTAGAATTATCTCTTGAACTTTATTTCGCCCTCATTTTTCTAGTTTATTTTGAAAAATTATGCCATTTTTAAAATGTTGACATGTTTTTCCGAACCTAACTAGATTAGACCTTAGCCGAGCACATACAACCCTTGATATTACATGGTGAGATTAGCCTTATCCGTTTCCAATATTTTACCCCAAATCCACCAAATCATGAGTGTGCCGGTAGCTTGTGATCCGCGCAAAACAGTCAAGCTAAATCACTCAAGCCTGCTACTTGTGAATGGCAGACCGTAATCAGCTTAAAACTGCTCACACACGAATGCAATGAAGATCAGGATAGTATAGTGTTTCCCCAAGTCGTTAAGTCCCAACGAGCTGTGCGAGAATAGTCAAACGTGTAGTGATCGAGGGATTTGAACGGGAAAGGATTTGAAGATGATTATAACTAAGGAAAAAGCCCATAAACTACAGGGGCTTAAATGCAAATTAAAGGAAATTAAAAAGATATAAAATCTATTAAATAAACGCTATCACTATATTTAAAATGATGTTTTTGTTCTTTTTGTTTTAATAAAACTTAATTAAAAACTACGTGACGTACAAACAAAAACGTGAAATTTATACAATATAAATCCTAAAAATATGAAAAATACATTTTTACAATCCTAATGATATAAGAAAATTTATAGAAAAGGAAAATTATTTTTATAACTATTTAATTAATTATTATTAATTAAAAACTATTTTTAACTATTTAATAATTACCTAAAATACAAGAAATAAGGAAATAAAGTTAGAAAAATAAAATTATGACTTGTAAAAGTCTAAAATATCAAACTAGAATTTTCAAAACTATTTTTGTATTTTTATGATTATTTTTCTATTTTTTATGAATTTTAAACTATTAAAAACTATTTAAAATATTTAAAAATAAAAATTTAACTAGGAAAAATATGGAAAAATACTTTTTTGGCTTTTTATATTTATCTTAACTTAATAAAAATGAAAAATTATTTTTTTGATACTTTTTCTAATTTTTTATATTAAATACTAATTAAAAATGCTTAAAAACTCATTTAAAATAGGAAAAATAGCAAATTAACTTAGAAAAATCTGAAAATTTCAGGAAAAGTCTAAAACATTATTAGGAAGCTAGGAAAATTGGAAAAACAAGTGCTTGTTTGGAGGATTTTGAAACTGAAGTGGAAGTGCTTCTTGAAATAAGCACTTGATAAGCCAAAAGCTCACCAAAAGCTACCACACTGATAAAGAAGCTATAATATGCTAAAGGGACTCAAAATCAACAAGAATCAACAAGCCAAACCCTCTGGAATACACTCTACAACAGATTGATGACATGAGATTTGTGCTTAAAAACAGTGAAGGGGTTGCTACTTTGGACTTAAGCATAAGCTACATATTAAGCTAAAAAGGAAAAGCAGAAGAAGGGACATGAAGGAGACCTGGTCAAGACCATGCAAACCAAAAATCAGACCATAAGAAGCTCAAATGAGCAGGCTGCAACCCTTGCAATAAATGTATAAAACCTGTGCAGGCCCTGTGCTCTGCACAGGGCACTTGGACCCATAATGACAAGCTCTTTTGAGCTTTTGAAAAAAATTATAAAATTCCACTAAAATAGACATAAGCAACTAGACCAGAAACACTTTCTAAAACCACAAGTTACATTGAAATTGGCCCAGAACTGAGCTCATAAAAAATCTTCCTATTTGGCTCAAAACTGGAATTTGCAACATTTGACTTTTGATGAAAATATGGAAAGTTGACTTTTATGGATTTTGATCCTAATTTCTCAACTGAAAATGATATTATGTGATGTATTAAGACTACTGCAAGCTAGATTGATGACTTTTGAACACAAAACAAATGGTTTGCCTTTCAAAATTCCAACAGTGGACAATTTTAAGACAAATTTGATGATTTTTGACTTAGGTGATGTTGCAGACACAAAACAAGATAGAAATGAACTCACTTTAGATAAACAAACATAACACCATAAGTTATATCCACTGCTTAGGTCTCTAGGACAGATTGTGCAGCCAAACCAAACACTCTTATAATGACTGATTTGAGCTTTCAATTGAGACTACACACTAAACTAGCTAAGATTATTGATCAACAGAGATTATGTGACTAAAATGCACCTATGTTAACAAGTTAAAACTAGTAAAGATCACAAATACACCTATGACCATGAAATGCAAAAACTGACTTGACTCTTGAAAATGAAACAGAAACTTACAACTGTCAGCTGGAATGCAGCTCTAAAACCAAACCCAATCTACCCTATCCTACTCCATTCCAACCCAAATAACTGCTCTGCATCACCCATTCCTCTTCCAAACCTGGATGAACCAAGACCTTTCACACTGTTGACTTTTGTTGACCACATACAAAATGTATTTAAAATTGAGTGCAAGCTTGTACAAAGCTATCATAAGCTTATACAAGATTGTTTAAGGTAAAATACAAGCTATTGAAAGCTTAAATGCAAGGATTTGAGACTGAGATTTGCTACAGTGACCTGAAATATGAAATTTATCTAAACTTGGATTGAAAACTCAAAATGATATTACAAAGGTGATTTTTCATAAAATGTGATGCCAATAAGCTGAAATTACATCATTTAAACTAGAACTAAAACACTTAATTAAAAAAACGACATTTAAAGAAAATATTAAAACTAGCTACTGGTTCTTCTCAGCTCCTCCTCTCTCTTTTATAGCTTTGAAAGCTTCCACGTGTCCTTTAGAGTAAATCCCACCAATTTTTGAGCCAATGGGAGAACTTTGAGTGTTTTGCCTGTTTGACCAATTTTGGCGGGAAGTGCAAGTTTGACTTGTAGGCTTGAATTTGCAGGTAGGGGGGGGGGGGGTGGAGGTGTAGGGTGATGATGAGTGGGGGATAAGGTGATAAGGCATTGGTGAGTGTGCTTTGGTGAGGTGTTGCAGAGGAGCACATGGCAAGTGGGGAAGGAGACCTGCTTGGGAGGGAAAGCAGTTTGGGTGTTTGACTGGGTGTTGACCAAGGGGTCAAAACAGGGAAAGGGTCAAAGGTCAAAATGGCAGGGGGGTCACAATTCAAAAGGGGTCTTTGTTAATTTTGACAAGGCTTAGTAGACAAGGACTAGTTTTGTAATTCTTCCAAACTTGAGGGGCCATTCCTGTAATTTTCTCAAAGTTAATACAAGGACCAATATTGACAAGCTTCAAAAGTACAAGGACTTGTTTTGACATTTTCAAAATTCCAGGGACCAAACTTGACAATTTCAAAAGTTCAGGGACCTTTTCTGCCATTTTACAAAAGATTTATTCAAGGACCATTTTTGACAAATTAGAATATTTCAGGGACCTTGAATAACATTTCTCTTTATTTAGATTTACCAGGGACTGTTTTTGACAACTTTTGAAACTTGGGGGACTAAAACTGCCAATTATGCAAATTTGATACGTTTTTCACCAGATTTTGATATTTTTGCATTTAAAACATATAAAACACTTTTTTGTGATATTTTTATCATTTTGATGCGTTTCTGAGTGTTTTCAGATGTTTTTGCAGTTTAATTTGTACAAAAATGATGAGTATTTACACACTCATCAATCCCCCACACTAAGATATTGCTAGTCCCTAGCAATGTTTTGAGAAAAATTAATGGATTTTATCTCTTTACCAAAAGCCATTACTTCTGGAGTAGCCAAATGTTTCAGTTCAAGTAAGAACCTTGGTACACCGATAACCAAGTGATTTTGAGCAAACCACCAGCTTTCAACGGATTTGATTTGTCTTTACCAGAAGCCGTTTGCTCTGGACTAGCCAACTCTTAGATAAATTATCAATATTATCTTTGGTGAGCTGATTACCAATTATGGTTTTTCCACTGCCTTTACCACAATCCATAAACTTGCGGGCTAGCCAACTCTTCACTTTTTAGGATATGGTGAGTTGAGAACCATACAATTTTGGGCAAATTGCAAGCCATCAACGGATTTGAGATATCTTTACCAAGAGCCGTTTGCTCCTGGATTAGCCAATCCTTATGTGGGTTAGACATGGTGGACTGATTACCATTTGTTGTGTTTAGTACATAGTACTTCCACTAAATTTTTTTTTTAAAATTTGGCCATTTTGGGGGAAAAAGGGACTAAAAGGGTACATTTATGATCAAAATTCGCCAGAATTTCCCCCCCACACTTAGAAATGAATATTGTCCTCAATATTCAAAGTACCGGCTGTTATGCCGAAACTTAGAACATAAAAAGATAACATTACTAGCTAAGTGTAGAAACACAACAATTATTCTCTTTTTTAGTATTTACAAATTTCATTCATTTTTTAGATCTATATACAACATGTGGGGCATCTCCCCCACACTAGGGTGGTACACACGGGTGAAAACCCATGTTAAGCTACTGTTTTTGATTACCGAGTCGCTAGCTTGACTCGACCCCGAATTAACTTGTTCATGGGGAAGTAAGTGGAAGAAACAATCTCCATCGGACTTTCATTCAAGATGTTTGGATAAACATTGAAGTACGTGAAAGTTCCACACCGATGAGGTACAGACAGACAGACCCGGCTCACAAATGGTACATGGAAATGCCTGGGTCAAAGATAATGTCTTCATTCCCGAAGGAGTGAAGAACAGGAGAAGCCACGGGATATATGAAGAAAAGGAAGAAAATCATGATACAAATCATGACTAACTCTTCATCCTCAATAGGAGAATTCATAGTTTCATGAATCTCCTCAGTTAAGCTTATTTGATCAAGACATACTATGGATGTGTCTAGATCAAAATGGAAGTTATCATACTCCGGCGGAGATATGATATGAGCGAGTTCATCTGAGAACTCCATGAAGGTAAATGAATCATATTCAGAATTGGTATCAGTGGGTTCACTGGTGAACTCATCCAATGTAAATGATTCATAATCGGGGAGAGAATTATGAGAATGAAAAGTGGTACTGCCACTAATCTTCTCTCCCATATTATCAAAACAGAAGGCTTTCATTTCCGGAATAGAATCATCGGAAAGAATGTCACTATCCTTAATGGGGATAGGAGATAAAATAGGTTTTTTACTGAAAGCCTCGATTTTAGAAATGAGAAGACTGACATTCAGTAATGTTGCACGAAGTGCTTCATCTTTGATTTCAGTGTCAGTAACTTCATCATTCTCGTCTTCTAAGCTAACAAGCTCAGAAGGTGAATCTTCCATATAAATGATGTCTCCACAAGATAACGAATCATTATCATTAGAATCGGAGAACATCTCAATATGATCACTTTGGAAGACAAGAGGAGGAGGTATATCACACACATGATCAAGAATTCCCTGTGACTCTCTTGGGATTGGGACAAGGTTCTCAACACTAGACTTTATGAATTCGTCCGATTCCTTTTCAGGAACAGTGTCAAGATGCTCGTCCCCCATGTTCAGAGAGTGAGTGGGAGCTTCGGGTGTGATAGCAGTTGTTTGAGATGGAATCTCAACTGCTGGGATATCAACTGACTGAGGGAGTTTAGAAGGACTAGCATACATATGTTTTATACTTTCCATTTGTTCTTCTGCTAGTAATTCCATCATAGTCTTTTCTCCCTGACTTTTCATGGAAGGAATTTCAACTGATGATCTTGATGAATCTGTACAAAGTTGACTAATATCAAGGATAACTTCATCATCATCGTCATCAGGAATGAAACGGAATCGAGAGCTAGATTTGGCTGCTTTTTCTTTTGCAATTGATTCCTTAACAGATTTTTCAAAGGCAATCTGGGAATCTAATTTAGCAGTCCGCTCTTCAGCTAACAAAACTTCCATGGATTTTTCATTTGGATTATTTTGGGGATGTTTACATTCCTTCAAATCTTTCACTAAATCCGAAAGATCAAGTAGAAGATTTTGAGGAAGTGGCTCAGGCTGAGGTGGTGCCTGATTCACTTGGTACTGTGGAGGTTGGTCATGATACGAAGAGTCATAATTGTTACAAGGAAATGGACTCCTTGTTTGACAATCAGAGCTAGAGTGAGGACCTCCACAATACTCACAACAGTAAAACTGATGTGGCTGTGAGTCATATGTGTTGTAGTCATAATTGTTATCAGGAACCTGCTCATAGACAAGCGTGTTTCCCGATTGACAATCATAACTGTAGTGTGAACCACCACAGTACTCACAACAGTAAAACTGCCGAGTCTCACAGTGTGGTAGCTGATGGAATGAATCAGTTGTGTTATGGTAGGAATAGGGATCCTGGTTATAGACAGACCCGTTTCCTGATTCCACCATGCTACAACTGGGGCAATTGCCACCATTATAAGGACCACCACACCATTGACATCCAAGAGGGTGAGGATAAGACATAGAAAGAATCAAAGGTTTACAGAGGGTAAGAAATGAAGAATCAAAAGGGTAAGAGGGTAAAGAGGAATATTTTTGGTATTTTTGAAAAACATGATGTAAATACTAAGAATGAAAATCTTTTTGGGTTTTTGATTTTTAAAAGATGGTATAAACAAGGAGTGATGTCAAATCACTAATCTGCTATACGTAAGACTATTAGCACTGCTCCCCGGCAGCGGCGCCAAAATTTGATCCGCGCAAAACAGTCAAGCTAAATCACTCAAGCCTGCTACTTGTGAATGGCAGACCGTAATCAGCTTAAAACTGCTCACACACGAATGCAATGAAGATCAGGAGAGTATAGTGTTTCCCCAGGTCGTTAAGTCCCAACGAGCTGTGCGAGAATAGTCAAACGTGTAGTGATCGAGGGATTTGAACGGGAAAGGATTTGAAGATGATTATAACTAAGGAAAAAGCCCATAAACTACAGGGGCTTAAATGCAAATTAAAGGAAATTAAAAAGATATAAAATCTATTAAATAAACGCTATCACTATATTTAAAATGATGTTTTTGTTCTTTTTGTTTTAATAAAACTTAATTAAAAACTACGTGACGTACAAACAAAAACGTGAAATTTATACAATATAAATCCTAAAAATATGAAAAATACATTTTTACAATCCTAATGATATAAGAAAATTTATAGAAAAGGAAAATTATTTTTATAACTATTTAATTAATTATTATTAATTAAAAACTATTTTTAACTATTTAATAATTACCTAAAATACAAGAAATAAGGAAATAAAGTTAGAAAAATAAAATTATGACTTGGAAAAGTCTAAAATATCAAACTAGAATTTTCAAAACTATTTTTGTATTTTTATGATTATTTTTCTATTTTTTATGAATTTTAAACTATTAAAAACTATTTAAAATATTTAAAAATACAAATTTAACTAGGAAAAATATGGAAAAATACTTTTTTGGCTTTTTATATTTATCTTAACTTAATAAAAATGAAAAATTATTTTTTTGATACTTTTTCTAATTTTTTATATTAAATACTAATTAAAAATGCTTAAAAACTCATTTAAAATAGGAAAAATAGCAAATTAACTTAGAAAAATCTGAAAATTTCAGGAAAAGTCTAAAACATTATTAGGAAGCTAGGAAAATTGGAAAAACAAGTGCTTGTTTGGAGGATTTTGAAACTGAAGTGGAAGTGCTTCTTGAAATAAGCACTTGATAAGCCAAAAGCTCACCAAAAGCTACCACACTGATAAAGAAGCTATAATATGCTAAAGGGACTCAAAATCAACAAGAATCAACAAGCCAAACCCTCTGGAATACACTCTACAACAGATTGAGGACATGAGATTTGTGCTTAAAAACAGTGAAGGGGTTGCTACTTTGGACTTAAGCATAAGCTACATATTAAGCTAAAAAGGAAAAGCAGAAGAAGGGACATGAAGGAGACCTGGTCAAGACCATGCAAACCAAAAATCAGACCATAAGAAGCTCAAATGAGCAGGCTGCAACCCTTGCAATAAATGTATAAAACATGTGCAGGCCCTGTGCTCTGCACAGGGCACTTGGACCCATAATGACAAGCTCTTTTGAGCTTTTGAAAAAAATTATAAAATTCCACTAAAATAGACATAAGCAACTAGACCAGAAACACTTTCTAAAACCACAAGTTACATTGAAATTGGCCCAGAACTGAGCTCATAAAAAATCTTCCTATTTGGCTCAAAACTGGAATTTGCAACATTTGACTTTTGATGAAAATATGGAAAGTTGACTTTTATGGATTTTGATCCTAATTTCTCAACTGAAAATGATATTATGTGATGTATTAAGACTACTGCAAGCTAGATTGATGACTTTTGAACACAAAACAAATGGTTTGCCTTTCAAAATTCCAACAGTGGACAATTTTAAGACAAATTTGATGATTTTTGACTTAGGTGATGTTGCAGACACAAAACAAGATAGAAATGAACTCACTTTAGATAAACAAACATAACACCATAAGTTATATCCACTGCTTAGGTCTCTAGGACAGATTGTGCAGCCAAACCAAACACTCTTATAATGACTGATTTGAGCTTTCAATTGAGACTACACACTAAACTAGCTAAGATTATTGATCAACAGAGATTATGTGACTAAAATGCACCTATGTTAACAAGTTAAAACTAGTAAAGATCACAAATACACCTATGACCATGAAATGCAAAAACTGACTTGACTCTTGAAAATGAAACAGAAACTTACAACTGTCAGCTGGAATGCAGCTCTAAAACCAAACCCAATCTACCCTATCCTACTCCATTAAATAACTGCTCTGCATCACCCATTCCTCTTCCAAACCTGGATGAACCAAGACCTTTCACACTGTTGACTTTTGTTGACCACATACAAAATGTATTTAAAATTGAGTGCAAGCTTGTACAAAGCTATCATAAGCTTATACAAGATTGTTTAAGGTAAAATACAAGCTATTGAAAGCTTAAATGCAAGGATTTGAGACTGAGATTTGCTACAGTGACCTGAAATATGAAATTTATCTAAACTTGGATTGAAAACTCAAAATGATATTACAAAGGTGATTTATCATAAAATGTGATGCCAATAAGCTGAAATTACATCATTTAAACTAGAACTAAAACACTTAATTAAAAAAACGACATTTAAAGAAAATATTAAAACTAGCTACTGGTTCTTCTCAGCTCCTCCTCTCTCTTTTATAGCTTTGAAAGCTTCCACGTGTCCTTTAGAGTAAATCCCACCAAATTTTGAGCCAATGGGAGAACTTTGAGTGTTTTGCCTGTTTGACCAATTTTGGCGGGAAGTGCAAGTTTGACTTGTAGGCTTGAATTTGCAGGTAGGGGGGGGGGGTGGAGGTGTAGGGTGATGATGAGTGGGGGATAAGGTGATAAGGCATTGGTGAGGTGTTGCAGAGGAGCACAGGGCAAGTGGGGAAGGAGACCTGCTTGGGAGGGAAAGCAGTTTGGGTGTTTGACTGGGTGTTGACCAAGGGGTCAAAACAGGGAAAGGGTCAAAGGTCAAAATGGCAGGGGGGTCACAATTCAAAAGGGGTCTTTGTTAATTTTGACAAGGCTTAGTAGACAAGGACTAGTTTTGTAATTCTTCCAAACTTGAGGGGCCATTCCTGTAATTTTCTCAAAGTTAATACAAGGACCAATATTGACAAGCTTCAAAAGTACAAGGACTTGTTTTGACATTTTCAAAATTCCAGGGACCAAACTTGACAATTTCAAAAGTTCAGGGACCTTTTCTGCCATTTTACAAAAGATTTATTCAAGGACCATTTTTGACAAATTAGAATATTTCAGGGACCTTGAATAACATTTCTCTTTATTTAGATTTACCAGGGACTGTTTTTGACAACTTTTGAAACTTGGGGGACTAAAACTGCCAATTATGCAAATTTGATACGTTTTTCACCAGATTTTGATATTTTTGCATTTAAAACATATAAAACACTTTTTTGTGATATTTTTATCATTTTGATGCGTTTCTGAGTGTTTTCAGATGTTTTTGCAGTTTAATTTGTACAAAAATGATGAGTATTTACACACTCATCAGCTTGTAAACTTTAGAACTTGGCATTTGCATCATTTCGAGACCATAGACGAGGTATGTTGAGTTAGCTCGATGTATTTGGACTTTTCAGTTTTAGAAGGCAGTATTATAGGATTATCACCCAAACAGCCTACCATTGTGAGTCTATTGATTAGTCACCTCGACTTTTCGATCCCCATGTGAAACCCTTTTGTTGCACTCCCATTTAGTGCAAGATACCCCTAGATACACCCTTCTGAGCCATTCCTTTCATTTTGTCAACCCAATATATTGTTTCGTTACACCCTTACACCTTAGCCTACCCTGTAGTCTTTATTTGTAATTGGGAAGTCATCATTTGCCTAAGTTCAAGGTTTGAGTGGAAAGGTTTGGAAATCACGCTTTCATCGACAACAATTATGAAGATAAAAAAATGATTCGAAAAAAAAAATAATAATAATAAAAAAAGAAAAGAAAAAGAGTTGATTGATTTATGATTTTGTAAAGTGCGATGTTATAAGCACTATAGTATGAGCTTTATTGATTAGTATCGAGGAGGCCACCTCGGTCACATTAGAAGATTGGAGTTGAAGTTATACCAACTGAAGAAGAAAAGGTAGTGTGCCCATCACGACGTCCTCTAATGACACATCTACCTTGCATTTCATGATCCGGTCTCTAGACTTCTAAGCTTGAACTTTGGGCGAACGGTAAGTGGTGATAACTTAGTTATAGATTTAGACTACCTGCTTGTTTTTAATTTTACACCAATTATATATCCCATGTCTTATCCTACCCTTTAGTCACGAAGCGTGTCTAGGCGATTCAGCGAGCAATCTTTGGTGTCTTGGCCATGGATTTGGTCATGTATCATTAATTTTGTCCACTTCTCCGTGACATTTTAGTAATGACGAGTCACCCCTTAACCTTTGTCGTGTCTACCCATATTGCCTTCGAGAATTGTTTAGCCCTTAACTCTAGTGGTGGAGATTTGTGTAACCGCCAAGCTTATGATAGAATACATGCTATAACTGTGCGATTGAGTGATCACCCCGAAATTGACACTTAGAATAGTTGAGAGATTTGAGTGTTTGTTCCCCTTTCGTGAGGTTTTCGGCTTTGTTTTATTCTAGCATGAGGGATTTGTAAACTCATATTTTCCAGGTTTTGGGAGATATCTTTTTAGAAATCTATCTAATAAGGTCTACTTGAGGGCAAGTAGAGTTCAAGTGGGGGGATATTTGATAACATCAAATAGTCCTGAATATTAAGTGTCAATTTCCCCCGATAATGCTCGTTATTTATATCATTTATATGGATTTACGCTTGTTTTCCATTGTTTTCCACTTTCAGGTAAATTACGAGCATTGGAGCTAAAGAGAAGCGGAAATGGAAACATTACTAAAGATTTATCACAGTATGCTTATTTTGAAGAAGTTACGGCGTAACTCGTCTCTCACATTACGCCGTAACTATTGCGTGACCCAGAAGTCCAACTTATCAAGAGGTTACAACGTAACTCTTCCCAAAGGTTACGACGTAACTCCATTAGGTCAAAAGAGGTTCCACGCCGCTGATACTTACGCCGTAACTACTGCATCACTTACGACGTAACCAAGTTTATTGAAGACTACGGCGTAACCACTTATAAGGTTACGCCGTAACTAGCAGATCTAGTGCATTTACGAAGAAATAGAAGGTTACGGCGTAACTCCTCTATTGGTTACGCCGTAACCCAGACATGGACTATAAATACCCCATGAATTCCAGCATTTCAAAGCATCCCATTCCACACACAACACTCTGAGAACGTGGGAAAAATCTCAAGGCAGGTCTAGGGAAGCATACTGAGCTGTTTCCAAGGGAGAAGTCACACCATTACGATAAGCTTTAGCGTTTATTATTTCTTTTACTTTCAATTCATGTATTTTGTACCTTTGAATATTAAATTGATTTGCATGATTAATATGAGCGGCTAAGCACCCTTTGGTGCTAGCCTAGTTAAGATTCCTTAATTGTTTTGTTTGCGTTTACCTTTACTTCCGTACAATTATTTCTAAGTGTATGCATGCATAGTTTTTTGGTAGTCACCCTTGGTTCGGTAGTTTTGAATGGCGATAAAGGCCAATTGCCTAGGAGATATGACCAACTGACCCTAGGTGAGCGGACTGAGACGGGAAGAGTAAGATATGACCAACTGACGACCCTTTCTACTTGTACGATTTGACCAACTGATCACCTATCGTTTGGATGAACTTAAGAATTGGGGGGTGTAGTGTCTAAGTTCCTAACGGCCGGGCACTCACTATTTAGAATCTAGCATGTAGCGGTACTTAATGACTCGGCTTAGGGGACCAGGAACAACAGGACTTATGACGGTGCGCCTGATTTCTCCTGTGGTGGCATCTTTGCTGATAGGTTAGGGCGAATTGACCAAATGCTGTCCTCTCGAATTTGACCCCAACTGAAGTAATTGGAAGTAGGTAGACGTAGACATAACTAGCTAGGAGGATTAACTAGGTTAGCACCACTATTCCTCTATTGATTTCCCTTCACACATTTATTTGTTTTTATTTTATTTTCTGCATTAGTAGTTTAATTAATTAAAACCCTATCAAACCATTATTATTCTGTGACAATTAGACTTAGTAATAATCCAGCACACATAGCTCTTGGGACGACCTCGGATTTACCATTTACTACACTACATACGACCGGGTACACTGCCCGTTAGTGCATTGGGGTAGACCATAGGTATAGCGAGACACTATAAATATTAAGACCTGGTCAGTAAAACCTGCATCACATCGCAAATTTTTTCCTTGGCGATATAAAAAACAATATCAAAAAAAGGGAAAGTTGAAAACGTTGTGGCTGTAATCAAGTCATGTACACCGAATTTGCTTGGGGATCTAAATGTGACACTAAAAGATCCATCAGGAACAATTCCTGGTACAATTCATCACAAAGTCCTTGAAAATGAGGTTTACAAACACTGTATCAAAGTCGGAGCTGTTTTGATACTACGTAATGTTTCAGTGTTTACCCCAAAACCATCAACCCATTATCTTAACATTACATTGAGAAACATGGTAATGGTTTTCTACAAGGATACCGTTTTTAATCTATGAAGGTTCATGTATTTATTTCTATGTAATGTTTTTATAAAGACCAACCAAATAAGGTTGGTCATGTCGTCTAATTATTTGTAATGTTTATTTCAATCATGTCTTATTGTGTTTTATTCAAATAAGGTTGGTCATGTCGTCTAGTTACTAGTTTTCTCACATCAACATTCATATAACATTCTAGCCATATCAACAAATTGTTAAACATAAAGTATATACAACATCATCATTGTCAATGATTAAGAAAAGGGAAAATGACACAAATAGACCGCGCGCCCTGATGCATATCACTTTATGGACCACTTTTATTTTAAATTTGAAAATAGACCGAGGGCAACAACTGTCATTGGGCAACTCAACCACATTGCGACAAGTGTCCTGTATGTGTAAGGTATTGTTTTTTGGGCAACTAACGTTCGCTGGGCAACCGTATATTTTTAAAAGGGTTTTATCGTCATTTTACGTTACATAAAAAGTACACATTTGAATAGTGAAAGTACAGTGAATTTATATTCAAAATCCAATACTCACTCGTCTTCATCATTCGTCTTCTTCACTCTCGATGTTTTTTGCTTCTCGTATAAAAGCATTCCTAGTTAATTTTTTCACAAATGAAATAGTCTGCTGCGTCGGCACCTCTCTTGCTCCTAACGTACACTGTTCATAGCAACCGATTATTTCCGTTCGTTACATTTTTGTACAACAACAAAACCACCTTCAATTGCTCAATCTTTTTGTTCCAATAATGTGGCAAAGTATGGTACGTTTTAATTCGATTATTGTTATTCGTTCCATGTTATAATGAATCGTTGTTGTTATTCGATTATTGCCTATGTTACACACGTTTTAATTCCATTCTACAATCTGGTTCGCTCCCAAACGGTCAAGTTTTATCACTCAAGCCGACCACTTGTGAATGGCCGACCGTAACAAACTTAAAACAGTCTGGAAACGAATGCAATGAAGATCAGGAGAGTATAGTGTTATATCCCCGGGTCGTTAAGTCCCAACGAGGTGTGTAAACTGTAATACAACGATTGTGTGTGCTGAAATGATATTGAATATACAAAAACAGAAATCTGATTGACTAACACTAGGAATGTGAATAGTGATAGCTCTGTCACAGCTATGTCGTTAAAAACGTGCAATCAGAAACCTAAAAACGTAAAAGATATTATTGGAAAATAAATTTTTACACTATTAAATGAATTAATATAAATTAAAAATGAATTAAAGGTATTTAATAATGAATTAAATAATAAGAAAATCTAAGACAATCTTAAATAAATAAAATAAAGAATCTGAAAAATCTGAAAAAATCAATATGTACTGAATATGAACAAGTTTAATGAAAACAAAACTTTACAAACCTAAAAATAAGCAAATTGTGGGCTTATGAGTCCAACAGTTAAGCTTTTGGCTTCACAGTGGAGTTTAAGCTTGAAATAAGCTTGGAAAAAGCTTTATACAGGAAACAAAAGATAAAATAAGATAAACACAAGTCCAATGGATAAATATAAACAAGAAAATGGACTGTGGTAGTGTGAGCTTAAGGTTTAGTCAGTTAAGCTTTTTGAACTTAACTTGGATGGAATGGAAGCTTGCAAAAGCTTGGTATAAGCTCCACACAGGAAAGCAAAAAAAATATAATATGTACAAGTGATATGAATAAGTATGAACAAGCTGGTATACTGGATTTTATCAAATAAGCTTGTAATAAGCTAATAAGCAATTCAGCAGAATCCAGAATACTGCTGAACCATTGCAAGGTACTGCTGAGGAGCTGTTGGTAATGGTGTAAGTTCACTGATTTCTCAGTTAACTGTTATGAATGGGCAAACAACAAACTCCTATAGGACTTATCAAATAAGCTCATGAGAGCTCAACCAGCACTGAAACTGAGTATGATAGATTAGCCTCACATGAAGCCAAATATCACAAGCTCAAGCTCAATGAGGAACTTTTCATGAACTTAGGAAAACAACTCCAACTACACAGTTTGCTTCTGTGTAGTGAGTAAGATGGGACAAACAAGGAGAAAGTGATTCAGTATTCTAATAAGCTACAAACTGAAAAAGCAAGCATAAACATAACAAATAAGCTACAAAGGGCAAAAACAACTAAGGAAAAATAAAGGATAAACAAATCAGCAGAATCCACATAAGTGAATCAGCAGAATCAAGTGACTCGGCAGAATCCAAATAAGTAAATCAGCAGAATCAATATAAGCACATAAATAAGCTATTAAACATGACATATAAAAATTAACAAAAATAGAATAAGCAAGATTAGCAACAAAACATTAAAATTCTAAAAGCACTAATCATGAAACTAAGTAACAAAGACATAGGAAAATAAACAATTAAATCAAAGACAGGAAAACTAAAAATTTTACTTTTTTTGTTTATTATCAAAGTTGACTAAGATGAACTTTGATCTGAATATAATGACATATTATGGAATATTAAACAATAATAACATAAAATAAACAAAGATAAACAACAATTAAACAAGTATGCAAGATTATAAGTTCTAACAATCTCACAGTGCTCATAATGAGATTGTCAAGTGTCAAGTTGACTTTCTACCATGCTACACCACTTGATTAAGGTTTCACTGAGTTACTTAGGCCATATGAGGAGTATATCAAACAAGAACAACCACAAACATAGCCTAAACACAGATTCACTATTAGATCCAAACAATCTTTTAATGGACTGTTATGCAGTTTTTCAAAGCAAAAGATAGTGTAAACCAATTTCATCAAATCCAGGGGTCACAATGTGTCAAATCAGACCCTTTTAAGCATAAACAAGTAGTCACAAATGTTCAAACCTAGGATTATCAAAAACTAGCATATTGACAGTCCAAATGCAATATCAAACCACAATCAAATCCAAAACATAACAACCTAAGATTAAGCTATAATAACATTAACAAATAACAAAGAAACACAGAAACATGAAAATTAAAGCATTTAAAACACTGAAACAGTAAAATGCAAAAATGGTAAAAAAATGAGCTTACAAGTGAAATCCTGCTTGAAACTGAGAACCATGGTCACATAACACATCCTAAGGCTTTCCACAAAGCTTCTAAACCAAAGGCAATCCACAATTAACCTTGCTCCATGCAGTTTCACCAAGATTACTTCATTATTTTTGGTTTTTCATTGTTTTTCTTGATTTTTATTATTTTCTGAATTTTAAAGACTAAACTTGTTTTAAGGTCTCTAAAAGCTTTAAAACTTGTCAGGAGCTTATATGAGCTTAAAGAGTCCATTAAACAACTACATAACAAGAAATTAAAGTGACATGAGAATTAAAGGTAATTAAGCAAAAGCTTGAAACTGAAAGAAACTCAAAATTAAACTGGAAATAAAGTTTCATTACACTAATTTGATGAGAATACAACATTAAAACGGTAAATGACTTGAAATTAAAGAAAGCCGTAAATTTAATTAACTACGTGACCTAGGCTAATCCAAAGGTATTTAATCTAAATAAAGCATTTAAATTCTATACTACACGACCAATGGCTAGCCCAAAAGTAACTTCTTCTCTTGCCTCTCCTTTGATATTTATAGTCATTTGAGTTCCCACCATCTTCCTCGTAAAATCCCACTTTAATTTTTGACCATTGATTGAGCAGAGATGATCCTAGCCTTTGAATTCACTTTTGGCGCCAAAAGTGGTACTAGTTGATTGAGGCAGTTCTGCTGCAATTAATGCTTCTTGTTCACATGTAGAGGTGGAGGAGACATGTTTGGTAGGTTTAGAGGTCAAGTGGTGGAGTTGATAGCAAAAGCAAGGTATGTGATGGTACAAGGGAAGGTAAAGTTGTGGGAATGCATTAAATGTAGTTGTGGGCTGGTATAGGTGGAAGGAATGAGAGGGGAGAGTGGGTGAGCAAGTGGAGGTGGAATACCAGGGAGGTGGAAGGGTGGTATGGTTTTACAGTGTGTGGGAGGAAGGAGAAAACAGGAAGTTTGGTTTGACTGGTATTGACCAGATATTATTTAGGGACCAGATATTTTAGTGGAAGTATCTGCTGAAACGTATGCCTTCAGCAGAAACCATCAGCGCATTATATCTTCGGCAGAAACCATTGATTCAGCAGAATCACAATAGGCTTCAGCAGAAACCATCATTATCAGCAGAATTAAACTGTTTCAACTCTTTTTGTACCTGATTCACATAAAAACACATTTTCATGATATTTGTAACATTTATAAAGTCATTTGTGTGTTTTTGGCTGTTTTTGTGGGTTTAAACAATGTAAAATATATGTGTTTTTAGACACATATCGAATCCCCGACACTAAACTATTGCTAGTCCCTAGCAATATTTATGAAGTTTTAATGGATTTTAAAGAACTCTTTACCAAAAGCCATTACTTCTGGAGTAGCCAATTGTTTCAGTTCAAGTAAGAACCTTGGTACAATGATAACCAAGTGATTTTGAGCAAATCACCAGCTTTTAACGGATTTGATTAGTCTTTACCAGAAGCCGTTTGCTTCTGGACTAGCCAACTCTTTAGATAAATTATCAATATTATCTTTGGTGAGTCGATTACCAATTATGGTTTTCCAACTGCCTTTACCACAAGCCATAAACTTGCGGGCTAGCCAACTCTTCACTAATTAAAGATATTGTGAGTTGAACACCATACAATTTTGGGCAAATTGCAAGCCATAAACGGATTTGAGATATCTTTACCAAGAGCCGTTTGCTCCTGGATTAGCCAATCCTTTTGTTTATTAGACAAGGCGGACTGATAACCGTAAGTTGAGTAAGTGCAGAACACTTACTCCAAAAAAAAAAAAATTGGCCAAAAATGGGGGAATTGGGCGGATAATACATATGATAAAATTCGTGAGAATTCCCCCCCACACTTAGAAATGAATTTTGTCCTCAATATTCAAAGTCCCGGCTATTATGCCGAATCCTTGAACGTAAAAAGATAACATTATTAGCTAAGTGTAGAAACACAACAATTTTTTTTTTTTTTTTTTTTTTTTTTTTTTTTTTTTTTTTTAAGAAAAGATTTTATATACAACAGCGTGGGGCAACTCCCCCACACTAGGGTGGTAGAACAGAGAAAGAAGACAGAAATATGGGTGAAAACCCATATGGTGTGCTACTGTTTTTGATTCCCGAGTCGCTAGCTTGACTCGGCCCCGAATTAAATGGTTCATGGGGAAATGACTGGACGAGAAATTGGAGTGGGGTCACCACTCACAGAATTATGAATAGGAAGGTAAGGAGAATGTTTTTGGTTTTTTGATTTTTATATATACATATACAAAGAAAAAGGAAAAATATTTTTGTGTTTTATATTGTTTTTGGAAATGAAATATGATATGATATATAATATATATACAAGGGATAGATATTTCAACAAAACACAAGTACGTTACACGCAGCACACCTCCCCGGCAGCGGCGCCAAAATTTTGGTTCGCTCCCAAACGGTCAAGTTTTATCACTCAAGCCGACCACTTGTGAATGGCCGACCGTAACAAACTTAAAACAGTCTGGAAACGAATGCAATGAAGATCAGGAGAGTATAGTGTTATATCCCCGGGTCGTTAAGTCCCAACGAGGTGTGTAAACTGTAATACAACGACTGTGTGTGCTGAAATGATATTGAATATACAAAAACAGAAATCTGATTGACTAACACTAGGAATGTGAATAGTGATAGCTCTGTCACAGCTATGTCGTTAAAAACGTGCAATCAGAAACCTAAAAACGTAAAAGATATTATTGGAAAATAAATTTTTACACTATTAAATGAATTAATATAAATTAAAAATGAATTAAAGGTATTTAATAATGAATTAAATAATAAGAAAATCTAAGATAATCTTAAATAAATAAAATAAAGAATCTGAAAAATATGAAAAAATCAATATGTACTGAATATGAACAAGTTTAATGAAAACAAAACTTTACAAACCTAAAAATAAGCAAATTGTGGGCTTATGAGTCCAACAGTTAAGCTTTTGGCTTCACAGTGGAGTTTAAGCTTGAAATAAGCTTGGAAAAAGCTTTATACAGGAAACAAAAGATAAAATAAGATAAACACAAGTCCAATGGATAAATATAAACAAGAAAATGGACTGCGGTAGTGTGAGCTTAAGGTTTAGTCAGTTAAGCTTTTTGAACTTAACTTGGATGGAATGGAAGCTTGCAAAAGCTTGGTATAAGCTCCACATAGGAAAGCAAAAAAAAAAAAATATAATATGTACAAGTGATATGAACAAGTATGAACAAGCTGGTATACTGGATTTTATCAAATAAGCTTGTAATAAGCTAATAAGCAATTCAGCAGAATCCAGAATACTGCTGAACCATTGCAAGGTACTGCTGAGGAGCTGTTGGTAATGGTGTAAGTTCACTGATTTCTCAGTTAACTGTTATGAATGGGCAAACAACAAACTCCTATAGGACTTATCAAATAAGCTCATGAGAGCTCAACCAGCACTGAAACTGAGTATGATAGATTAGCCTCACATGAAGCCAAATATCACAAGCTCAAGCTCAATGAGGAACTTTTCATGAACTTAGGAAAACAACTCCAACTACACAGTTTGCTTCTGTGTAGTGAGTAAGATGGGACAAACAAGGAGAAAGTGATTCAGTATTCTAATAAGCTACAAACTGAAAAAGCAAGCATAAACATAACAAATAAGCTACAAAGGGCAAAAACAACTAAGGAAAAATAAAGGATAAACAAATCAGCAGAATCCACATAAGTGAATCAGCAGAATCAAGTGACTCGGCAGAATCCAAATAAGTAAATCAGCAGAATCAATATAAGCACATAAATAAGCTATTAAACATGACATATAAAAATTAACAAAAATAGAATAAGCAAGATTAGCAACAAAACATTAAAATTCTAAAAGCACTAATCATGAAACTAAGTAACAAAGACATAGGAAAATAAACAATTAAATCAAAGACAGGAAAACTAGAAATTTTACTTTTTTTGTTTATTATCAAAGTTGACTAAGATGAACTTTGATCTGAATATAATGACATATTATGGAATATTAAACAATAATAACATAAAATAAACAAAGATAAACAACAATTAAACAAGTATGCAAGATTATAAGTTCTAACAATCTCACAGTGCTCATAATGAGATTGTCAAGTGTCAAGTTGACTTTCTACCATGCTACACCACTTGATTAAGGTTTCACTGAGTTACTTAGGCCATATGAGGAGTATATCAAACAAGAACAACCACAAACATAACCTAAACACAGATTCACTATTAGATCCAAACAATCTTTTAATGGACTGTTATGCAGTTTTTCAAAGCAAAAGATAGTGTAAACCAATTTCATCAAATCCAGGGGTCACAATGTGTCAAATCAGACCCTTTTAAGCATAAACAAGTAGTCACAAATGTTCAAACCTAGGATTATCAAAAATTAGCATATTGACAGTCCAAATGCAATATCAAACCACAATCAAATCCAAAACATAACAACCTAAGATTAAGCTATAATAACATTAACAAATAACAAAGAAACACAGAAACATGAAAATTAAAGCATTTAAAACACTGAAACAGTAAAATGCAAAAATGGTAAAAAAATGAGCTTACAAGTGAAATCCTGCTTGAAACTGAGAAACATGGTCACATAACACATCCTAAGGCTTTCCACAAAGCTTCTAAACCAAAGGCAATCCACAATTAACCTTGCTCCATGCAGTTTCACCAAGATTACTTCATTATTTTTGGTTTTTCATTGTTTTTCTTGATTTTTATTATTTTCTGAATTTTAAAGACTAAACTTGTTTTAAGGTCTCTAAAAGCTTTAAAACTTGTCAGGAGCTTATATGAGCTTAAAGAGTCCATTAAACAACTACATAACAAGAAATTAAAGTGACATGAGAATTAAAGGTAATTAAGCAAAAGCTTGAAACTGAAAGAAACTCAAAATTAAACTGGAAATAAAGTTTCATTACACTAATTTGATGAGAATACAACATTAAAACTGTAAATGACTTGAAATTAAAGAAAGCCGTAAATTTAATTAACTACGTGACCTAGGCTAATCCAAAGGTATTTAATCTAAAGAAAGCATTTAAATTCTATACTACACGACCAATGGCTAGCCCAAAAGTAACTTCTTCTCTTGCCTCTCCTTTGATATTTATAGTCATTTGAGTTCCCACCATCTTCCTCGTAAAATCCCACTTTAATTTTTGACCATTGATTGAGCAGAGATGATCCTAGCCTTTGAATTAACTTTTGGCGCCAAAAGTGGTACTAGTTGATTGAGGCAGTTCTGCTGCAATTAATGCTTCTTGTTCACATGTAGAGGTGGAGGAGACATGTTTGGTAGGTTTAGAGGTCAAGTGGTGGAGTTGATAGCAAAAGCAGGGTATGTGATGGTACAGGGGAAGGTAAAGTTGTGGGAATGCATTAAATGTAGTTGTGGGCTGGTATAGGTGGAAGGAATGAGAGGGGAGAGTGGGTGAGCAAGTGGAGGTGGAATACCAGGGAGGTGGAAGGGTGGTATGGTTTTACAGTGTGTGGGAGGAAGGAGAAAACAGGAAGTTTGGTTTGACTGGTATTGACCAGATATTATTTAGGGACCAGATATTTTAGTGGAAGTATCTGCTGAAACGTATGCCTTCAGCAGAAACCATCAGCGCATTATATCTTCGGCAGAAACCATTGATTCAGCAGAATCACAATAGGCTTCAGCAGAAACCATCATTATCAGCAGAATCAAACTGTTTTAGCTCTTTTTGTACCTGATTCACATAAAAACACATTTTCATGATATTTGTAACATTTATAAAGTCATTTGTGTGTTTTTGGCTGTTTTTGTGGGTTTAAACAATGTAAAATATATGTGTTTTTAGACACATATCACAATCCATTGCTCTTTTTTATGTCTTTCTGATTCGTAATTATGTAGTCTATAATACGTTGGTATAGATTCCTTCTATGGTGTGAATTAATTTTTCATTTTTGTTGGCCGTTTTTAGTACTATGAATCTAAGTTAATCACTACGAGTATACTGAACCACTTTCCGTTGATAGAGCAAAAGTTAGGCCCAAAACGCCGCATCTTGTTTACGAATACCTGTTTTCGAAGAGTGATTGATCTCTTGTTTGTTGAATCTGAAACACAGATCATTAATACATGTGACGATGCTCATTATGATAGGCCCTTCATTTTTTACAATCAAGGGCATGCTTTACATTTTGATCGTCATGCATTTTTAACTAATGACAGTGCTGCGGCTTGGATATGTAACTTTATGTTTCTTTGCCTTAATTTTGTTTATTGTTATAAAAAAATGTCCTGTTAAAAATGTCATGTTTGGTGGGTTAAACATCCAAACCTGAACCTTTTTTCAAAGGTAAGCCTGTTAAACTTTGTGATTATTTATTACTTGTTTATAGGTAAAAAAGTATACATACACAGAAAAGTAAATTTTCCATTTCCACCTATTTAACTCAAGACATATGCATAAATACTAAAAAGATCTGCACAAATAGTCACAACAGATTTCAGGTGCACATATTATAGATTAAACAGATAAGAAACATTCCAGTTGTTTTAGTACATCAACAAACCAGTAGATAAGGTAACCAGATGTTACTTGTAAGCCATTTTTCTTTTCCCTTTGCCTTTGCCTTTGTCAGCCGCTCCTGCGACTGTGGAGGGATTATTTATGCCAAATTTCTTCTCTTTAATATCAGCCCATATTTGTTTATTTGCAAGTCCTATTACCTGAATCCTGTTACCCGAGAGGTTCCGACTTTCGGCATCACTAACTGAAGGCTTTTTTTCCTCAAAGCTCATAAACGTTGCCCTTTTCAATAGACTGTCGCGGTAAGCTACCACATCGGGTCTATCAGAATAGTCACTTGAGCTGTAGGTAGACAAATAGCTGGATATAGAGCTTGAATCACTTTCAGAGGTTTCAGCGTTTGGGAAGTATGAAGCCCATGGATTACATGGCTGCATTGTATCTGAACTGCTTGAGAGCAGTGTTATGCTTGAATCAGAAGAGATTGTTATGATATCTACAAAATAAACAAAGTCTTTAAAGATGCGTGAAACCAAGCTTAGCATTAGAAAAATACGATTTACAGAAACAAAAAACCCACTACCTTTTTTTAGTCATTTTTTTAGGGTTTTGCTGATATGTGTGTGTAAAACCAGTGTTAATGTGCGTCTGTTTATGACTGCCTGTGACTATAAATCTTACTATAAAAGAAAGCCTCTACCTAACCGCATTTAAAAGCATTAACATCCTAATAAATGCTAGGTTGTTGACCTTATCCCTTAACTTTGAACTTATAACTACAGATTATGCTACAACTTAGTTTTGCACCATCCTATACATCCTAACACAATTACAATAAAACTTTTGTGACCGGCATACAAGCATTTGTAACCCTGCTTAGCACTGTTTACTTAAAATCATCACTGTACATGCATCTGTAACCGTTTACTACTTGCTCTTCATGACTGGCAGTATCAACTTCGACTTTCAGTTTATGACTTTAATTACATATCCCTTAAAAAATGGTGTCTTATCTCACTATCTATTGTTTTTTATGATACGCAGTATTTTAAATATTGCACATGATCGTATTTAAACTGTTGTTTTTCAACACATTATCAGCCAATGTTGCATCCTTATATGTTTCTCGTTTTTTTTTCTTTTATCTTTTATCAATACAATCTACTAAAACATAAGCATCAGTTATCAATAACTATAGTATTTGTCAAACTCCAGCAGTATTCTAGATGATCCTAACAACCATCACTAGTTCTAGAATATTACAACTCAAACCGACCTACACAATAGTAGCAGTTGTTCAAACATAGTAGCAGTAGTTCCAATCTTATACTAGCAGTGGTATGTCTTGAGCAGTCAATCTATCCTCATAACCATACCCAAAAACCCAACAATCCTCCCGTAAACTTGATATCTTCGTTCAAAAAACATCCAGTTTCTATTTACATTACACTTTCTTCAACTAGAGGATGTATCCAAACACCCAGCTTACCTTTGAAATATTTTTTTGTTTTTTGCCACTGGACCTTGGAGATTAGCAATCTTCGCAATCTTCAAAAACAACTGGTCAATCATTGGATTTGTAGGCTTGGTACCCTGTGGATCTAGCTTAGCTTCCAACATCTTTCTTGCAACATTCTTTGTCAGTGGATAATCTTTATCTATGAACATGAATATCTTCTCCTTTGTCGTCTGAATAGCATGCAATCTACAAGTCTAATAAAGCATCCATCGTACCACTTCACAGTCTTCCCAAAATTTGTCTTCAGGATTGGGTTGTAACATATTCTTCACAGCTGTCCATATAAACCTTGCTAATGACCCAGTTGGACCAAGCTTTCCATATCTGAAATCCATGACCTTCCACAGCTCTTCTAGATCTTTCATCGAACTAGACCACAGCATACGCCCAAAATTAAAGTGTTTTTGTTTACATCCATCTGCTCTTGTGATTTCAATGACTTCTCTGTCATTTGCTGTAACAATTTGCCAATCTAGAATTGGATGTACAGATCTTAATGGTGTAGGATTAATAGGCTCTTCAGGTTGATCACACACCATAAGATACTGTTTCACTCTGTCTTCCTTCTTCATGTCATCATCCATCTTCTGTTTCTTGGAACTCGACTCCTCCTGATTAGGTCCTTTTCTTTTTTGTTTGTTGTTCCCCCACAACTCATATTCTCTCTCAGAATTCATATAACCAAAATTATCATTGCACCTTTTGCAATAATTAAAAATCTCCTCAACCCTCTCATAGGCGCATTTCCTCAAATTTTCAGAAACATGTATCCCTGAATGCTTGATATATTTCATCATATAATTCCTCATTTCTTGCTTGGTTGGAGTTTTATTCTTCGTTGCTTGGTAATCTCTAAATTGTCTTTCTTGTCTCATCTGTCTCACACTCTCAGAAGCTTGGAACACTTGTTCTTTATTTTTCAATGTTTCAATCAGTTTCTGAGAAGCTTTCTCATCTTCTTGGTTTTTCTTTTCCCTAGCAATTACATCAGCATTTAGTTCCAGATATACTCTTACAACTGCTTCTTCATCATAAACCTCCTGCTCATGTCTACTTTTAAACCTCAAAACTGTTTCTGCAATTCCTTTACCCTTTCCAATATCTGGTTGACCAACAACTGACTTCACAGGCTCACCAATCTTCAAACTTCCCAAGGGTTTAGGTGCAAAAGGTTTAATTGTAGCAGGAATGGGTGCAACGATAGGTTCAGGGATTGGTAAAGATTGCTTTAGGTTTAGCAGTTGAATGGCAACCTCCTTTTCAGCTTTTTTTTGACTTTGTTGGTGATGTAACAGTGGTTGTTATTGTAGTAGCAGTGGTTGTGATAGCAATGGGAATATCTAAAGTAACAGTTGTTATAATTACCTTAGAGGTGGTTCCATCAGTGGCTTCTTCTTTAGAAGCAGTGGATGCAGCAACATAGGCAGTGGTTGTTGCCTGCACCGCTTCCTTCTCTTTTTCTGCACTAGTAGCTTTCAAAGCATCATTTATCGCTACATCTTTTCCTTCCATGTCAGTCACTAGATAACCATCCGGATTAGCACGACTATCCAACTCCAAAACCACATCGAAATTCACATCCTCCCCTGAATCTATGCTTTTAATCCTCCCCTGTTTGGATGCATCCTCCAAACTCTGATCCTTTGAGGCGCTAGCCTTCTTTCCCATCCTTTTGACTCTTCTATATGCAGCAATCCCTGGTCTCCTCATTCTCTCCAAAACATTCAGCATGTGCTTCAACCTTTTAATAGTTCCAGCTTGAGAGGTTGTCAATTCCTGAAAACCAGACATTTTAGACTCCATGTTGCTACATTTATCCGTCAATTCCTTTAAAAGTTCCATTCTATCCTCACACCTTCGACATGTGTTAACTGGTCCGAGAGGTGTACACTGGGAATTGTCATTATGCACAAAAGTATCATTACCCGTCAATTCATGTTCAGTTTCACGTCTATCCTCATCACTCCGATCTGTGTGACCTACTCCAATAGGTGAATCATAGGATGTGAGTACCATGGCATCCGACCGAGCCTCCGTATCCATGGACCCCAAGTTAGCCAGTTGGCTGGGGATTCCTCCACCTGTGTTGAGCTCGAGTGAACTCTCCACATTAGGAGTCACTAGTGGTTGGGTCTTACTTAGGTTTTCACTTACCTGGTCTGAAACAGTAGTGAAACCCCTTCCACTGATGTCACCTCCCACACCTGTTACACCCTCATGTCCTTCACCACTACCACCAGCCTCAAGTATCTGAGTGCCCTTCTTCCTCCTTCTAGTAACTAAAATACGTTGGGGTTCAGATGTTGAAGGTAAGGGTTCGGCAGTGGGTTTGGGATTGGTAGCAGGGGGTTCATCAGTGGATAGATTGGGTTGTGGATTTTCCTCCTCTATAAGTTGTGGCAGATTTAGCATGTGAGGAAACAAAGGTGTTATGGTTCCTGTAAAATTTTGACTCTTTTTCCTCATATGGGCAAACACCTTAGGAAGCATATGTAAAACGTCATACTTTCTCTTATGGGGAATGGGTTCTGTTATTTGACTTTCTGCTATCAATTGAACAAACCTAGGATAGAGGTAGTATTTGCCATGTTCTTTAATGTTCTTATGAAAACCCTCAAAAATCATTCGAGACCAGTTAAAAACCCTTTCTTGAGATAAACAGATGACAACAGTTGCAATCTTTGAGGGAAACTCATCAAATCCAGTTGTCTTATTACTTACACACTTGAGCAAGGTATGGATTAAAAACTTCCATTGCGGAGAAAACATACATTTGTGAAACTTTATACGATCCCCTTTTCTCTCATAACCCATTCTTTCTAAACCTTCAAATATTTCAGCATCAGACAGATTAACAACTCCTTTAGCATCCTGAAGCTTCAAAACACCTCTAATCACCTCCGATGTGATCAGAATCTCCGTTTCATCAACAACCGCCCTAATAACCTCTTTTCCACCTCTTTCTTGAATTTCAGCAGTCCTCCAAAACTGCCGTATATAAGCTTTAACAATGATAGGTTCTACAGTTAATGCATAGTGTATGGGACTATGTTTGGTGAAATCAATCATCTCATGAAAACCTTCAGAATGGTCGTTCTTGACTAGGTATGCGACTAAGTTGTGGGTTGTGGAATATTCAGTTGCCATTGTATGTTGAAAGTGAATGTGATGTGGAATTTGTGAAAATTATAGTTGGGAGCGGTTAGGGTTTGTGTTCAGCGCCAATTGAGAGTGTTTAAAAGATCAATTAATTGATCGGCAGTGAATTGGGGAATAAGTACGGTACAATCAAAATGTTTCACAAAAGCCCATGTTGTTTCCATATTCAGCACAACTGCACTAGCAGTGTATTTACCATTACTGGCAGTGGATAGCGCAAACCAGCAGTGGCAACATCACTGACACTCCCATCCTTTGACCAAGGCTACGGTTGCAAAGTCGTTGTTAACAGAATGTGATGATGCATAGATTTGAAGGATTACAAACTTACACTAAAGCAATGTTCTGTGTAGATGTTGATGAACATGCAATGTTGTTTTCAGAGTCATAGACATTCAAGTTGTTGTAGAGATTATCCAAGGTCATCTTTTCAAACTCATCTTCGTTCTAGTAACTTGTTAGACACATGTTTAATTCCACCTTTTATGGGAATACGTAAACTTTATAATTAATGGACATAAACAGTTCAAGTACATGGCACTGGGCAGCACCATCATTTCAGTACATCTTTTCCTCATTATTAAAGTTTGTCATACATTTGTGCATCCCCGATTTGGGTTATTTCAAAATATCCATGCAATACTGAAGAAACCACAGGCAACTGCACACATACTTGGAGTTCATGACATAAATTGTTAGTTATATTATAATTGTATATTGTTATAGAAAAATATAAAGTAAATGTACACCTAATAATACCATTTGTATGTTAACAACAAGGGTAAATAATATTTTTCCTAAGCCATACACATCATAATGTTATGGACCACGTGGCATACCTGACTAAAACATTTGTTTGAATTGCAAGTAAACAACAGGCTAACTAGTTTAGTTGCCCCCAAATGGTTTAGTTGCCCAAAAATTGTTATCTTTGGGCAAGGAAGCGTATGAGTACTACAGAAGCTTCATTAATTGCATTTGGCTTAATGTGCATTTCTAATTACTTGACAAGACGCAACTATTGACCAGTTGACTATCCACATTTACTTATATTGACTTTAATTGAAAATAAAATCCATGTCACCCCACACACCACATTTTGCTTATATAAACGGATACCATCTAATTTACTTTTAAACCACTTTTGTGAAGTGACACACACTACCCACAACAGCATTTACTACAACAGAAATGGATAACTATATTTACGACATGGCTAACACTGTCTTTGTGCATGACAATGGATGTGACTTAAAGTTCATTAGTGACATGCATGCAACGGTGATGGAGCTAAATGGTCGATGCAGTGTGCGGGGTGAGCAGATCAAGCAGTTGGAGTGTTTGGTTGGGTCCACTGTTGCCAGTGCTTGTATGGAAATGCTGTGTGAAATCCAGGATGAGGAGCTAGAGAAAAACATGACGCTGATGAGGCTCATCACTGAGACGCAGCTGCAAGTTCTCAAGAAAAGCTCCTTTCTTGCCATGATGCGCAAAAAATATTAAACCTATACTCCTAGCTTGTTATGTGCTCTCTCTCAAGTTCTGTCATTGACATCTTTTTTTGTTTTGGACTCATCATCAATGTTGTTGCTTCGTTACTCTCTTTTTTTATCGCTTAATGTAATGAAATGAAATGTATTATAAAAATTAATTGCGAAGCAATTGTCAAATGGTCGAATTTATACGTATCACGCATAACAAACATATAATACTTTTGGACAAATCTTCAGTTAACAACACTATATATACTACGTATTATTTTTAATCCTTCTTGAACAAACAACTGTAGTTTATGTATAACGTACTTATTTCGAGTATACAATATTAACATTTTTGACAAACCTCCAACAAGATCACCCCTGTATGTATTTTAACAATCTCAGTTATTGTACAGGCCAAACTACCAGTTGTTTAGAGTAAGCAAACGTTTTTTGATAAGACTGGAATACGTCCGAACGACTATAAGATTACATGTAGTGAAGGGTGTATTTTTGGTGATTTTGGTGTGTGGGTTTGTATATTTTTATGTCAATTGGCACATTGTCAATGGTTGCAAGTTGATGATCCTGCTGACGTCGCGCTAGCTTATCGCGAGAAGATGATTCGGTTTTTTTATAGAGTTAGATTTTATCATTTGTGTCAACAGTTTTTAACTTATCTCCAACAACACTTTCATTGTTTTATCATGCACTATCGGTTTTCAATATACGATATTATATCAAATACATTTTACAATCAAACATATACCATGCCTCATCCATTGACATAGTCATTCACACATTAACACCCACATTATTACACAAACACGCTAGACATAAAAACGTTTAACAAAATAAAATAACATTTACCCCATTACTATTTCCGTATCAAAATCAATGGATCATAAGTCTCATATAATATATAAGTACATTGTTAATAGTAAAATAATACTACCTTTGCTAATATATAGCAAATGTTCATCAAGATCACATTTGTACACTAGTCAGGATGCCTATCTCCAAACAATCTCTTTCATCAAAAAATGCTTCTAAGCCTTCAGTTGCTTTATTTGATCTCAAACTAAGGTATGCATACCATCACCCTTCCTAAAAATGTTTATATGTTACCGCGTGGTTCTCACTTGCCTTGACTATATTTTTTTTACCATACTTGCTATTCTTATTTATGTATATTTATATACCTTTATTATAGGAAGCCAGGGTCTGTAGCTGCGTATCCTGTTTTTGAGATTCACTACGATGGTACCTTCATTCGGTTGCCCAATTTAAGTTATGAGTTTGGCCGAACCCTTTCGCTAAGGTTTAGTAACTCCACAAGGATGAACTTTAAGCAAATGCTTGACTTGTTGGCCTACAAGCTTGAGTGTGAGATACGGGCTTTATATTTTTGCACGCCAAGATTTGTTCTTTCAACTGGTTTGACAATTGTTGAATGTGATAATGATGTTAAAAGGATGTACGAACTTGCCGAGGAATATGGATTAATCGGCTTGTACGTTGCACATAAACCTGCTAACTTAGCATGTTTCTATTATCCTAATCTAACTTTTAATCTTCTTGATAAGGAAACGCATTCAAAGCTTGCGATACATGATAAACTTGTTCAACTTGCTACATCTAAGTCTTACTCTGATATTCTTGCATGGGAGGAGGAAGAAGGGCATTCACCTCCCATAAGAACCCCTCCTTCCCAACCTAGACGTAAAGGAATTGAATTCCAAGGAAAGAATCTTTTCATGGATTTTTTGCATAGCGAAAGTGTTGATGATGCCAGTGAGTTCAGTGACGATGAATGGTACTATGGGGGATTTGTGGGTTGTGTAGCAATGGATGTTGGGTGGTCTACTTCCCCACCATATAAATGGGTGAAACGGGTTATCGAATACGATGATGCCACTTTAACGAATGTACCGACAAATTCTCTTCCAAATCAGGTTTTGTTGGATGCAGGATCTTCTTCCGTTCCACGTCAAGTAGGGAGTTGTGTCAAGCCCAGGTATGGACATAAGGTTTCGAGGAAACCGTATGCAAGGAGGCTATGCTTTGAAACACCAAGAACGGGTTTACGGAAGATCAAGATGTTGAGGCATTTGAAGGCTCTAACAAGAGATCGGCGTCGAGGATGTTCGGGATTAAAACCAACTTGGTATTTAAGGAACGGAAGGTTGGAGTGTAGGTATTGTTATGCAGCATGCTAATGGTGTTGTTAACGATTACAGGCACTTGTGTTAACATTACTTTAAAGTCAAAAAAGATATTCTATTCTAGGCTTTTTTGTAAGGCAACGTCTATGCATTGGCCACATGCATTGTAACTATCTCTTCCTGGTATAGTGCTCTATCCAGACTTGTTTGTGTTTACCCACTTTGACTTTAGAGAAAGGCACCCAAAAAATGTATTTGACAGTTTTACAGCTTGATTATACATTTTTTTCATATTGTTTATCAAATGTGTGCATTTACCCACTATTTACTGAAAACATGTTTATGTTACTTGGTCTTCAGCACTAGCAGTACTAACATGCAATAGCAGTTTTAAGTATTCATTCTCACAGCCTAATATACGTGTCATATGTTTTGCATTATATTGCATCACCATGACTACCTTTATAAACAGCAGCAGCAACCAACGAGAGCAGCAGTTACAATATTATCATGAATTTGTGCTATTCGCAACAGTCGTTATCATATTCAATTAAACCCTTTGTATACTTACAGAAAAAACTATAACAAATCACAAAATTCGGGAAACTAGTTTAAGATTGTTTCTACTTTATGAAATGCAACACTGTATAATCTTGATTATGTATTCAAAAGATCTACACATGAATTTGTTACTCTAGGGGTATCCATTTTATGTGATCTATGTTGTTGCTTACATTATGTAAAGGTAATTTGTACCGTATATATTTTGCTGTTCCGGTGGACTTTACAATTTAACACTGAACATAAAAACTTGCAACTTCTTGAAAAGTAAATTACATATATAAGTAAACGTTTATATCTATTCCATTACATTACTTGCCTATTAACATACCAAGTCCAACACAAGTAACCGACAAAGATCCTAACATAATGAAAAGCAACCTATCATACAACTTCAACTTTGACTTTGCATCAGTCAACTCTTTGTCCAAGATTGACTTGTCCAAAGCAAGAGTATCAACCAAGTGTTCAATATCCACCGACTTCTTCGATATTTTCTCCTTTTCAAAGAACCCATACACCAGATCTTTATAGTATTCGCTAGGCAGATCATTATCCAAAAACTGATATACATCACAAATAGAGCATTTTACGAAACGCTTCCCAGGTTTTGCCCTTGTTGTTGACGTCTTGACTGGTAGACGAAGACTGCATCTGCAAAAGTATTCAACTTTGCCACCAATTAGTCGGGTTGTAGCTGAAGTTCTGGAACTCATGATAAACAGGTTTTTAATTAACAAGTTTGTGGAAATGTAGGAAAATGTTGACCGACAAATTAGGTGGTGGGGAGTTTATAAAAGTTGCAAAAAGTACCTTTTAGGCTTTTATAACTATATCGTTTTTTGCCCAAACAAAACTTTATAAAGACATATATACAGCTTATCTTTGTTGTAAAAAGTAGAGGGACCTACCATGACAAACACTTAAACTTTTTTACCCCACACATCACTTATCCTTATGGTCCCGACCATCAACATCCCAACATTCCTGCTTTATACCCTAGGTCACTTTCATTGAAGATTACAAAAAATAATCGGTGTCCTTTTCATCTTATTTTAGGAAAAAGTCCAGGTTTGTTGTATGGTCAGTATACCCCTTTAAGTCTAGTTGTTGCTTCTAATTGTTATTAGTATTTATGTTTTATAGGACATGGCGGAAACCAAAGAAGTCATATTTAAAGTTCACCACAATGGGAAGTTTCAATTTCAGCCACTCCGCTAAGTAGGTGGTCGCCTTGCTGATGTCTGGTGTTTTAGCTCCAGCAGGGGTGCATTTACAAGGGTGCTTGATCATGTTTTCCCTGATATTGGGGGGGGGGGGGGGAATGGGCTTTATTTTATGGTGCACCAAACAAGTCACTCGAAGATGGTTTAACTTTGTTGCACACAGACAATGACGTTCGGCGAATGTATGACATTGCGGATGAGACTGGATCAATGGACCTCTACGTTCTGCACAAGCAACAGCCTTTGCCACAATTTTATTTAAAAAACATGGTTTGGCAAGAAGAGGACGCTGGCATGCGATGCGATAGTGCAACACCGTTCAAAAGAAGGAAGCTAACAACCCGTGTGTCTATAAGGAAAACTGATACAGGGTTCGAGATCAGAGAAAAAGGGGGTAGTGCACAACGAACTGAAAAATGGTTGCAAGAGGAAGGTGTGGAACTCCGAGCTGGAAATGCTGCCGAGAAGGGAAAAGAGATACTATTTTATGAGGATGTACATGAAAGTAAGCCAGGTCATAGGACTGCCAAGGGAAAAGAACCAGTTGTTGAGCAAGAGGGTGTGTCAAGAAGTGGGAAAAGGGTTTCTATAACCACTTACTGGCGGGCCATATAGAACGGGAAAGCGATTATGATGGAGGTCCTGGATGCCTGAATGATGGTTTTGGTATGTTTATAGACTGTGTTTTTATATTCAATGAACATGTTCATACCACACAGATGCACGACCCCTATTAGCTAGCAACCGCATGAAACAAATAAGTAATAGTTTAAGATCCATCAGTTATTACAAAGCCAAATACACACAAACGTTTACATTACACAAAACACACTATAGTAGGACTTAGGCAGTGAATGCATTATTAAAAACCATGTTCCGGCTTACTTTAAAAAGCTGTTTGGAGTAGGGAAATCGGATAGAAGACTGATGTGTGGAGCGGATGAGCTTGGTTGTTCAGTGGTTTGACTTGAGTTGATGTGATTCGCCGCATTAATCACCCCATGATTAGGGTATCCGTTTTCCTCGCTTTGGCTGTTGCTAGTTAACTGAGATGATTCACCCATCTTACAAGCCTTTTTTTTGCACCTGTTGTACCTGGCTTAGCCTTTCATTTGTAGCCAACCAGTCTCTGTACAAGTGTGCCAATACAGGTTAGTTGCCAGTTAACAACATAACCTTAAAGTTTTTTTGTAAAGCTGAACAAATACTTACTTTTCTTTTCACCAAAGGTACTGTACATGTTAGGCGGTTGTGGCCTTTTGTGCCACACCTTCCACAATAGTTGCTCTTAGGCGCCTCACCTTGAGATGGTATTCGGTCTTTATTTTTAGGCCTGCCTGAATTACGCTTACCGATAACAGGGGGCAACACAACCTCTAAGTTCACTTCAGTGTCCCACAGCATCATATCTTTTAATGGGTAGATGATGTCTTGGTACGTCGCTTTAATAGTTGTATTATAAAACCAAGCTTTTGCCAATTTCTTAACACTGGTCAGGCCTGCAAATCTACCTACAGCACAAACATGTCCGCAAGGCAAGCCTGAAAGCTGCCATTTGCGACAACTGCATTCACCGTTTACCAAATCAACAACATGCTATTTTTTTGTGTCGTGTACTTCATACACTTTGTCCTTTAGTATTCCCAAAACCTTCCAGTTTGCACTTTTTTCCATTCAGTCTTTCACTTTGGCGGTCGCCCAGTCTGTAAGTTCGTCATCCGGTGCATCTAGCATTTACACATATTAACACATTACTGAATAAGACTACTTAATTATTGCTCAATAAACTATCTAATAATAACAAAATATGCTCTACCTGCATGTTTTTCTCGCCGTTCGTAATACCATTTTTGAATAAGACCTCTAAACCATTCCATCAACATCGTTATTGGGATCTTGCGCACATCCTTTGTTAAAGCATTGATCGATTCCACACTGTTTGAGGTCAGGTAGTTGTACCTGTTTGCAGGGCAATGTGCCATTGACCATTTTTCAATACCTGCTGCAACTAGTTTTCTGTGAGCTATCGGTCGTGCTGCAAGAATCTCACACATTAGGTGTGCAAATTCCTCCATTGTGTAAGCTTTGCACGTCTTCCAGTATAAACACTTTAGGCTATCGCTTTGCATACGTGTATTCAACATCAAATGGCGACAACAATACCCGTGAAAGGCATTTGGAAAAACATTTTTACATGCTAGGGTTATTACATGATGTCTGTCATTTATAATTGCCAAATTAGCAACTTCCCCTATGGATTCTTTCAGGTTTGTCAAAAACCATGTCCATGATTCACCACTCTCACCTTGAGAAACACCAGTGGCAATCGGTATAATTTGATTGTTTCCGTCCATTCCCACGGCTACCAGGTTTGTCCCTACGTAGGGCCCTTTAAGATGTGTCGCGTCGATTATGATCAGGGGTCGCATATAGCATAGGAAACTCTTAATATGTACAATATAAATGCGATTACATACTGGATAACAAACACATTGTATATCAAGGTAAAATCATCATAAACCATGTATTTAAGTGAACTTTGTATACTATTGTAATGCATTGGTAAGTAAATTAATGACAAATAATTTGTTTTATATTTCTACTAACAGGTGTGTTGTGAAACAAACAATAGTATCAGCATGAGTAGATCCAATTCCGAATGTTTTTGTGCTTATCTGACATAAATTGTTAGATACTTTGCTAGGATGCTCAACTTTTATAAGACAAGTAAAAACTAGTTGTATGTAACTATTTTCTTGTTTTATGTATGTATAGTTTTTTATATTCCATTTTGTGTTGATGTTGCAGATATACTACTAAACAGCCGCATGCTAAACTAAAAACAATGCCTATTCACCAACACACTTGTATGAAAACCATATGATATATTAGACAAGATTTATTTAAAAACATTCAAGGCAATTAGCTTATCGCAACACCGAAAGATATAAAAAGGTTCTTAAAACGTCTTTGATCGTCTGTCTCAATGTGTGTAACAGTCCCCTCGTTTGCGAGCTTTAGGTTGTGACAGTAGTATGGTAACTGCGCAAACGATGCCTTTGGACAGCCCTGGGTTGATTCCACTGCCAATTGTTTCCCCCTCCAAGCTTTTGTGTATGAAACATTTATATTCAACTCCATATTCAGATCATGGATAATGTACCTTGGCTTATAAACGCGTGTAACATCTATGATTTTCGGACGTAGTAATTTAGACAGGGTTTTTGCTGTAGCATTTCGATGATTTGGATTGAACTGGATTTTGGAACATGTATGACAGTCATTAATTGCAATGATTCTAAACTGGATACAGTTTGGAATCCTACGATAGTTTATGTGCCAATCACATTTTGGTTGCACGCATTTTACTGCGTACCTAATAGTGCACGATTTATGAACATAAAATTCATACCCTTCTTTTAGGCACTTCAAAGATACCTCATATATGCACTCTGCCTTATCATCAAATCTATCATTCACTTTCATAACACCTCTATCTTTACTTTCAAGTCTGCTATCAATAGGTGGAGGTTGGGGTGTGGGCGGTATATGAGTTAAGTTGTTTCGTTGCCATGTATTCGCATCTTGCTCAGGTAACAACATATCATTAACATCCACATGTAAGTGTGGGGAACAAGAAGACTGGGTTACCACAACGGGTTCTTTAACTTGGTTGATGCATATGGTTTGCACCTCTGACTGCGACCCATCAACCATACTTTTGAAAAAATCCAAGTCATCGTCGTCAAGTATGTTCGTTGTGGTTGAGGCGATGTTGTATGTTAGAGTTATCCCATTTACATCATTAACTTTGAACTTTTTCTTGATGTACCACACAAGACTCAAAAAATTAATGTCAACTGGGAGTAAAACACCACACACAAGATCTTCATACCGCATAAACAACTTGCATTTCGCAACAGAGTTCATTTTTTTCAATGATGTTATTTTGTTTTGATAAAACTTTTCTGCTGTTATGTGTTGAGTCAAGTAAATAAGCACATGGAAACTAGGGCGTGGTTATATTTGGTGAAAAGCTATAAAAACACTAATAGTGTGTCGCAAGGTAGCCCCTTAGATCAGTTGTACCTCTACGTAACACTGTCAAAGAACTTTGGGAAGAGTTGAAGGAGCGTTATGGCATTGGAAATGCTCCTAAGATGATATGCATATTATTTAAGGTTGCCCAACGTACAAGACATATTGACCAAGTATGTCCTATATTTTCCCAGATTGCGTCTAGAAGGTTGGCCTGAGGTACAAATTAAGTTCCCACATGACACTAAAAGTTGTTGCCCATAGTACATCTAAAAGTGTGGGCCAAAGTACCAATAAATGCTAATGACCCATTGTACAATATATTCTTTAAATATGTAAAGGTTGCCTAAAGTACTAGCTTGGTAGCTCAAATACAAAATTAGTTGCCCAGATTACATCTAAAAGTGTAGACTGACGATATACCAAAACGAATTCATCGGTGCCATGTGTCGAATAGTCCATTAGGCCTCGGTTGTTCCTTTTTGTATCCAAAAATTGTGGCACGAACACTTATAAACTACTTATTTCGTCATTAACAAAATCTAACAAGAATTGTTTTTAAAAGTAGTAATTCGACAATTGTTATACTTTTTTTAAACTTTAAGTTGCTCCAAGTCGAGTGAATATCTAGTCGCAACAAAAGAGGTACTATTTATTATCGAGCAACGGGTAAACAATTATTCCCTCGACTCAAAATTAATGAACCCGATTGTTTACCCTCGTGTTCAGTTTATTATCAATTCAAACCATAATCACCAATCCAATAATAATGTTTACTTTTTCAGTTTATTTTGGCCACAAATCATGCGTACAACTAGTTCTTTCATCAAGTATTTGCAAGCTTTTGGATGAAGCTTTATTCCTGTCTTAATTTGTTTTTGGCGCCTTTAGTCCGTTTTCCTACCCAAAGTCTTGGAAACCATCCATCTACCTACAATAAATTCGGTAACCCTTAACCCAAAAAATAAACTACAAAAAATTAAAATAAAAAAAACGTCCATTTACATCTACAACCTCTTTATAGCATCGATTGTATACCAAAAAACAGGACACACATAACACGTATTCCCTTACAAAAATTACCACATCAATGGATGCAAATGGTTACTTTGAAAATGATGCAGAAGAGTACGCGTTTTTGTTAAACAACTATTTGTTGTTTGACGCGGTTATTGATGCTTTCGGGGAGGAACCCATTTCAGAATTAGGGTCCTATAAGGAGGTAGATACGAGGATGAGGAAAATTATTTTGAATTGGCTCCATACAAAAGACTTTTACTGGGATGAGGTTTATGGAATGAATGATCTAGAGGAGGACGACGAAGATGAAGATGATGAGGAGGATGGAGATGAGGAGGATGATCAACAAGATGCATAGGTGGTTCTGTTAGGAATTAGAAATTCCAGGTATTAAAGAGTCGGTCACCTCAAGTATATGTAATCGTTAGAAAGCTCGTAGTCGTAGTTATTTTAAGTTAAGTAGTATTTAGTTAAGTAACACCGTGGAGGACGGACGAGTCTTTACCCACTGTATGCCTGATCCACAGCCCGTTGTGTGGCGTTTTATTGTAAGACTATAAATACTCTCTACCTTCCAAGGTAGAGAGTTGGAGCTCATAATAATATCTTTCACTTTCTCTCACTAAGTTCCCTAAACCTCTAACTTTCTCTCTCTAGAACTCCATTCATACGCCACTTTGTGTTATGGTTTGATGTGTATGTGAAAACTAATATCCTACAATTGGTATCAAGAGCCATGGTTAGATCATATCGTGCACATCTTTGGATTTCTAGTGGTTTTTAGGTGGTTTTTGAGTTTGAAAAAGTTTAGTGGTTTGTGCATCATTTGGTTGATTTCTTGTGTTAAAGCTTGGATTTTGTTAGTACTTTTATGTTTAGAATCATCACAAGTGTTTAGGTTTTCATTTGGTAAGCTTGAATCATCTTGGTTGGGTTGTTTTTGGATTAAAAAGTGATGTTTATGTGGTTTTTCTTGCTAGCGACTTGATATACGGATCCCTTTCTTCGTAGCGACTTGCTTCACAATTTTGTAGCGAGTTACAGTTTTGGAGCTAGCGACTTAGACCTAGCGATTAACAGTACAAGTAGTGGACTCTCCACTACGGGTAGCGACTTGGTGGTAGCGACTTGGTCTGTAGCGAGTTGCTCTTTAGCGACTTGAATCTTTAGCGACTTGTGTAGCGAATTGCTGCCAAAATTTTGCTAGCGACTTGAGGCTTAGCGAGTTACTACTTAGCGACTTGCATTTGTCTAGCGACTTGGGACTTTAGCGACTTGGTGGTGTAGCGAATTAGGTGCTAGCGACTTGGTGCATTATCTTCTAGCGACTTGGGTGATTGTTTACGGTTTTCTCTTGATTTAGTAAAATCCCGTGAAAGAATCTATTTCCCGGTTTAATCATAGAGCTATAAAATCCCGTATAATTTGTTAACATGTCTACCAACGTTCCTACTATCATATCCACTGTTGCAGAGGATGTTCAAGCTGCTTGATCAGACACTCGTCCACCCATGCTTGACAGAACTGACTATGACTCTTGGGCTCAACGAATCAGATTGTATTGTCTTGGAAAGGAAAATGGTGTCAACATTCTCAAATCCATTGATGAAGGACCGTATCGAGTTGAGACGACTAGAGATGTACTTGATACTGCTGAAGATGGAACTCTGATTTACGGAATGGACAGACCAAAGATGTATGATGAGCTTGATGATAAGGAGAAAAAGAGATTCGATGCTGATATCAGGGCTTCTAACATTGTTCTTCAAGGTCTTCCTAAAGACATCTACAAACTGATCAATTACAACACCGAAGCAAAGGCAGTATGGGATAATGTCAAGATGCTTCTCTCAGGTTCAGAATTAACTATGGAAGACAGAGAATCACAACTCTATGACGAATTTGAACATTTCAAGATGAAACCAGATGAGAGTGTCTATGAGTACTATGTGAGATTTCATAAGTTGGTGAATGACATGAGAAACATCAGAATGACTATGCCTAACATTCAGCTGAACTCAAAATTTGTGAACAACATGAATCCCGAATGGCACAAGTTTGTCACCTCTGTGAAGCTCACTAAAGGATTGAAGAATACAAACTATGAGCAACTCTATGCCTTCCTCCTTCAGAATGAGAGACATGCTATGTTTGAAAAATTGGTTCTTAATCAGTTCAAAACCAACCAGGGAGAGACAAGCTCGTCTAATGACTCAACTGCCTTCTACTCTAACATCGGAATCACAACCAAAGCCTCACAAGTCATACCCATGGGTAATGGTAATCACAAACTCATTCCTGATCCTATGTTCAAACAAGCTGATGCTGATGAACACGTGGGTAACATCATTAACCAACTAGCTCTTCTGATTAGTCAAAACATGAATTCTCTCCCAGAAACCAACAACAACCTCAGAACAGCATCTAACCCACATAATCAAGCTACTGTTAAAGATGGGAGGATCGTGGTGCAACCAGTTCAGGAAAGACAGTATGATCAGGGAAGAGGTGGAGCTGGTAGAGGTTATGTTGGTAATCAGAATCGAGGAAGGAATGGTAATCAAGGTCAAGCTAAGCCGATCAAATGTTATAACTGTGTTGGTGAGGGACACATTGCAAGGAACTGCACATCTCCAAAGCGTCCACAGAATGCTGATTACTTCAGAGATAAGATGCTGCTTGTGCAAGCTCAGGATAATGGTGCTGCTTTGGATGAAGAGGAATTGCTGTTTCTTGCTGAGGGCAATGCCAAGACCTATGATGCAGATGTGGATGAGCAGCCTATTCAGGAGATAGGTCACAATCATCAGAATGCCTTTCAAGTCGTTGATTGTGATGCATACGACTCGGATGTGGATGATGGACCTACTGCACACACAATTTTTATGGCTAGCATTTCTCCAATGGTTTCTCTCAAGGTCTCTTCTTCACCACATGCTGGCTCATCCAAAGACAAACTCATCTCAGAGGTACTAAAACTATATGATGACGCTGATGTGCAACAGATGCATGACAAAGTACAATCAACTGAAACTCTTGAATCAAATGTTGAAAATATGGGTAATGTCAATATTGTCCCATATGATCAATATGAGAAACAAAGTGAAAGTGAAGTTGTACCAAGTGATGCATCTTCTGCAGTCAACAATGATTATGTTTTTGATGAATACACTGCATGTGCCTCTGATGATTCTGTAATTTCTGAACTAAATGCCTATAAAGAACGTGTTGCTATTTATGAACAACGTGCAAAATTTGAGTTGACCACTCGTGAGCAGGAAATGGATGACCAAGTGCGTACAATCATTAGAAAAAGTAATTTTAGAGAAGAAGTATTAAAACAAGAATTAAATTCCTTGCAAGAAAAGCTTTCTAAAACTGCTAAGCAAAAACAAGAACTTCAAGAAAATGTGAAAATGCTTAAGCAAGAATTTAATGCAAAGGAATCAAAACTCTTGAGAGACTTTTCTAATCTGAAAACTTTGAAAAACAAACTTGAAAACAAGTTGTACGTACAAGGAAATACCATTCAGACTGCTCACATGATCACTAAGCATAGAGTTCTAAGCGATAAGCATAGTGTTCCCATTATAGATAAACCCAACCCTGAGTAAGGAAAGATAGCAAAAGCAGCTCAAAGTGTGATCTATGATGGCAATGAGATTCTTAAACCTAGACAAAAACCTAGTTGCGTTGAGTGCACTGAGGATGATAAGAAATTAGATGAAATCACCAGGGAGAAGATGAATAAAAAACTAAATGATCCTAAATGCAAAGAGAAAAAATTAATTATCACTCCTCATGACTACAAGAAGGAAAACTGGATTTCCTTGAACAAGTTTAAGCCTCAGACATTGTTGACTCCCGAACAAGTTTTCTGGAAAATGGATTTAGATAAACAGAAAGCTGAAAATATTGTTGAAACAAACCCTCCCCTTTGGAAAATGCCTAGAGCGACTGTGTATCCTCCTAATACACCAATGCATCTTGTTCCTAGAACAATTGCCACTAAAAGCAAGACCTTAATTAGCCAATATGTTATATTTCAACTATTTGTTGATTTTGAGAAAACTTGCAAGAAAAGGATCACACCCACTGGTATAACTGAAGGAGAAAGGGGTTTTGAGCAAATGAAAGAATGTTATGTGAGGATCGTTTCTATGGTTGATATGGTGAATCGGGAGGTCGGGGAAGATGAAAGAAACCCATCTTCAAGTTAGAGAGAGAAACAAGAGAGAAGGGAGAGAACTAGTGTGTGTTTTATTAATGAAAGGGAAAATTACACTAATGAGGCTCACCCCTCCATGGAAGTATGGAGGGGTTTATATACCCAAACACATACAACTATGGGTAATTGACATAACCAACCCATGTGTTTAAGGTAACAAAGATAGAAATTGTAATCCCGTCAATGTCGTTCCATTTACGAGTTAGGAGCGATTCCAACAATCTTCCCCCAATGGGACGACATAAGGGATTACTTACAACATTTACTTCAAATATAGAAAACAAATAAAGAAAGGTCTTCATAAGCTCTTCAAGTGCAGAGAATGATGAAAGTTTACGCCCTTTGTCTTCTTCTGGTACCTTGACTTGAGAACCGTTTTCTTCACTTGTAGGCAAATGATGTAATATGCATAAATTGGATTAACTTCCCCCCAATTCATGCTGTATGTCTGTAGCAGCTTCTCCGTACACTCCTTTTTGGCGAAGTTTCTGAATCAGCTTCCCCCCAAACTGACAACTGTCTTCAGCAGATTCAAAACTTTGATGTAGTGAACATTTCCTCTAACTTTTGACGTTTTCAGTACGCAGCGGAATTTGTAGATGAGCAGTAAACCACACAAGGTAAATCTGACTTGTTGCGGAAAATCCGTTCGGGGGTAACATGCAAGAAATCAACAAGATCTTCTCACATATATAGATGCTTCACACCAAACAAACCACGAAAGACAAAATGAAACGACTTCCCCCCGAATGTTGCGGTCTTATCGGAATAATAGTTACCAGTGAATCTGCAATTACTCGATAAAATGACCGTGTGTGAGGCATCACAACATCATATTTAGGTAACTTCACGCACGATAACTTTGTGAAAGTGAGACGATAACACCAAAGTGAGACGTTTGAACCACAAATCGTCTCATTTCTTCCCCCTGATTGAAGAAATTCATGAAAGGAAACGGGTTTTCGAAAAAAAATCCAAAAACATCAAAGAAGCAGGGAACACCTATACTCTCTTCCCCCCGATGTTTTCAACGAATCAGAATCATACACCACGTATGTTGATGATGAAATTGGAGACATCGAAACCATGTATGTACAATTAATCGAACAAGTGTGAAGTACCATAAATATCTTGTGAGAATCAGCTGCTGATAAAACTTCTCTACTCGTGTATACTCTTCTCAGCTAACTCTTAACCGACCCCATTATCATTCTGACGGCTTTTTGTAGTGACTACTGATGGAGAAAACCCAATATGACGAACTTGAGACTGAAGTAAAATAACCCGAACTTGTGACTTAAACTTGCACTATTGTCAGACGAAGAACCCTTTTTCGAATCCTGATCGAAAAAAGGTAAACTTATAGTTTCTCAAATTATCCACACCTAAGTGTGACACTTGAGCACAACAACGTAACTCCTTAAAAGTGATAGTTATAAGCTGTGAGCACAACAACGTAACTCCTTACATCAGGTTCAACTAGATAACTCAAGTCTTTGTCAATCGAAACGGTTAAGGCTCGAACAAGGATCTCGAAGAATCATGCATCCAACCAACCCCGATATCTTCAGATACTAAGTACACGCACCCGTGATATCCCACTTCAACCTCAAATAAATAATAAAGAATTAACGCCGTAGTCACATCTTGCGGTTAATGTTCAAAACTAGCCTTCATTAACGGTTAAGATGAACTTTGATAATGGTTTTTCCCGATCTTGTCAAAAAAAATGTATCCCCGTGAAAATTTGTAACACCAAAATACCACTCTTTACCAATTAAACCAATAATGGAAAAATTGTATCCAAAATTATGAAATTATTTTGGGATAACAATTACTCAATAAATCGTGAGTCTATCACATTCGGATATTAGAAAACACAAGACCCAAATTCAGATGACCCAAAGCACCACATTTGATAAAATCGGCCCAGAATAGATACATGGAGATGAAGCCCAAGCCCATTGCACATGATATAACCGGCCGACCATAAAGTCATACAAGACTTGTGTATATATAAGTAACATACACTTTTACTTATATCACTTAAACCTAACCCTAATTATTCAACCAGACGCCACCCAACATATTCACTCACCCAGCTTTGCTATCATAACATACGCAGCCACACAAACACAACATTTACTTAGCACATGATCTCTTCCACAAAATCAGTTACAAACCCATAATCCTTTCTGTCTTTAATTAATCAAAAAACCTTTTGCAATTAGCACAACCCAACTAAGAGCACAACAACTTTTCGGCTTCAAGATTTTGTTTAAGGTTAAAGGTAGGTTTGTATCTTGTATAGATTCTTTTTCATATTACCGAATGAAAGGATGGATAAAACAAACTTGTTTTAGTCACGCCTTAATAACATTCGAATAAAAAAAATCAAAAAAAACAAACAAGTGAAACTTCTTTATAGATCTGTGAAGAGTATAGTTCAATCACTTAAGATATTTTAAAGATTGTGAATTGAATGTGATTTGAACGAATCTGAGATCATAAGTTGGTAATTATTATGTTCGAGTGTTGTTGATGAAGTTTGACCGTGAGGAGGATGAGATTAAATAGTGATGGTTTAGTTGATAGGAATGGTCGAATCAGAAAATCATTTTCTTCTTCTTGTTTATGTAACCGGTTAAGACCAATGAAGATAAATGATATCTGATATCTGAGGTCTTGATGATGTTTGGTTTATTGGTTTACTGGTTGTGGTCATTTTACGCATATGAGTCTTCTATCCTCATCTCATCTTCTTATCTTATGCGTAAAGCAGTTCATGGTCCTTATGCGTAGCCTTACGCGTAACGTTATGCTTATGCGTAAGCATACGCGTAAACATATGCGTAGGCCATAGGCGTAAGCCAAGGCTTAAGCGTAAACGCATACGCGTAACCCATTCCTTACGCGTAACTTCACAGCTACGCGTAACAACTTTGTAGATACTCCTTACGCGTAAGTTTAGGGTTTTGACCCTTTGACTTTTTCCGGCGCGTTTTTCCGACCATGTTTTTCCGTTCAGCTTCAAACGTTACCCAGAAAAGCATAAAAAGTGCACTTTTGACCCACTTTAAACCATGAGAATAAGACAAGATGACCAAAACAGGTTCACGAGGATTGATACAAAATGTTATACGAGTATAAAAAAAATGAATAAAAACTGATGTGACCAAAGCAGTTACAAAGCAGTTTTTGACATGTTTTTTGTTAACCCATAAAATATTTTGACCACAAATAATACTCAACTTGTTAAAATCTGTTAAACCCAAAATATTTTATGAAAGGTTAAGACTTTGACAGATTTACAAGATAATTTTGACAAGAAAACATCACCAAAAAACAACCAAAGATAAAAAAATCCGACCTTGCTCTTGATACCAATGTGAGGATCGTTTCTATGGTTGATATGGTGAATCAGGAGGTCGGGGAAGATGAAAGAAACCCATCTTCAAGTTAGAGAGAGAAACAAGAGAGAAGGGAGAGAACTAGTGTGTGTTTTATTAATGAAAGGGAAAATTACACTAATGAGGCTCACCCCTCCATGGAAGTATGGAGGGGTTTATATACCCAAACACATACAACTATGGGTAATTGACATAACCAACCCATGTGTTTAAGGTAACAAAGATAGAAATTGTAATCCCGTCAATGTCGTTCCATTTACGAGTTAGGAGCGATTCCAACATGTTATTTAACTGAGGTCATGCCTTTCTTTAAACTTCTAAAAGATCACTTTGAGAGTCTTAAAAAGGGGATAGAAACTGATATTAAGGGAATGGAAAAGGAATTTGATGCAATGATAGTTGAAGTTAGTGACTATGAGCGTGCACTAAAATATAATGAGATTGAGAGGAAGAACTTGCATACATTAAATGAGACTCTTATTACTGAATGTGTTGCTCAAGATATGTTTTTCACTGCTTCAAATTGCTCTATTAATGCTTTCCAATTTCATGAACTATCTGTTGCCCTGAAAGTCTCCCATGATCGTGTCATTGAGCTTGAAAAAAATAATTCTAAACTAAACGAGAAAATTGAACTGGATGATCACGACAATTTGGTGAAACATTTTTCTAAACTAGAAGTTGAGCATTTTAATTTACAACTAAAATATCAACATCTTAAAGAAAATGTCAAAACTTCAAATATCAAGACATCCTCAGATGCTCCAGAGTTTGATGCAATTTTTCAAATTAACAAATGTGATGAACAGATTCAAGCTCAGTGCAACACGATCAGAAAGTTGAAAGCCCAAATCTCTCAATTAAAGGGTCAAACGAACAATATGACAGGCTCCCAAATGCCTCCTCCTTTAGATTCTCAGAATTCTCAAACGTTTCATCTTCAAAACATAGTAAATGCATTACAAAAGGAAAATGAAAGTTTTCTAGAAGAAAATGAAAAGGTTAAACGTCATTTCAATGAGTTATTTGAATCAATAAAGGTCACTCGTAACAAAAATAACGAACAAATAGCTTCATTGCAAAAGGAAATTGAGAATCTGAAGAGTCAGGTAAAAGGGAAAATGCCAATAACCAATGGGGAGAATGGTGTATCAAACGTTCACTCTTGTAATAAATATGCTTTGTCTGTGAAATATGTCCCTCCTCATCTCAGGAACAACAAACTTGCTATTCAAACATACTTCTCATCCCTTAAGGATTGCCTAGAATGTCTGCGTGAGATTCTTGAAGAGGATAAGTTAGAGAAAGCTCATGATAATGCAATTGGACATGCATGCTTATATGCCAAACGATCTCAAGAAATCCTAGAATGCTTGATCACAATATGCCCAAAGTCATTAGGTGAGAGAGTTAATCCTTTGATTCCATGTTCGATGCCTAATGCCAAGTATGATATTCATTCGATGCCAAATGTCTTGAATGTGAACCTTAGTGTGCCTTTAAGTAGTTCAGAGTCCAGATCTGTCAATGCTATGAAAGAGAACTCAAGTGTGCCTTCTAGGAGTACAAATCCCAGCACTTCCAGTTTTAAGAAAGTGAACCTTAGTGTGCCTGCATGTAGTTCAGATCCCAGCACATCTAAACAGGTGATGCAAAGAATAGTAAAACCAACTAATCTTCCCATTCCCTCTACAGGAGTAATCAGTGACATTAAAGGGAGCAGGTCAAAGTCTCAAGACAATACAAGGAATGATAGGACCTCGCAAGCTAAGAATGTGCACTGGAAAAGAGTAGAAGAACAATCTAGGAACTTTAAGCTTGAATCGAATAAAACGAATCGTGTTGATTCTAGTATTAGCCATAGGCATACTGTAATTAATTCGAATTCTGATACTATTTGCAAACCTTGTATTGATGTCTGCTTGAATTCTGTTTCTAATCATGAATGTAGTGTTAATGATCTGCCTAATGATGTTAATTGTCCAGTTAATATTGTTAATGCTAAAATTCATGCTAAGAAGGCTAAAGGCAAAAACGAAAGAAAGTTAGAAAACAGTGGAAACCCAAAGGAAGAACATTCAGTAAAATAGGCTATTATTGGATACCTGTTGGTCATAAGACTAATCAGATAATGCCCACTAGAAAATGGATGCCTACTGGTAGAACTATTCCCTTAAGAAGTGAGCACAATGTGAACAGGGCTAATACAGACACTAGTACTGCATCTATTCACAATGATTCCATTGCCTCATTTTCTGATATGAATGCTTCTATTTCTGATGTGGGTGTTCCAACCATTGTTACTAACCAAATGGAACCCATTCTTGCATGGGGATCCCAATTATCCAGTTATCCATTCTTGTCTGTGTTCAACTGCAGATCGTTCAAATCGTTTTGTGGTACCTAGAATCAGGCTGTTCCAAGCATATGACTGGCGACCGGTCACGGCTCATGAACTTCGTGAGCAAATTCATCGGGACTGTTAGATTCGGGAATGATCATTTCGGTGCTATTATGGGTTATGGATACTATGTTGTTGGCAAAAGTGTTATCTCCAGAGTTTACTATGTAGAAGGTCTTGGTCACAACTTGTTCTCTGTTGGTCAATTCTGCGATTCGGATCTAGAAGTAGCCTTCAGAAAACATACCTGCTTCGTTAGAGAACTTGATGGTAAGGAACTTTTAAGAGGTTCGCGTGGTTCAAATCTATACACCATCTCCATCGAAGATATGATGAAGTCTTCTCCAATTTGCTTGCTGTCAAAGGCTTCTAAAACAAAGTCATGGTTATGGCATCGTCGTCTCAATCACCTGAACTTCGGCACCATGAATGATCTCACCAGAAAGGACTTAGTTGTAGGTTTACCTAGACTCAAGTACGAAAAGGATCATCTTTGTTCAGCATGTCAATTGGGAAAAAGCAAGAAGTATGCCCATAAACCCAAACCTACTAACTCTGTCACAGATGTTCTCCATATGATTCATATGGATTTATGTGGACCAATGAGGGTGCAGAATATCTTTGGAAAGAAATATGTGTTAGTTGTGGTTGATGATTACTCTAAATTCACCTGGGTCAAGTTCTTAAGGACAAAGGATGAAACTCCTGATATCATCATCAAACTCATCAAACAGCTGCAGGTTCGACTTAACAAAACCGTCAGAATTATCAGAACAGACAATGGAACTGAGTTTGTCAACAAACAACTTAGTGAATTTTATGAAAGCGTTGGAATCAGCCATCAAAGAAGTGTTCCACGAACTCCTCAACAGAACGGTGTAGTTGAAAGACGAAATCGAACTCTTGTTGAAGCCGCTAGAACAATGCTGATTTACTCAAAGGTTCCAATGTTTCTCTGGGCTGAAGCAATTGCCACTGCATGCTACACACAAAATCGTTCCCTGATTCACACTGTTCATGGAAAAACTCCATATGAACTTGTCCACAACAGAAAACCTAATCTCTCTTTCCTTCGTATGTTTGGTGCATTGTGTTATCCAACTAATGAGGGTCAAGACTTAGGCAAACTTAGGGCTAAAGCTGACATTGGAGTATTTGTAGGATATGCACCAAACAAAAAGGGATACCGAATCTACAACAAAAGAACCCGAAATATCATGGAAACAATTCACGTTACGTTTGATGAGCTGACCAGTCAAATGGCTCCTGGACACTCCAGTTCAGGACCCGCACTTCAAAACAGTCCCATTGGTTCATCCCTTGTTCCAGACTCTTCTCAAGAAACTCCATATGTACCTCCATCTGAAGATGATTTAAAGAAATTGTTTGATCCTATGTTTGATGAACTTTATGATCCAAGTACTAATGAGGTGTCGATTCCTACAACAGAGGCTGCTCATATTCCTATGAATGAAGTCAATCCCTCAGTCTCAATATCTTTAAGTCAAGAAGCGCCTGCTGCTGATCCTTCAGTCTCATCAACAAATCATCATTCTTCAAATGTACATCATGGAAATGTTTCTGGCATCAATGATGAAGTTAATCCCTTTGCTACTCCTGAAGATGCTCCATTTGAAAACATATTTGCTCCTGAATCATCATCAGAACCATCTTCTTCAGGAGACATCGACTCAACTACCTCAGTCCCTCAACAACTGCCACATGAACACCTCAGAAAATGGACTCACGATCATCCATTAGATAACATCATTGGAAATCCCTCTCGTCCTGTATCAACACGAAAACAACTTGCAACCGATGCCTTATGGTGTTTCTTCAACTCCGTACTATCTAAGATCGAACCAAAAGATGTTAAAGCCGCCATGAATGAAGATAGCTGGTTCAATGCCATGCAAGATGAAATTCATAAGTTTGATCGACTTGATGTATGGGAGTTAGTACCTGCTCCAGACTGTGCAATGATTATTGCTCTTAAATGGATCTTCAAAGTGAAAATTGATGAGCATGGTGATGTGTTGAAGAACAAGGCTCGATTAGTTGCTAAAGGATACCGTCAAGAGGAGGGTATTGACTTTGAAGAATCTTTTGCTCCAGTTGCTCGAATCGAGGCAATCAGAATCTTTTTGGCTAATGCTGCTAGTAAGAACATGGTAGTCTATCAGATGGATGTGAAGACGGCATTTCTGAACGGAGACCTTAAAGAAGTCGTCTATGTTAGCCAACCTGAAGGATTTGTAAATCAAGAGCATCCTACTCACGTTTATCGTTTGAAGAAGGCTCTTTACGGTTTAAAGCAAGCTCCAAGGGCATGGTATGATACACTGTCAAAGTTTCTTCTATCTACCGGATTTAGCAAAGGAGCAGTTGATCCAACATTGTTCACCAGGAAGTCAGGCAAACATTTAATTCATGTTCAAATTTATGTTGATGATATTATTTTTGCCTCGACAGACCCAATGGAATGTGATCGTTTTTTAAATGAAATGAGTTCAAAATTTCAAATGTCAATGATGGGACAAATGTCATTTTTCTTGGGATTACAAATTTCACAAAGTCCCGGAGGCATTTTTATAAATCAATCTAAATATGCAACAAAGATCTTAAAGAAATTTGGATTTGATTCAAGTGACCCTGTTGACACCCCCATGATTGATCGAACCAAACTAGATGAGGACCACTCAGGGATCATGATTGACCAAACGAAATATCGTAGTATGATTGGATCCCTGATGTACCTCACTGCTAGTAGACCAGACATCTTGTTCCCTGTTTGCATGTGTGCTAGATACCAGGCTAAGCCTACTAAAAAGCACCTTGAAGCGGTTAAACGGGTCTTTCGGTACCTCCAAGGAACCATCAATATGGGTCTTTGGTACCCGAAGGACACCGGTATGTCACTAACAGCCTATGCAGATGTTGATCATGCAGGGTGTCAAGATACTCGTCGAAGTACATCTGGAGGTGCTCAGTTTTTGGGTGATAAGCTTGTTAGCTGGTCCTCAAAGAAGCAAATGAGTACTTCTATTTCCTCTACAGAGGCTGAATACATAGCCATGTCATCTTGTTGTGCTCAAATCTTATGGATGAGATCTCAATTATCTGACTATGGCTTTGAATTCAACAAAATCCCTCTGTACTGTGATAATAAAAGTGTTATTGCTCTCTCATGCAACAACGTTCAACACTCAAGAGAAAAGCATATCGACATTCGACATCATTTCATCAGGGAACAAGTGGAAAAAGGTGTGGTGGAACTCTATTTTGTGAGGTCTGAATACCAGTTAGCAGACATCTTCACCAAAGCTCTTCCAAGAGAACGTTTTGAGTTCATACTTCCACGACTAGGCTTGAAAAGCCTTCAACCAGAAACACTCAAACGTCTTCAGGAGGAAGACGAGGAGTAAAGGTCTATCTTCATCTATCTCTTGTAAATATTTTTTCGAAAAACAAAATACAAAATTATAAAACTCCAAAAATCAAATAGAAAAATATAAACCGTCAAAATCCATAAAAATCTGAAAAATTCGAAAAATCTTCAAAAAATATTGTCAATTTGTTATGCTTTTTCTCGGTTCAACAATATCTACGGTCTTTGTGCTGTCATTCAAAGAATGACACGGGACTTTAGATGTTGTTCGAACTCTTAAAAAATAAAAATAAATAAATAAATATTTTTGAGAGAAAGAGAAACAATGGTTTATTGTCATTTCAGGCAGTAACCCGCTTTTCAAAGAAAGAACAGAGCCTCTCTTTGTCATGTTTTCAAAATTCAATGCTCTGATTCTATAAACATTTATCTGCTGAAAACTAACTCCTTTGAAAAATAACTCGGTCTCTATTTTTTATAATCATCAGGACTTATTTGTCAAAATCTCTCTATCTCTCAATCAACAACCTATGTCATTGATTGAGGGGGAGAATGATTTCAATTAAATTAACAAGTTATTTGGCATTAAATTGTTTTCAAAAGATATTCATTCATGTTTTACCAATGGAGTTTTTAAAGTCTTAAAATCCGATCCTTATCAGTTAAAATGCTTTCATAATCAAGTCACAATTCTCCTTAAAAGCTTTCAAAATCAATTTAAATCTATAAGAGATCACAAATCTCAAATGATTTGATAATTTTGATCGGGGGAGAATTTGTGATTTAAATTGGACTTAAACTGAGGATTCGGTAAATGGTTTTACAAGGATGTACATGTTATCCTCCCCGCATGTGACAAACGATTTCAAATTTTCCATTCACATGTTGAGGGGGAGCATCTATCTTACACCTATGACTTGAAACGTGATCATTTATCTCAATGTGCAGGTTCCCTCTAGTATGTGCAAAACTCCTTTCAAACCTCGAGACACATATTGAGGGGGAGCAAATTTATGGAAACCTCATCCTTCCCGGAAATGCTTTATCTACTTGATTTGATCAAGGAAGTGATGGTGATATTTTTTAGAAAATGGTAATCAAAGAAGTAATTTCTTCCTCTTGCCTCCGTGTGCAAAACGATTTCAAACAATTCATGCACATGTTGAGGGGGAGCACTTATTCTAAAAATATCAAAAACAATTCAGGTACAAAATGTTTTGATATTATATCACAAGTATCTGGATTGATTTTCAAATGGTTTCCAATTGGTTCCAATGGCAGATGAACAATACCAAACAGACCGACCAACTTTACTTTATGTACGGTGATATAAGGATGATAAGGTTAGGTATTGGTGCCCATGATCCGCCAGAACCGGAGGGATCTACCCAGGGACAACCCACTAGTTAGTGTAGAAGTCCTTAGGTATGATTTTAAAAGGAGAAAAGTGAGATATGGGAAGAGTGCAGACTGAGGCAGAGCAAGTACTGGAACATACCCAACAAGGTTCTTGCTATGAAGTCTCGGTAAGCACTGAAGGGGTTGAAGAATTAAAAAGAATTGAATGAGAAAAGGGTGAAAACAGATAGCCCTCCATTTATTCAACCTTAGGGCAGAAACCGGGTTCAATTCATATGCTACTGATGGTAACATCGGTATTGAAGACAAGACGTCATGGACCCAGTGACGCATTGAACTTCAACTTTCCAAACCACTCAAGTTCCTCTTAAAAGGACTTGTTTCATTCTCACGGGGAACCAACATTATCTATCGACTTTCTCTTAGAGATTGTTGATATTGAAGAAGGAGACCCTCTCCCCAGTCTCCTGCACAGGAACCAAAAATGCACAAATTGAGTCTAGAGCCATGAGATCATCAATAAATCTCATTAGGACACTTTCAATGAAGACTCTCTGTTTCACACAATGTGGAAAGAGAGATTATATCTTGAGTCCTACGCATTATCCTTGTGGTTTTGCCAGAACATCCGAGTGATATGAGAACATATTCACAGTGAAGATGGAAAACCTTCTGGAGCCAACATCAAACAAGCTCCTGGTAGGTGGCATGTGAGATCTATTATATAGATCAACCATGTGACAACTGAAAAGAAACAATGGGGCGATTCAATCTCTTGAATCAATCCTGGTTCAGGTTATGGATTGACGGATACCCTTTGAAAAACCGGTCTTTGTGCTTAAAAACTCTTTTCTTTAGCAAATCGACCGTGTACGGATATTTCAAATCAAAAGGTGTTTTATGATTGATAATTGATTTTCAATAAAACCTTCGTTGTATTGCAAAAACAATTTCTATTGAGCAATACACGATTGCTTTTCAAATCTCTTTTCATCAATCAGTGGACTTAAAATTCGCTGGTTCACTCACTCCGTGTTGTCTTCTTTGAGACGCTCCGGTTTGGGAACAACTAGAGCAGCTGCGAAACCCTGTCAAGGAAATTCTTCGGAATGATACCTGATCACAGGCAGTACTTGTACTGATCAACGGGGAACCGTGGGCCATGTACCTCAATTCAACAAAAGTGATCAAAGACACTTTTGTGCGATTTATTGCTAACTGTTGTATGCAGGTACACCCGATGTTTGCAGCTGATCAGAATGAAGCGGTCAATCCATAGCCGCATGCTCACTTAACACATTCATCTCAAAAGAAATCATGATTAGTGCATCAATGACTCTGATATTTTCACTCCATGCTTATGCTACGTTGCTGCCAATATCATGAATCAACTAAAGCTTCCGCTACTCTGATGAGAAGATATCATGATCCAGAATGTGAGCATGTCGGTCCGAATGTCACAACATCACATAATACCAACACCACAAAGGATGTCTCAGAGATTTCTGATAGCTGATGATCTCAAAAGCTGGCTCAAATTTATTATCACGTGGATCAGTAAAAGACCTCCACTTGGATTAACCAAACATGCAACGTGAAGAATCAATAACTACAAGCTTCGGAGCAAAGTACTACATCAAGAATGCAAGAACATTTTTTTTGTAATATCTGTTTGTATTCTATGTAATTTTAGTACATGATTGAGGTGACCTCCCTTAGGGGGAGATTGTTAGGAATTAGAAATTCCAGGTATTAAAGAGTCGGTCACCTCAAGTATATGTAATTGTTAGAAAGCTCGTAGTCGTAGTTATTTTAAGTTAAGTAGTATTTAGTTAAGTAACACCGTGGAGGACGGACGGGTCTTTACCCACTGTATGCCTGATCCACAGCCCGTTGTGTGGCGTTTTATTGTAAGACTATAAATACTCTCTACCTTCCAAGGTAGAGAGTTGGAGCTCATAATAATATCTTTCACTTTCTCTCACTAAGTTCCCTAAACCTCTAACTTTCTCTCTCTAGAACTCCATTCATACGCCACTTTGTGTTATGGTTTGATGTGTATGTGAAAACTAATATCCTACAGGTTCAAAGTCAGGTGGTGGATCAGCAGCAAAATCGGGTTGAGCAGACAAATGTGGTAGTGCAGCAAAACCAGGGGGAGCAACAACATGGGTTTGAAGCCCCTTATGATATGGAAAACAGGATTAACCGGCTTGAAATTTTGTTTCAACAACTCAAAGCCAGGAAGGAAATGAAGGAAAACAGGGAAGAGAGCTGTGGTTCTAACAACTTGGTTTGAAATGGGGTGGGTGGAGCAGTTCACGATGATGGTGGTTTGTTTTTCGTGTATGTTTTTTTATTATCATTTTTTATTTTTTTTGGGTTTTTCGTTGTTTTACTTGTTTTCGATTTTTCATCTTTTGTTTTTAGGTCGGATAATTAGATGTATGGTTGCACTGTTATGAATGTTTGTTGGGTTTAAAAAAATATGAATGAAAAACTAGCAGTTGCAATTGAGTTTCTGGTGCCAACCATGAGATAGTGCTTCTAAGCGTAACTAAGATATTAGATTTATGCTGTTAAGCCTAGAATTTATAGTGAAATGGTTAAGAATTATGGTTGCCCGATAGTACATGACATATTGCCCAAATATGACATTTAGATGCCCATATTGCATATTGCAAATTAGAGGGTGGCCTTAAAGTCCAAAAGAAACTGCCCAATTACATCATTATTACAACAAAAAAAGGTTGCCCGAGGAACGAAACAGAATGGCCAATTAACTAAAACTGTGGCCCACTAAACAAGTGGCTCTACTTTTACAAAAATCATGACCTACTAGCAGTTCTGCAGTTGTAGTAAAGTACAAAAGTTGGTGTAAAGTAGAAAATTTACTCTTAAAAACGTGTCATCATTTCGTTCATGTCTTCTATCACTAGCAGTAGTTAATATAACCAGCAGTTGTAAGTATACAACCAACTTAGTTTTAGTAAACACTTACATATGCACAGGGTACAGACATTAAGTGCACTACAATATTACAGTTGGCCATTGTAGAAAGAATTGTACATGTCGAATGTAAAATATTAGTTGGCATGTGTGCCACAAATAGTTGGCCAGCTAACTAAAAAAATTGCCCAACGTTTGTAACTAGTTGCCCAATAAAACTGTAACTAGTTGCCCAAAAAAACTGTTTGCGTTGTAACTTGTTGCCCAATAAACTGTTTGCGTATGAGACAAACCTCAGTAACTCAATATTTAATAAATTCAACTAGTCACCACTTGAGTACACCTATTACTAATTTTTATTTGACTGAATGCAAATAAAAAACATTCAACCACCAGCCATTTTGCATACATCACCGTTGTACTATATGTACTGTAGCAGTTGCCATGTTTACACTATTTTAGTTGCCCAAAGTACCATTTTCTAGCTAAGAGATAGCAAACTCGTCATAAAAATAGTTTAAAAATTAAACGAAGGTACTGTGAAAAACAGATTGTGGGTGGGTACCTATTTGGGGTTGTGATCCACTTGTCCATGAAAAACAGACAAATGTCATAACTTGTTTGTCAGAATTTTTTGTGTCTCGATAATGTATGACGCTAACGGTTGCTTTTGCTGATTATATATGTAACTAAAAGACTTATTATTTTTTTTATCTCTATTAGTGAGAGTCTTAGAAAAACAAACATAACAAGTGTCCCAAAATTGTTTAGTCTAAGTGTCTAACAATGTCTACTGCCATGGTTATATGTGATGAATTACTAAAAGAGATTACGATCGCGTACTATAGGGATGAATTGGATGTTGCTTTACGTGAAGAAGCAGATCAAAGGAGGAAAGCTGTTGAAATTAGGGCCCGTGTCAACCGTAGACAGCTAATGATAGCGGAAGTCGAGCTTCTATGCGGTTTGGATTGTTCGTTGGCAACCATTAATCACCTCCTAAGGATGCAAAATGAGGATCTGGCTGAGAGTTCCAAACTACTTCTTTCTTTGTTTAAGAAACATGACCGTGTTAAAGACCTGAATGCTTTCATCCAAAAGTTGGAGTCAATGGAGATTTGATGTGCTATGTATTGCTTAGATTGGAGCTGGTGGCTTTTGTTTGTTAGGGGATCGTTGTTATATTTTTGAGTCACTTATCTCATCTTCTATACTCTGTCTATGTTATGTTAACCTATGGATTTGATCCCTTTTATGTTAGTTGTATATATTTGTGGACTGTTACTAGTATGTATTTTGTTGCGTAGTTGTTCAATTGTGTGCGATATAGTAAGTCATGTTACAAAAAAAATTAAAAAAAAAACAAAATATAAAAAATAAAAAAATAAACTTACTGCTAAAGTAAAGACCGATTTACATGTACCCAAAAAAAACGTATTTAGTTAAAAAAAAAGTCATAATGTGGGTGTGTACTTGTTTGGGCTTCTTACCAAGTTGTCGATGCGTGGAAAGAGAGATAACTCTTCTAATAATGTGTGTAGTGTGACATTTTGTGTCTCGATAATAGAAAGAAGATGACGTGTTGAGTTACATGCTTATTTATGTATTATGTATTAAAATAATAATCCTTATTATATCATTAAAAAAATAAAAAAAAAGAGAGAGAGATAATTAGAACAACACAATTGGGGATAAATACGCAAAGAAATTGTAACAACTGCTACAAGTGTTACAACTGCTTGGTCATGACATAGTTTAGACCCACAAAGAGCGTAATTCGGAAACCCCTAACATTCAGTTGCAATCAAGTTCGAGATAAACAAGAATGGCGCCGGAGTTTTTTGCTAGAAGTCACAACATGATTGCGTTTTTGAAAAAACCAAAGGAGGCTACAGGGTTTGAACAAATTATTGATTTCCTGAATGCACACCCGCTTAGGTATGCACTCACTGCCAAACCTGTTATCTACGTTTGTTGTATGAAGCAGTTTTGGTCTACTGCAAAAACTAAAACTATTGGTGAGGAAGTACAAATCCATGCTAGCGTACATGGCATGTAGATAATTATTACCGAGGCATCAATTAGGAGAGATCTTCTCCTAGATGATGCTGACGGTGTTGTGTGTTTGGATAATGATACCATTTTTGAAACACTACCGCTTTTGGGGTATTGAGGTGAATTAGGACCAAAATTAAATTCTTATAAACCACTGTTCTCTCCACAATGGAAATTCTTGATCCATACCATATTGCAGTGTCTAAGTCCAAAGACAACTTCCTAGAAAGAGTTTAGTACAAACATATCATCTTTTGTGATTTGTGTAGCTCTTAATAAGAAATTCAATTTATCCAAAATGATATTTGATGGTTTAGTCAAGAACTTGTTGGATACGCATGCAAAATATTATATTTATCCAAGGTTTTTACAACTGCTATTTGACAACCATTTTGAGACACCACCCAAACATTCAAAAACTTGGCATGTCCGTTGTCACACTCAAAAAATTATGAGTCACATGAGAAGACAGGGCAATAATTTTGATGGGACACTAACACCATTGTTCCCACACATGGTGCTGCTGCCTTAGAATTTAGGGGAAGGATCAGGAAGTCCCTCTGAATCCCAAAACACACCTGGACGTTTCCCTTCTACATCCTAAACCAATGAAACTTCAGTTGAATCAATTTCCAGTGGAACAAGTTCTGCTGATGAACCCACCCAAGCAGAAAATATAGGGGATCTTTCTGTTCATGGTAGGCAAGATATGAGGTCTGCACACCTCGAAGATTCACCTCAGTCAGGAGTTAACACAATTGGAAGACAGGACAGCGGTCTGATATTAAATAAACTGGTGGAAAAGTGTGATCAACTATGTAAACAGGTATGTGAATTAACAAAGAAAACTTCAGCACAACATGCAGATTTAAAATATTTGAATAGGAAGTTTAAGCGGTTGGAGAAGAAAAAGGCAGGTACCACAAAAATAAAACGTTTGGTGAAGGTTCGAAAACATCAGGTAGTTGAGTCATCTCTGGAAGAAGCAAGTTGTGATCATGCGGAGGATACTACCACGCAGGGGAGGCATACCAAAAAGAATGAAGATGGTTCAGGGGAGGCTGCTGTTGCAGTTGAGAAGTCCGTCGAAATTAATACAAGTGATCATGATGTTGGTGCCTCATTTGAGCCACAACAAAGGTATGCGTGTCATTACATTTCTTAAGCATGTTCATATGTAAATGCATAGTTGTCGCTTGCCTTGACTAGTCAGTAATTGCACAGAACGGCCGTGAAGGATGTGGATGGTTCAGGGGAGGCGCCGAATGTAGTGGAGAAGACCGTGGAAACTAATAAGACTGATCACGCTGTCGGTGCCTCATTTGACACCGAACAAAGGTATGCGTGTCATCAACTCTGCTAAGTATGTCCGTATGTAAAAGCTTTGTTGTCAGTCGCTGTGACTAGTCAGTACTTGTACAGCACGAGCGTGATGAATGAGGATGCTTCAGGGGAGGCTGCGACTGGACTGGAGGAGACATTTGAAAGTAGTAAAACTGTTGAAGATGTAAGCGTCTCTTTTGATTCAAAACGAAGGTATGCGTGTCCTTACACTTCTTAAGTATGTTCATATGTAAATGCGTGGTTGTCGCTTGCCTTGACTAGTCAGTAATTGCACAGAACGGCCGTGAAGGATGTGGATGGTTCAGCGGAGGCGCCGGATGTAGTGGAGAAGACCGTCGAAACTAATACAATTGTGCACGACGTCGGTGCCTCATTTGAGTCAGAACAAAGGTATGCGTGTCATCAACTCTGCTAAGTATGTTCGTATGTAAAAGATTTGTTGTCGGTCGCTGTGACTAGTCAGTACTTGTACAGCACAAGCGTGATGAATGAGGATGCTTCAGGGGAGGCTACGACTGGACTGGAGGAGACATTTGAAAGTAGTAAAACTGTTGAAGATGTAAGCGTCTCTTTTGATTCAAAATGAAGGTATGTGTGTCCTTACAATTCTTAAGTATGTTCATATGTAAATGCGTGGTTGTCACTTGCGTTGACTAGTCCGTAATCGTACAGAAAGATCAGGATGGATGTGGATGCTTCAGCGGAGAATGCTAATGCAGCGGAGAACAGAGTTCGAACTAAAAAGACTGCTGAAGATGTCGTTGCCTATTTTGGTTCCAAAATAAGGTATTAATGTCATTACTCTTCTTTATTATGTTGATGTGTACATGCATGGTTATCACTTGGCTTGACTAGTCCGTAATTACACCATTGCATTCGTAGTTGGGAGGATGTTTTTGCTGTCAATGCTAAACAGTCTTGCGGACGTACAAACTGGGATCCTGTATCTGCTGCCGGTACAGATAATTCTACTGCTTGTTCAACAAAACCAGAGATTTTGTCAGAAGTAACTGATGCTTGTATATCTGTTTATGACGTTGCAGCAGGAACAGAAAAAGAACAGTTGAACATGATGATATTAATGCAGATGTTACTGCTGTGATTAATAAATATTTCACCTCAAGTAGAAATGAGGAGTCTCCTCCTGGTGAAAATAGTGAACCTCAATCTGTTACTAATGTTACTCATGTGACTAGAAGCAGTGAATTTCCATTCAGTAATGATACTGCAAAAGATATTGTTGGGCATATGACTGATGTGACAACAGAAAACACAACGGTGAAAGAGACTGCGGATGCAGGTGGAAATGGTCAACCTGAAACTGCTGCTAGTGTCGCTGCAACCACCGCGGCAACCACCTCTGCAACAAATGGTGCAACCACTTCTATTACAACTCAAACAAATTTCACTCAAACAAACGCTGTCAATGAACAAGGTAATGATGCACCAACAACAATTTTGAACAAAGGTACGGCTGCTTGCGCATATTTTTCTGCTGGTGCTACAGTTGAAAGTGAATTACTTAGTGTGGAAACTATGCAAGCTGGAGATGTTAGTAACGCTGCTGACGTACATACAAGTGTTGAAGTAGCAGTAATGATAGACGGAGGTGATGAAACGAAATACCTTGGGACTGCAGAACTTGGGCTAGCATGTTTGAAGAGCGCAAGTGATATGCAAGCTATTATTTCTACTGATTCAAATCTCGCTGCTTCCGTTCTAGGAAAGCGTCCGTTGGTTAAAGGAACCAACGCAAACGCTTTATCTAAAGAAAACAAAACGAAGTCAGATAACGACATAGCTGGTAAGTTGCAGGATTACTTTTTAACAGAAAAAAATAAAGATGACAAAGTCTTTCAAACCGATGCAGAATTAGCTGATAAGATTGCTGCTGACAATGTAACTGAAAAAGCAACAGCTGAAAAAACCCAGGTAGGTTCTCCCATTGCAAAAGACAGAGCAAGGGTTAAAAGGAAAATAAAGGCGGATGTTGTAGCTAGACAGGAAGCTGCGTTGGAACATTGGCATTACATTAGGTCAACAGCTGAAGCCGATGAGATACTAGCATTTAGGATGCAGAACAAAGAAATTGAAATCCTAACATGTGAACAGGCAAAAGAAGCTCTTGATCAAATAGTGATAGAAAGGCAAAAATTCTACATTAAAAAAAGAGCACAAGAAAGGATCCGAAAGCCACCAACGAAGAAAGAACAGAAAATCTTCATGTGTGAGTACTTTTAGAGGATGGGAGGGCATAAACTAAATGTCTAGCGGAGGCTAACTTATGATAAAGTGAAAGAAATGTTTGAAAAGTGTAGAATGAGGCCTGATAAGTTAAATCCTATGAACAAAGGTACAGGTGAGAGAGATGAAGGAAGTTCCAAAAGAGCTGTTGATGATTTAGAGCAGGATCAGTCAAAGAGGCAGAGGATTGATCGAAAACAAAGGATTGAAAGGTTAAACCATTTAATTGTGCTTGATACGATGGGACAAAGATTGGGTACACTTCAGCCGACAATAACATATTGTGCACGTAACGTTTACTTGACAAATGGTGGCACTGTAATTACCATCAAGAGGTCTGACGGGCTCGAAACTACATTTAACAGCTTGGGTTAGTTGCTACATATTATAGACAGAGAAGATTTGGAAACTGTTTGGCAGTGCGTTAAAATTGGCTTTCAGACAGGTCGGGACGCAGGTTGCCTAGGAGTTGATAAGTGGTATGGGATGAAGTGCATGTTTGAGCCCGATATAGAGGACGTTGAATGGAAAGAAACACTGCTCACGAGTTGGAGATTGTACGAACAGTGTGGAGTTCATGTGGTTACTACGCCGACAAGTTATATGTACATGTTGGATGATGCAGATTACCCTTTAACACCAACTCTAGCTTGTAACATGTTGTTTCAGAAGCTGACGACAAATAGAATAAGTGAAGTGGCATATGTGCTTGTTGAAAAGATAGAAGGAATAGCGCGTATGTAAACTTTAATAATGTATCCGTTTTTAATGGAAAGTTGCATATTTTGGACGCAAAAATCAGGTTTGTATGTGTGGTTTAATAAGATATTCAAAGAGTCCCTAAGGTACAAAAAAAAGGGTATTTGCGAATTAAAAGGTCGAGTAGTTAAATTCAAAGTGTTTATAATTGTGGATAAGCATTATCCAAATACCAAAAAGGATAGAAAATCTGCTAGTACAGCTGCTAGTAGTATAGTATCATGTACTTGTTAATTTTACTAGTGCCACTGATAGAAGACCTCAACAAAATGATGTGTACAGTTAAATTCATTTGAGATGATTATTTTGAGCTATATGCGATATTTGTAAACGTAAAAAAAAGCTGCACTACTTTTATGCTCGATTACTTAGATTAGGAATCTCAAAACATAAAACGAATTGCTTGTATACTTACAACTGGTAGTTAGTTTTACAACTGGTAGGTAGTCAAACTGAGTTGGTTGTAATGTTACAACTGCTAGTAGTAAAATAAGAACTGCTAGCAATGTTAACTACTGCTAGTGATAGAAGAAATCAACGAAATGATGCCACTGTCATATTAAGTCAAACCGAGTTGGTTGTATTGTTACAACTGCTAGTATTAAAATAAGAACTGCTAGATATGTTAACTGCTGCTAGTGATAGAAGAAATCAACGAAATGATGCCACAGTCGTATTAAACTGACAAATGCTAGATAAATTGTACTAGTGTGGAGTGTTAAATATGTTTTTGTCAAGTGTGTAGGTATTAGTGTGGAGTGTTTATGTCACTAGCTTGTAGGTATTAGTAGATTGTAGAATACGAATTGTACGACTAAAAGGACTACTTCGTTTATAAAAGCCGTTGCTAGGGAAATGAAGTTGCCCTACGTACAACAGTTAGTTGCCTAATTGTTTTTTTGTAAACAACTGCTGGTTGCCAAGATTACATAAACGCAGGAAATAGTAAATAAGTTGACTTACAACGTTTCATACACACAACCTACAACATATTAAGCGTACTACATAATTATAAGTTTAATGGTTACAGAGTTATAGAACCACGTGATTTATAACTTTCAGCCACTACGAAAAAGATAAGCACTCCATGCTTCTTCCCCATAGACAGCGTACTGAAACCACAAAGCCTCATTCCCATTAATCATGATCGATAACTTCAGGCCGACGTACCTGTTGAAAATGCCCTTCATATATCATTAACCAAGTAAAGTGATAATATTTTAAAGGAATATGAATAGAATGTTAAGTTACAAAAAAAAAGAAAAAAAAACATACTATACACAGCACGATCTGTGTGATTTAACAAAAGAAGAGATTCTTTGTATGGGGCGATGTAGAAAGTTCCAGCATCTCCTAACATTCCCATGGTGACGAATAATTCAAGTTCTTGGCTGTACAATAATACAGAGTGATGCAAATGATTGCCGCTGTAGGCCTCCACTACTGGAGCATGATGCTTTGTAAAGCCAAGCAAATGAACCGAAACTAGGCTAGGGATGGCGAATAGGCTTCTGAATGATCTTATGGAACAACCATTCACGTCCAACAACCATCCACAAAACAATGGCATGCCTTCACCAATGATCATACCAGAAATGACCAGAGAAGTTCCAAGATCCGTAACATAGAATGGGACTGGGAGTTCATTTTTGAAAATATGCGGTATGTCGATAACTTTGAATTCGCTGGTTACTAAATCAAAAGAAATCAACATATAAATCTTGTAGGTAACATCGTCCTCATTAGTTAACTTTTCACTCCCAGTCCAATAGATAAAACGACCCACAAATGCCTGAGTTTTACGTTTCAATTTGATTGTTTCACGAGGGGGGTGGAAATTTTCAAGGCGTGTCCACCGTAAAGAGTTCAAAGAAAAGACAGACACATACCAGAAACCACTTTGGAAAACAGGATAGGAGACCTTCACGATCGTCGGGTCAAGAGTGTCAGGACGGATGCCAAAACCAAAACAAATATTTTGAGATTCAATTTGATGAGTGTAAAACGGGACAAATATTGCAAGTGATTTTTTGATTGCCGGGTTCCAAATAACAGACATTAGATTAGAACCATAAACAAAACACAAAAGACCATTAGAATTGCCAACTGCAATCAAAGATGAAAGCCTTAAATCTGTACAAAGTGGCGTAGTGATTAGCTTTTCATCTAAACCTAACATAAACCCTTGGTGACCCAGATCGAATGTTAGCATAAAAAAACACGCATCATTACGACGAACACCGTAATTAAAGATGAAGCTTCCACAATCTATACTAGCCTTTCATATCTTGCAAACAGTACGTAGCTGGAGTATAGACTTAGGAGGTAGCCTACGGATGATATCTAGTTGAACATCCAGTGGGATATTGTCATACATTTTGTTAAAGAAAAGCAGAAAGTTTGAGATAAAGATGTGAAGTGACCAAAAGAAGAAAGAAATATTTTGTTAAAGAAAATTAGAAAGATTTGTATTGAAGAAAGAGATTGGGAACAGAGGCATTAAAGGACATGTAGCATGATGTACTTTAGGGCAACCAAATAATATTTAATTCTGGTGTATACCAAATATTAATAACGTATGCATAACCAATATAGAATTGGTTTACAAACCATACGCCTTTTTTGTGTATGTGCACTGGTATAAAAAAAAAGAAAAAGGAAATGCAATTGAGCTTATAAAAAAATACCAAATATAATAATCCAGTAATATGTAACACAAGTAAAAATAAGTATAGTAAAAGTTGAAAGAAAAATCATGCACAAGTCAACATGTGACAATAATTATGGGCTAAAGGACATTAAGGATGGTACCTTGAGAGACCGCTGACAATTTTTGTATTCAACCTTGTGCTTCCAGAAGTATTCAAGCATCCGTTCACGGTAAGCTAACGTTGTTTGAAGAGGGTCGTCTACTTCGAGAGGCTGGTTACGGAGCAATCTGTACAATATAATGCACACCCATACTCCGCAATCGCCATACAAGTCTGATTGTTGTGGGACTTTTGGAAACTTGTATGTGATTTTATAATCCCCGGGTGATATGCCCTTACTATGCAGTACCCCAGCATTTGTTAGGTAAAGTTGAAGCTGTGTTTGTAAATCTCTCTTCAAACCTCGCCACCACCGTGAACCTCTTCCGACTGACCCAAGAGAGTCATAAACGTAAACAACTCCAGTGCGGATATGGAGCACACCGAGTACCCAGTGGTTTTCAGTTTCATTCACAGGAAAATACACCTGATATATAAACCAATTGAAGAATATTATAAGTTGTTTATAACAGTAGTGCTATATATACTGTAAGAGGCTGCCAAACTGACCTTTTCAACATCTCGCCAAGCGACAGGGTATGTTGTGCCATCTGAATAAGTGGTAGGTAGTTTGCCATCTAGGATTTGACTACAGAACCTGCCAAAGCCCAATCTGCATCGGCTGGTCTAAACAACCATATCAAATCAAGCCATACATCCAAGTGCTGCGGACATATAAAGCAAATCAAAACTGTTAACATTCGGTTCCAATGTAACAAAACGAAATAATAAACATGTGTAGGAGACAAGATAAAAATCAGGTTTACTCACTAAGTCAGTAAGCCACCCGTGGGAGCAATCCTCAACACATGCCAAGGCTACCCAAAAATCCCTGTAAACAACAACGGCACCGGAGCCCCAAGGGAACGTATAAAGTAATGGTTTTTTAAGCTTGAAATAGGTGCGAAGGTAATCAGGCACATTAACCTTCTCCTTGTTGCATTTCGGGTGTCGTAAAAGTTCCTAAAAAAATAAAAATAAAATAAAATAATATTTTGAATAACATTAACCATATGATAATGATGTTAATGGATTAACAAACAGAAGATACCTCTACAAACGGTTCAATTCTGGGCGAATACAAGTGACTAACGCGACGTGTTTTGGGGTTTCCTGAATTTTCCTGAAAACATACTTGAAAAATAAGCAGACAAACATAAAATATTCATTTCCGTTAGAATTTAATATGGTGCTTTACATCGGAACCGACAGCCGGGATAAAAGCCTCGTTAATGACACCTTGCGATCTTGTAAGACGACGGCAAGGAGTAGCTGATGTTTTTGATAGGCCAGTTGACAGAATCAGCCACCTTCTTATAATGTTTTACAATGCTGTTTTTTTTACTGAGGTTGTCGTTCAATTTTACTCTCTTTCTTTTGTTTGTATTATTATGGGAGAAAAGTTCTTCCAATGGAGGTTTGTCATTAGGACCTATCACATTTGCAAATGACAATTTGTTGGATTTAACCTGAGATTTAGGGGCTTCAGGGTCTTTCTTTGTTGGTGTTTCTTCTTGGGTAACAACAGCGACATCATTGTTATCGGATCGGAGGCCAACAAACGAGTTTTCCTCAACCACATTCAATTCTTGCTCATCAAAATCCATTAAATCTAAAGATGGAACAAACAATGTTTTATCGAGGCCTTTGTTGAAATTATCTCCGAAGGAAACACGTCCCAACATAGGTGTGTCATTTTCGCCAACCACATTTACATTTGACAGGTTATTGTCTTTGAACAGCGATTTGAAAATATAGTATGTTAAAAACAACACATTAAAATCTTTTATTTATCGGCGTTGTTTTACTGATAATGTAGATACCTCAAGAGCTTTGTTGGTTGGTGTTCCTTCTTCTGTCTGCACACCAACAATACTGTTAACGGGTTCAGGTTCCCCAGGCAATTGTTTCTGAACCACATCTTGCTGTTCATTATCACAATCCATTGCATCTACAGAATTATCACACAAAACTTTATCGTCGTTTATGTACGACGACCAATCGATACCACAATCCGGTTCCTGATGAATTTTAATTATATATACATAAGTATGGACATATGTTATACTTGATATGTAAAGTCTAAATGAAAGATAACATACGATAATGGAGTCACCAGGTGTTTTTTTTTCATCGTTTGGTGCAAGTGGTTGAAGTTGAGTAGTACGATCACCTCCATATTCCATAGCAGGACATTTTTGGGTCATGGCACAAGCTTGTACAAGAATCCCAAGGTTACATGGTTGCGTTTCTTTAAGCCCATCATCATTGTCAATGTCCGTTGCATCTTCCGCATCGACGACCTTATCCCCGTTAGGGCCTAGAGTATGACACGACGTGGCCTGTAGCGCCCAAGGTTTGATATAAGTGTACACACGAAGGATTATTTGGGTTTGGTATAACATTGGAGGCAACCTTAAAAGTAAATACAAACCTTCGGATCATCAGGATTAACGTCAGAGTCATTTGTATTGCCACAACTTTTAGATTTTTCAGGAACGAAGGCCGCATCATTTTTAAGACCCGAAAGTTGTTGTACTTTTGAAACTCTGCTTTTGACATTCGTAAACACATCAAGTACGACCGGTGTGTTTTTGACCGAATGAATGCCATTTTCTATCATCAAAATTTTTTGATCCAAATCCACTAACTCACGAATTACAGCCCCTGTTGAAAGAGTGGTCCCCGTTTGTGCACCATTTAAAGAAGATTGTTGCTCAATGTTGAGTTGCAATGCGTTTTCAGGTAACCCCTGTAATTGACTTTCCATGACAATGTTTAAATTGAAAGCGTCCACGAATTGATTAGAGTGCTGGGCAGTCTTGTCACAACCGTCTATGTCTGGCACAGACAAACCATCTATATATTGGGCACTGTAAATACACCACGGTTGCTTCATTTCAGCTTGTGTTGCAGAAATTTCAACAATGGGAGTTGAGTCCTAAGAACAAAAAAGAGTTACAATTACTGATATTGTGAACAAATTTATGTACAAGTTAGTATACTCTGCATCATAAGACTGTGTGATGCCTACCGGTCCAAAGAGATTACAACAGTCTGCGTTCCGAAACTTTGCAAGTTCTGACCAAGCAAGACCACGTGGAATCACCTTGTTGTCTTTCACCCACCAAAGTGAGCTTCTAGGAAAACTCTCCAAAATCTAAATCTGTAATAGGCACACCCGTCATCGTTAAAAATGTCTAGCTATGCAGTTATCATTTTTTAATTTGTTTAAAATTTTAACAAACTAAATGTAATCTGTTTACGATGAAATAATACGTTTATGATGACAATTACAAAAAAATCGCAAACTAAAAAGTGTTATAACATTGCTGTAATCTAAATTACGGGTAACATTTATATTACGTGTATACACAGCAAAGACAAGCATTGCATAACAATTAAACAACATCATTATTTATAGGTAATTTTCGATTGAACAAAATAGAATCAAAAGCTTTTAATAACCTGTTTTCTAAAACAAACGTGTTATCAAACAAAGACATACATACATTAGTACAAACTACAGAGAATTCAAACCTTGAAAGCCCAAGCGAACCCGTATAGATTGTATGTGGCACTGAACTTTGGGTTTTTTTTTCAATTTTAACAGATGATCTTTTCTGTCAATATGATAAAATTTGTGCCACATATATTCACCCCAAGGAAATACATTTCAGGCTTTAAAATTATCAACCATGGACAATAAGTGATTATGGATGCAATTCCTGTCTTCTTTTCCCATAAACACCAGCTCTGCAGCTACCAACAGACACACCCTAACAGCATCCACATCAGAAAGCGATAACCACCTTTTTCCATCCTTTTTTGAATCATTAACAAGTTCCAAAAGATCAATGGCATGTACATTTGTTATACCATTACTCTTTTTTTCAGGAAATACACGATCACAGAAAGCGCTAGATCATTTTTTCACTTTTGAAACTTTGCCAAATCAAAACCCTGTTATCAGACAAAATTCTTTCCGACCAAACCTTAATGAATGTTCCCCTATTTGGAATGTTAGTGGAGGGGAATCAGAGGATATGTCAGAAACATATACCTGGTGTTGCAAAACATAATGCATCAGAAGGCAGTCATTCTCGCACGACTTTATATCCAACCATGGACCAAATACTGTTTGCCTAAACAACCTTTCCCGTTTTTCGTTCTTTGACAAACAGAGTTTAATATCTGGCAGCAACTTCAATGTAGAACGAACTGCGATTTTACAATTGTGCAACTTTAATTTTGTCATACGTAATTATACAGTAAATTTAATTAGGGGGTTAGAGGGTTCTGTGAATAAGATGTGGTTTGTGAGTGTGTGTGCGTGATCTAGAAGAAGATGTTTAATTGTAGAAGCTGTTAAATTGTAGTAGAAGATGTTTGATTGTGTGTGTGTGTGCGCGTGATGGTGTGTGAGTACGTGTCTGATTTATTAATATTACTTTTATAATACAGCCATTGTAACTTGACCATATTATCCTCGTGTATAAATACAAGTTGCCCAATAATATATAGTTGCCCGAAAATACATTTTGGTTGCCCGAAAATACATTTTGGTTGCCCAAAAAACAATACCTTACAATACATGACAAATATGTTCAAAATATGTACTTCTTTCATACCTTTGTCGGACACGTGGCACCATATGGTTGGCTACAAGAAAGTCGCTAGGCAACAAGTCCATTTCCGTAACGCAAAAAAGCGTGGTCCATAAAGTGATATGCATCAGGGCGCGCGGTCTATTTGACTAATTTTCCCTTAAGAAAATTATATACAACTACAAGATATCATATCCACAATCACTAGTACTCTCACATCGACGTTCATAAAAAATTTCATCCATATGAAGTCTAAACCTAGCGAAGAACTTTACAACAGCTTTAGAATCAAATACAGGTGGCCACCTATTCAGAACAAACTGAGTTATGAGCCAGCACGTTATAACTCCGCAATCCGCCCCATTTTCCTGTTGTGGATTAGGTACCGATAGTTGTTATAATTCAAAGCAAAATTAAATGGTTGACGTCGACTTCGTTCAAAATAACCAAGTTCTGTTAAACAATGGTTTAGCACAATATTCCATCCATATAAAAACGTGACCAAAGCGTCCTTATGTACAAAGCTTTCCATAGAGTCATGAACATTAAAAGTGGATTCACGTAAATTTATAAATGCAGTGACCTAGTGATCACCACAAATATGCACCGGCATCACAACCTACTCATATAGTTTAATCAATCATATACAATTAATAGCATACTAAAAATGAATAGTATACAAAGGTAATATACTTTCAAAATCATATACTTACCCATTCTATATTATCCCATGACGGGTAGGGATGCGTGCTACTAGTCAGCGTGCCCCTTATCGGATTATCAAATGTCAACAAGGGCACTAAATCTGTTTCGGTCTTCAGCACTGATGTAGTTGCTGCTTTAGCAACTATCCAATTAGCATCACGTGGCCTAATACGAATCAACAACTCCATCCAAGCATTTATGTGCTGTTTTATAAGATAAAATTAAATTGTCGGGTGTAAATGAAATATAAACAATCTAAACACTTACAAACATTAAATATTTAACTTACTTCGTCCAACAACCAACAAATTTTTAGCGGGTCTGGGCCTGGATCAGTACCACTCTTGTATGCATAAGGGATTAGTTCTTGAAAAAACTGTGGCATGACCCACAAACCCTTTACATGACAATCAATGTATATACGAAAGGGGTCTTTGATAAACTGTTTAAAAGAAACATATTCCTCAAACTTACGCTCAACCTGAATAGCCAAAATTAAAATACAATATGAATAAAAATTTGTTAAATAATGTTAATTAATATAAAAAAATAAAAAATAACTGTTGGACAAAACCGCCAACAACCCGAAGCTCGATCGCGGAACACTAGATCGCGAGTTGTATCGAGCACAAGTAGCAAACACGAAAGACACGATAGACTACAAAGAACCGACAAGAATATGCACACGTTATACCCTCGTATCAAACCTTTATTAAAAACCCTAATAAAGCTATTACAACGAGGAAGAAGAATGAATAACTAGCATCCCCCCTCATCTCTATTTATAGAGATGAGGGGGTAGAAACCTTAACTTGCCTTGCACTCCAAGCTAACTAATCATAGTTTATGTCTAACACCTAATCTAATTACAAAGTACACTTAAGTCCCTAATATATGTTTAAGTTTACTACTAATATATGTAACAATTTCCACCTTAGGAGTAATACTTAAACATAACCGTTACTCAGCACCTTTTCCTTGTACTGGAACCTCGGACCGGGGACCACCTTGTCGACCAGGCATTGTACTTCAGTAATTTTCCAAGATTAGCTTCTTTAGACTCCTTCACTTTCTTCTTTTCAGCAGCATTACCCTGTGCACCCTTTTGACTAGGTACTCCGGTTACCATAATGTTTGCCCCCACCTTTATACCAAGGTGTACCTTTTCCTGCTCCTTTACCAAGCAGTCTGTGTTTGTCTTTTCTTCAAGTTGCTTGTCTTCCAACTTTCTTTGAGCCACTGCAGCATCATCGTTACTATCCTGAACAACCTCAGCTTCACGATTTTCCTGAGCTCCCTGCAGTTCCACCTCAAACCAAACACGTTCATCAACATGTACTCCATGGACTCCTGTTTTAACACCAGGACCAAGTTGTTTGAACCCAACTTGTTTGTGACCAAGTTGTTTGAACCCAACTTGTTTTTGACCAAGTTGTTTGAATCCAACTTGTTTTGAACCTCCATGCTTTTGTACACCAAAAGTCTTCACTTTTGCTTCAAGAGTATACACACAGTTCTTTCCCCTGATCCCGGTCATCATAACCCGACAACCTTTGATCACCTTGACTTTGCCCAACTGCATCTTCACAGTATAACCCTCTTTTTCAAGAGTACCTAATGAAATCAAGCTCCTTCTTAACCCTGGAACATACCTGACATCTTCCAGTATAAAGCTTGAACCATCATGCAACTGTATCTTCACTTTTCCTGTCCCACTGATAGTGCATGTCCTGTTATCACCTAACCGAACCGAACCACCATCAATATCCTTGAAGTCATACAAGAAATCCCTCCTAGGTGTCATATGATAAGACCCACCTGAATCCATTACCAATTCAGCCATCTCATCATTACCGACTACCACCAAGGCTTCTCCAAAGTAGGCGTTACCCTCTTCATCAGAAGAATCAGAATCCTGATCATGCTTACCCTTCTTGACGAACCCACTTGACTTCTTCTTTGGACAGTCTCTCTTCAGATGACCCTCTGAATGACATATGAAGCACTTTAGTTTACCAGTTCCACCTCTTGACTTAAACCGCGAACTTCCACCAGAATGAGCTTTCCTTGAATGATCTGACCCTCCCCTTACATATAACCCGTCACCGGTTCCTTCCTTTGTGCCTTCAGTTCTTTTCTTCAACTCCCTTGAATTCAGAGTCGCAAGAACATCTTCCATTGTCAAGGATTCCCTCCCATACAACAATGTCTCCACAAAGTTTTCGTAAGACGATGGCAACGACGTAAGTAACATTAGTGCCTGATCCTCATCCTCAATCTCGATATCAATATTCGCCAAATCAAGTATCAACTTATTAAACTCATCTATATGATCACCCAGTTTCGTACCTGGACTCATATAGTACGTGTACAGCTTCTTCTTCAAATACAGTCTGTTTGCTAAGGACTTAGTCATATACAGACTAGTCAACTTCGTCCATATTCCTGCAGCAGTTGTTTCCTTGGTAACTTCCCGTAAAACCCGGTCTCCCAAGCATAAAATCAAGGTACTGTATGCCTTCTTCATCAAAGCAGCCTTTTCACCTGCTTCCATGTCCTCGGGTAATGTCTCTAATGCAGCATCACATCCCAGCTGTACCATTAAAGCACGCGTCTTTATTTGCCATAACCCGAAGTCATTCTTCCCATCAAATTTTTCGATGTCAAACCTAGTTATAGAACTAGCCATTCTTCTTTTACCTTGCTAAAAACCTTGTCAAGTTGTTTCTTAACCAACTTTACCGACAAGCCTCACAAGCCGTGTGCAATATTCTCCCTTGTTGCTATAAACCCTTCTTGCAAATCGAATTTATTAAAATAACTCTAAACCCTCGATTTCGAACAAGCAAACCCGATCGTAAACTTGAAACCCAAGCTAACCACGATCGAAACTTGAACCACAAGAAAACCCGCAACAAGAAACCCTTCACTTTGATTAATCTTTAAATACCAAAAATTAATCACGTGAAGTCGATTAATGTATAACGATAACCTTTGGACGAAAACCAAAAACACTTTATGTTCAAGGTAATTCGATTAAATATATTATCAATGCCCTTTGAATAAAAAACAAAGCACTTGTGTCACCTTTGTAGTATTTAACCCACACGTGAGAAAATATAACCTACTTTCCAACGTATGACTTGCTGCCTACTTCAACCTCTCGACGGACCTGCTACTTTCCCGAACCTCGATCTAGCACTCGAACTTCGATGACCACAATAACCGCGGCTCTTGATACCACTTGTTGGACAAAACCGCCAACAACCCGAAGCTCGATCGCGGAACACTAGATCGCGAGTTGTATCGAGCACAAGTAGCAAACACGAAAGACACGATAGACTACAAAGAACCGACAAGAATATGCACACGTTATACCCTCGTATCAAACCTTTATTAAAAACCCTAATAAAGCTATTACAACGAGGAAGAAGAATGAATAACTAGCATCCCCCCTCATCTCTATTTATAGAGATGAGGGGGTAGAAACCTTAACTTGCCTTGCACTCCAAGCTAACTAATCATAGTTTATGTCTAACACCTAATCTAATTACAAAGTACACTTAAGTCCCTAATATATGTTTAAGTTTACTACTAATATATGTAACAATAACAATATTACGATTACCTTACAAGGGTCGACGTTGTAATTATAAGTTGAATAAGTTCCAGTATTATTATGACCGGTATAGCTAAGATCATCGTCATGTTGATTCTCACCAGCAGCATCATTTCCAAGCTCGAAATGAGATATTTGGTGGGTAGCCGTATTTTTCTTAGTCCTTGCACCCCGTTTCTGAGGTATTACAGTAGTATCTGGCAATACTGTATAAGGGCTCCTCTTAAAAACTCCCGGACGACATTCTCTCCTTTGTCGATTCATCGCATCCTAAAAAAGAAGATAAAATTACCGTTTGTTATCTCATGCATGATTAGTAGTATCAAGCATAATCATGAAAAAAAATATACTTATTAGTTTACCGGGTTAACACCACCAACATTAGGAGTGTGCGATGGATGAACTACTGATGTGGGGTCTGCATTGGCCTGATAGGTAGACGACCAATGACCAAATCCTTGTGGCATATGGTTAGCAGTATATGAGGTAGGGGTGAACGAGACCGGATATTGTGGATGCATCGACTGCTCATATAAAGGTGTTGTGAATTGTGTCATCAGGAAACGAACACCATCAAAGAATGAGGGGCTCGGCGACGACATGAATGCTTGCCCGACCTAAATATATGATTATATTATTTGGTGAGTGTTGAACAAAAAAAATATAGATGAAACATTATGTCATGTAAATATACCTGCGTGCTTTGGAAATTGTTGAAGTCACTAAAACCATAATGTTGACCAGCAAAGACTGGTTCTTTCGGAAGTGGCGGTAAAGTCCCGGCTTGAATAGCATGCATTAAATTTTTAAACAAAATAATATACAACTATTATTTTATCTTTATATATAACCTTATTTAATTTAACGTGACCAATTTACCGCATAAATATATTTTATCTTGGAATCTTGTGCCTGTAGTTGTTTATTCTGTTCATCATACTTGCTTTTCATTTCAGCAAGTTGTCGATAAACGTCTTCAGGAACATCATCACGGCTGTTTTGGTCTGGAGCCGGTGGTATAACTGATGGTATGTCAATATTACCATTAAAGAATGCGACACTTGAAAGCCACCATTGAGCTTGCCCCTCAACATCATCTGGTGTAAGTCTTTGAAAAGGTCGATTTAACTTTAAAATAACAAGGACAATAAGTATGAAATTAAATACATAATCAAATATATACGATAAATGTGTAAAAATAACTACAGTGCATAATTGTTAATAACTCACCTTCAATAACTCCGAGATGTATTTTCTTACAAACCTTATTTTATAATGCCAAGCAACTGATCTAGGGTAATATTTTTTAGGATTAAAATACGTAACCGCCATTTCTCGAAACACCTCCAGTATCCATGTCTGAAAAAAAATAACACTTGCTTAACTTCATTAACGTTACACGTAAACATAAAGATTACATGACGTACCTTAAAGGCCCACATGAAGCCCATCAATGAATAGCTTGGACGTTTACCATCAGGATTCCTTTTTTTTAACAAAGTGCGCTTCCCAACGTTTTTTTATTGCATCCGTTAACTCATTGTACAAGAAAGTCCATATGTACGAACCCCATGGAAACATGATCCAATCTAAGTAAATTGTCTACTAGCCTAAGGTGCCATCCCGACACATTATACTTAAGCTCATGTCCTATAAGCACCGTCTCCAAAACGCATAACAAACTAACACGAACAACATCGAGGTCGTTCAATTTATCAAACCCATTGCTATAAAACGTTTCTAACAACATTTTAACTGTTATCGCCTTAGTATCACTAGACGATTCAAACACTCGTCTCCTAAACGGATTAGGACCACTTTCATAATCTTTCCTAAAATCAGGCCCGAACTTAAACCCCGTTACTAAGCAAAATTCCTCCCTTCCAAATTGTGCCTCAAAATTCCTCCATTCATTATCATTTAGCGAGTAAGTAAAAGGAACAATCTCTGTGTCTCCCTCATCACGCAGCACTTGGTGACAACTAAAATGGTGTATTAAGCAACAAGCCTCTTGCATATCATCTAAGTTTAACAACCAACCAAAACACGTGTTCTTAAATAATTCTAACCTGGGGGTGCCTCTAAATTTTTCTCTAATTTCAGGAAGTAAAGTTAACTTACTTCTACATGTAAGTTTTGCAGCATAATCCTAAAAAAAATAAAAATAATAAAAAAATAATTACATTACTACACATATATATAACAAATAGATATGAAAATAATTATAGAGCAAAAAAAAGTATCATACTGCATCATTTGCCATATTCAGCAGAAATAGAATAAGTCAACAACTCAAGTCAACAATGCTATTAAAAATGTTATTACCACCAAAGACAGACAACAAAATTATCATTCACAACAACAACTTCACCACAACCATCTATATGTTTATATGATAAACTGCTTTGTATGTTTGTATTTGTGAGTTGTGATATGAGATAAATTGGTCGGAATATCATCTTATATAATCAAATTGCTATGATCTATCAATCAATAGATTTCCGGTGGATTTTGCTTATTTCCGATGCTATGATATATCAATCAATAAATTTGTTTTTTCCTTTGTCCACCCATAAAATTTCATGACCAAGTTATTAGAATTTTGTTTTGTAGTTGTTGGTCCCATAAAATGCCTTTGTCCACCCATAAAATTTCGTGACCAACATTGTACATTCTGCCACTTTTGTTTTGTAGTTATTACATTTTTGTTTTGTAGTTGTTCGTCTCGATAAAATACCTGTCCATCCAAATTAATTCGCGACCAAATATTTTCTTTTTTCCTTTTTTTTCATTTGTTTTGGTAGTGACACGTATTGAGTATTTTGTACACGAAACTTAAATCGCGACCAACCAGTATCCATATGTAAATTATAAAAAGTTTGTCCTCTGCAAGATGTACCGGGATTACAGTGTCCCCATACGTAATTTACGCTTTTTTTAAAGGCAAGTGATACTTACACCACTTATATTGATTCACACACCACACTTATGCATATATCATGTTGTATCATGTACATTAATGTTGGGACATTGTGCTGAAAGAATAAAAAAAAATGGTGTAAGTATCAACTCCCTTTTTTAAAGACTGATAGTAGAAATGGTGAAGAAAAAAAATTTACGGGTCCTTTTTCGTTTGTAGATGGGTTTAGTATTATAATTGGGATTTGGATTTTGATTTGAATTTGAGCTACGAGAGAAAATAATATTTAAAAATATATTATATATTAAAATATAAATTAAAATTATATTTATTAATAGTAAAGGAATAAAATGAAAAAAAGAAAGAATAAACATGGGTCTACTTTGTCATAATCTCTGCTTTTTACACATCCTTTAGTATAAAGGATATGTATCTAAACCTGCAAACTAAAAATGCAACCAAACAAAGTTTTTGAAACTTTTACTCCTAAACTCATCAAAACCCTACAAACCAAACGGGCCCTAAAAGGAATCGGGTGTGAATTTCAAAACTTTGGTGTTGTGAAAGTGTAAACAATAAATTTGTCCCATCAGAAACGTGTTTTCAAATATAGATGTATATTCTAAAAGCTTTTAAAAACGATAGTTATCTTTGTCGATATTTTTTTCTATACTTAAATTACTTTATCTATTGGAATATGAATACAAAACCAAATACGGGGCCTATATATACTCGTCCAATGAGGGTGTTCTGTTGGAATCACTCCTAAACCTATATCAAGTGTTAGTGATTCATATGTAATAGTTAGCTTAATTATGGCTTTTATGTTTGTTATTAGCTTAAGCTTATGTAGAAGGCCCATGAGCTTAGGCCCATGTCCACTAAGGAAAGGACGGGAGTAGGAGTGTTGCCCTAGCTCCCCTTCCTATAAATACCTTGTAATAACCCTCACTTGAGGGTTGGTTGTTCAATTTACTTTCTTTCACATACTCTACGCATAACCGGTCAAGTATTAACGTGTGTGTGTGTTTGTTTATTGTTCATCCGATCCTCTTTCTTCTCTATCTCTATCTATTGTGCTTGTGTTGTAAAACTAGTGACCTAACAGTGTTATCAATCGCCTACTCGTTGGGTGAATCGTATTGTTTTTTAAGTAGGTTTTAGGTCCTACGCGTAAAGAATACGGTGATACTTTGGTTCGCTTAAAAACACATTTTTTACACTTTTTAATCCAAGATTCTTGTACTTTCAACGTTTTAAGGTGTTAAAATAACTGTTTTTGGCAAAAAGTTTCAACCTTTACGTGTGGATCATCGTTTTTGAACTTGGTTTTTTACGTGACAGCTTTCCTACGCGTAACTGTTTTAGACACTTTGGATCATCAAGTTTCACACTTTTGTGTTATCTTGGTGATATTGAAGCTATTTCATCACAAAAATCTGGTTTAGAAACATCTTTGGGCAACAATCATTTTTACGAGTAAGTCTACGCGTATCAAAACCCTAAACTTACGCGTAACTTATTTCTTGGTTTGATCATCAGTTTCGTGGTTTACTCCGTGTTTTCTTGCTTGGATAAGCCTGAAAATACGTTGACTTGGGATATCTTTTGCACTGTGATAGTGTAAAATATCACTTGGGCAAAAACCCTAAAATTACGCATAAGCATAAGCTTACGCGTAGAAACTTCTACGCATAAGATTTATCTTACGCCTAAGCTTTGTCATACGCATAAGGTCATCCTACGCCTAAGTTTTCTACACCTAACTTCTTGTTTTAAGCATAACTTTAGTGTTTCAACCTTACTTACGCGTAAGCTAAATCTACGCGTAACTCTTGCTGTTACGCGTAACTTTGGTGTTTTTACGCATAAATGCTACTTGGTTTATTGTGATTTCTACGCCTAAGGATACTTCATCAACAAAGGTTCATTCGACTACAAAGATCCATTTAACAACACAAGTTTTTCAACATGTCACAACCTCCATACTCTAACTATTTCCCTTACACTTATACTTAACGACAACAACAACTAAGTCCACAACATCAACAATGGAATCAACAACAAGCAATTTATCAACAACAATTTAATCAACAACATACTCCACAACTTGCAGCAATTCCACAACCTCAAATGGTTCAACCACTACCAAGTCTTCAAGTTCAACCCTACACAAATGATTTCAGTCAACATCCATCAAGGAACACTATGAAGGAACCCACTTGGTTTGCAAAGATGTGTGAAGCTTCAAGCAGCCAACAATCAATTCATGAGGCTGGATCACTTGATAGACCTCCAATGCTCACTCCAGGAAACTACGATCAATGGGTAATTAGGTTCTTTAGGTTTTGTGATCTGAAGAAGCCACATGGAAAGTTCTTAAAGAAGGTTATCTTAGAAGGTCCATTTCAGATGCCTACTGTCATTGTACCCGGAGATCCAAATGCTAATCTGATTGGTCCCAAACGGTCAGGTTTATTACACAAGTCAACCACTTGTGAATGGTCAACCGTAATAAAAGCCAAACAGTCTGAAACCAAAGCAATTAAGTCCAGGAGAGTTTAGTGTTTCCCCAGGTCGTTAAGTCCCAACGAGCTGTGCGACTGAATAGCCAAACGTGTAGTGATCGGGTGATATTGAACGGGAAAAGGTTTGCGGATTTTGAATAATTATACCTAAAGAAAAAGTTTGTAAATTACAGGGGCTTAAATGCAAATTAAAGAAAATTAAAAAGCTAGATTATATTAAATAAACGCTATCACTATTTTTAAAATTTGATTTTCTTGATTTTTCTTTTATAAATTCAAATTAAAAACTAATTTTAAACTTTAAAACTAAATTAAAATACTAAAAATTATGAAATTAAATAGGAAAATTGTAAAACTATTTTTCAAAAATCTAAAATAACTAAACAAACTTTTGAAAATTGAATTTGTATTTTTCTGACTTATATTCTAATTTCTATGATTTAAAAACTATTTTAAACTAATTAAATTGCTAAAAATTACAAATTTAACTAAAAAAAATCTGGAAAAATTATTTTTTTGCTTTTTATATTTATCTTAATCTATGAAAATTGAAAACTTATTTTTTTGAAGCTTTTCTGATTTAATTGCAATAAAGGCTAATTAAAAAGTCCTAAAAACTGTTTTAAATTAGGAAAAATACTAAACAGTAATGGAAAAATCTGAAAAATTCAGGAAAAGTCTATAATATTATTCTAAATATAGGAAAAATAATAAAAGTGGTGCAGGTGTGCAAGAATTAGGTTCTGTAGTGAAAAGTGCTTATAAATAAGCACTTAAGATAAGCTATAAGTACCAAATGAGCACCAAATTATCACAGAAGCTATAATATGCTAAAACTACTTAACAGCAACCTATATCAACTAATCTAAACCTCTAGAGTGCAAGCTAAACAGATTTGACTTATTTGCTTTTATAATGAAAACAACCTCTACCTTACCTACTTTAAGCTAAAGCCACAGCTTATCCAATAAGCAAAACTGAAAACCAGATTTTAGAACCTCAATACCACCAAGCAAAGAACACTTGTACCAAATATCAGACCTAAACAAGCTTTAATGAAGCTTGTGCAAAGCTTACAAAAAGCTGCTTCACACTCAGTTAATGCTGAGTGTGAACAGGACACTTTAGTGCTTAAAGAACAGCTTGATTGGACCTTATAAAGACTTATAAAAATTTACCAAAAATCAGATCTCAAAATTTACCCAACTGAACTTGAAATTCCCAAAGTTTCAATGCTTTTGACTCAGAAATGAACACATGAAAATTCTGCAAAGTTTGGTGAAAAACTACTTTTTATGGTTTTTGACTTTTAATGACTGCAATGAAAAGTTGACTTTTATGAAATTTGAGCTTATGTATCTTACTGAAAATGAAGTTTAGTGATAAAATGGACCTAATGCAAGCTATACTAACTAGTTCTAAACCTATTTGCAAACTTTTAGCTATTGATTCAAACGGAAATGAGCATAAGAGCAGTTTGAATGTGATTTTGACTTTGGATGAAAACAGATGCAAGTTAATGAGCTAATTGGTTCTAATTTACCTAGAATGAACTTACACCACTGAACTAAGCTGCTGAATAATCCTATAACTCAGATTTACTCAATGATCCAAACACTAGTTTACTAACTAAAATGCAAACTCCTAAATCTAATCTCCAATCCAAGCCTAGCCAACCTTCAAAACAGATTCAAGTGTTCTAATTACCACTAGATGAAGCATAACATACAGCTAAATCTCACTGAACTAACATGGTCTAGTTTATGCTAACTGAACAATACTGATGCAAACCTGAGTCAAAGAATGCAAGTACCAATAGAAATGAAACAGTGGTTGCTTATGACTAATCTATGATATCTACCAAACAAACAAACTGAAATCAACAACCACTGCTACATTAAACATTAACAAGTAACAATCTACAATTATACCATTTATTAAGAACTTGAAACAGATTTTTGACTTACATTAGTTCTACCACTATAGCAAGCCTTGAAACCAATGAGACCAAGAATCTATTGCAATGCTAAACCCAATTCGAATACAATCTCATTCCTTATCCAAAGCAATTCAGAACCATACCCTGCAGCATTGACTTTTGTTGACTATTTTGGAATTTTGAATTACAGACCATGAAACTTCACCAATTCACTTAATTAACCAAAAACAAACTTAAACAAACAATTTAAAACACTCTTAACAAACTAAAAACTGTAATTTGATAGGAATGGTTTTTGGCGGGAAAATTAGAACAAGCATAAAACAGAAATTAGGGGATTGAAACTGGCTAATCAAGACTTAAATAACTTGTAAATTAAATTAAAACATCGAACCCAGAATTCTTTTACATTAAAACAATAAAAACGACTACAAGAAAATTAAAAGAGGTCTAAAACAAGTGACACTTTATTTCTTCTGTCTTCTTTCTCTTTTATAGCTCTCACAAAGTCTTCTCTCATCATTCTTGGCCCTTGATTTAGTTGAATTGATCTTGGCCATTGATTCATGAAATTGGCGCCAAAATGGTATTTGCCAGTTGGAGTTTATTGAGTGCAAGGAGGGGGAAGCATTTAATGATTCTTGTTGGTTTGTGGAGGTGGAGTGATAAGGGTGTGGGAGTTGAGCTGGAAGTATGGTGATGGGAGATGTTGCAGAGAAGTGGGTGAAGACGAAGGTGGGTTGGAGGGAAAAGGTGGGCGGGTTTTGACTTGGAGATATTAATAACGGGGGGTTTGACCGGGTTGTGGGTTTGGACTGGACCGGGTATAAAGGGAAACGGGTTGGGCTTGGGTAGTTAACATAGGATTTGGATTTTAGGATTAACTATGGAGCCATGGTGTATTTTAAGGACCAAAGGTGTACATTCTGAAATTCCAGGGACCACACATGTAACTTCTGAAAATGTCTTCCAAGGACCAATCTTGTCATCTTTGAAAATTCCAAGGACCATATTTGCCAATTCCACAAAAACCAAGGGACCAAATCTGTAATTTTCCAAAGTTTATTATAAGGACCATTTTTGACAAGTTTAATTTTCCCAAGGACCAAAAATAATAATTTTCAAATTAAAAATGTCCAGGGGTAAATTCTGTCAATCTTTGAAACTTCAAGGACTAAAGTTGCCATTTTGCAAAATTGAATTTTATAAGGGTAATTTTGACAACTTGAAAATCCCTGAGGGCCTTTTATGAAAAATTAACTTGTTTTGAGTAACCAGGGACTAGATTTGACAATTTATGCATAAAATACAGTCTAAATATTTTTTCTGTCTTTTTAAGACTTTTCAAAGTGTTTTTGACTGTTTTTGCAGTATAGAAGAAACAAAAATGATGAGTATTTAGACACTCATCATAATCCACCAGGAGATGAACAATCAAACATTGCTACTGTTGCAGACCTAAATGCAGCAGAACTTCTACACTATGAAGCTGATGAGCTTGCAATGCAATATATCCTTTTAGGATTACCAAACCCAATTCTTCGAAGTGTTGATGCTCAAAAGACTGCAAAGGAAATGTGGGAACATATTCATCTTCTTATGGAAGTATCTGCACTCAATCAGGAGGATATGGAATCCAAAATTTACTTGGCTTATGAACACTTCATGATTGAACCTGGAGAGACACTAGATTCTTATCATCATCGATTCTCAGACATCATAAATGATTTGGATAAACACAACATCATCATGCCAAGAATTGCAGTTAATACTAAGTTCCTGAGTAGTCTTGGTCCTGAATGGGAGAAGTATGTCATTTTTCTCTGTCAAGCGAAGAACATGCATCATTCTACATACGGATTGTTGTACGATTACTTGAAGCCTCATCAAAAGGAATTTGATAAGGAAAGGATTCTCCGTGCTCAAATTGCTTCATCTTCACATCCGGAAAATCAACAACTTGCCTTGTATGCTCAAAACAGTTATCCTCCTCAACCAGCACCTCAACCAACTGCCACTACCACACCACATGATCAATCACAGCAATCTCAACAAACTCAATTGGTTCCTTACAACAACAACAATGATCAAGCCCTTTATAGTCAAGCTAATGAGGAATCCGATCCGTTCGAAGCATTGCAACAAGGATTTGTTATGATTGCTAATGCTTTTGGCCGTTATACAAACAAATCCAACAATCGCATTCGTTCCTCATCAAACACAAGGAATCAGGCTGTTGTGAACAATGGACGAGTCGAAGTTCAGAATCGTGGTTATGGTCGTCAGATGGGCGGTGGTCAAGGGTTTAATGCTATGGGTAGGAATAACAACAGAGCTCAAGTGGTGGAACAGTGAAATGCTCAGAATGGGTTGAATGGTCTTCGATGCTACAACTGCAATGAGAAGGGACACCTGGCTAATGCATGCCCAAAGCCGAGGACTAGGGGCAGTGCTTATCACAAGGAGGCTTTACTTTTGGATCTTAAGGATGAAGCTGGTGGAACTCTCACAGACAAAGAACAGAGCTTTATGGCAGATGCAGACTCAGATGATGATATGGAGGACTTGCAGGCCAATGCAGCTGTTATGTTGATGGCTAATATGCATGAGTTACACATGAGTGACACAGGCCCAGTGTATGACACTGATGGCTTGTCTCAGGTACCCGAACAAACCATATTTATCTCTGATCTAATATCTCCGCCAACATCTGAATCCGGCAAGGCTCAGACTGTTCAAAATGAGTCGTCCACATCTCATTCTGACGATTTTCAACTAGACCACGTAGTTACATTTGACGATCAAGATGACCTTATGGTTTCCCTTGATAATCAAATTGACTCTGTGGTTATACTTGAGGATCTAAATAATGATCATGTTGTGACTCACGTTGAACACACCGAATTTTTGCCTCGTCCAGATGTTGATCTGTTACTTAAAAACCAACAATCCATAGTGGAAGAATGTCGTGTAGTAAATCAGGACTTAAAAAGTAAAAATGCACTGTTAACCAAGGATTTTGAATGTTTAGAAATGCAACTCAACTTTTTCAAAACTCAAGAAAAACGTGAAAAAGGTTTTGAAGCTGCTTTTGCTAAATCTTATCAAAACGAAAAATATTTAGAGCGACAGATGCGTGATCTAGCCGCTTCGAAGAATGCTTTGTTGTCTGAAATAGAACAACTGAAACATTAATATAAAAAGCAAATTAACGCTCTCACCTTGGAAAATCAAAAAGCTAAGGCTGAGTTGTTAACTTGTCAAAAATAGTTCTCTGCATACAAAAAGCATTCAACGAAACGAATAGATGATCATCTTGAAGAAATTATCGGCTTGCAAAACAAACTTAAAGAGTTTAAAAATGTTGTTTACAAACATGGTGAGTCAGTCACAACTATTCAAAAGTTTACTTTAAAACCCAATCCAAATGGATATGGACCGAATCTTGCTGATTACAAACCTAAGCTTTCAACCAAAGCATTCAAACCAAATCCTGAAGTTTCCAGTGCAAAATATAAAATTGATAATTCTGTTATGAGTGTTGTTTAATATCATCGTCAAGAGGAATTAGATGCAGAAGACGAGATTCGATCAAAATTAGAAACTGTTGTTTACAACAAACCTTTTAACTATTCAAAACCGGTCACTTTCGTCACACAAACGGATTCTTCTAACACACCAAGGATTATCATAAAAACGTCAGAGTCTTCTAATGTTAATCCCCAACCAGATTATGCACAAATTTATGGTCCTTTACCTTCCATCAGCGAAGTAAATTCAAAACCTGAAAATCGCAAAATTCTTAGATATTTTGACTTTTTCATGGCTGACCTCAAACTTTTACAACATGAGATAGAATATCATTCTGAAATCAAAGTTCAACACTTTCAATCGCCTCTGGCGCGAGAACAAAGAGACATTTTTCAGAAAAATCTTTTACCAAATGTTAAAAATTTGAAACATTGTGCATTGTCTTGGGAACGGGACTTTCATAAGGAACTTGGATTGATGAAGGTCGTTTTCGAGAAAACAGAAACATCTATTTCTAATACTAAACGTAAAAAGAAAATGTTGAGAAAAGATGTTGATCGACTCTTGAAAGATGTTATCTGTGCTGATATCCATAATGTTGTGTTATTCAATTCTTTGCCACATGCATCTGATTATATCTCTGCTGATACTGTTGATAATGTTGTAACTGTTGAGATACTGGTAATGTGCTTCAGATCGAGTCTTTAAAAGTTGACAACGAACGTCTCTTAAACGAGCTTTCAAATGCAAAACGTCGTCTTCAATGGTGTCAAAAAAATTGTCAAAATCGTGAACTTGCTTTGCAAAAGAAAATCCACCAGTTGCAATCAAACAATTTTAATCCAAAATTTGAGCAACTGGATGATCAAAACGTGTCTTTGAAAAGTCAAATCTCAAAATATGAACAAGAACTTGTAAAAGTTAAACAGGAATATGGTGTCATATTTGATTTACTCAATAAGACTCGTCATGAAGCATCAAATGAACTTGATCATTATCTTGCACACACTAGAGAAGTAATGAATTTTGCTGGTAATATTCGTTCTGAAAATCAAGATTTGATTCACACTATCTTTAAGTTAAGAGAAATGTTAGGAAAGTATGAACAACTTCCGCCAACCATTATTAAGAGAATAGCACCTGTAACACTTAGTAAACGTGAACCCAGAATGCCTACTTCCAAAACACAAGTTGCTAACGTGCTTCCTTCTACTGAAACAGGAATAGTTGCCTCTTTTCCAAACGTCCACACTTCACAGCCTAGGAGCACTACATCGAAGAATAGGAAGTTGCGACCTAAGAAAAGATCAATAAGGAATGCTAAAGTAGAACACCCTAGGACTATGAATAAGACTCACGTTGCTTCCACTATAGATATTGCGTCTTGCAAGTGTAATAGAAATAGTGATGTAACGAATGCTAAACCTTTAAGTACTTTTGATATTCAGTCTGATGCACCTTGTGTTATTTGTCGTAAAAGTATGAATTCTGATTGTCATGACAAATGTGTTGCTAAAGCTATCATCTCTCGTTTACGGAATCCTAAGAATCGGAATACCTCTAGGCCCACTAATCTTTCTAAGTCTGTGCTTGGTAAACCGCCCTCTTTAGATTCTAGGAAGCGCATTGCTGTCCCTCTAGCTCCAGTCTCACCTCCTAAGAATGTAGTACCACCTAGTGCATTCACTAAGACTAAAGCAAATACTAGTTGGAGATGGCAGAAATGGATATATAACACACTAGGATTTAAATAGATTCCTAAAATAATTGATGTGTGTATTTCCACTATAACTGCTTCAGAACCCTCTAACATTTCGGGTTCCACATCTACTTCTATTCCATTTGTGTCGTCTGTGTATTGCAGGTGATACAGATCATTCTCTGGATTGTTGATAGCGGATGTTCCCGACACATGACAGGCAACCTTAAACTGTTATCAAACTTCATTGCAAAGTTCATTGGCACTGTCAGATTCGGGAATGATCACTTCGCAGCTATCATGGGCTACGGAGACTATATCAATGGGAACATTGAAATTAGCAGGGTTTATTATGTGGAAGGCCTCGGTCACAATCTGTTTTCAGTAGGTCAGTTCTGTGATGGAGATTTGGAGGTTGCTTTCAGGGAGAAATCTTGTTTCATTCGTGATCTACAAGGAAACGACCTTATGTCTGGCTCGCGTAATTCAAGTCTCTACACTATCTCTATGCAAGACATGGTTGCTTCATCTCCCATCTGCTTACTTTCAAAGGCAACATCAACAAAATCCTGGCTATGGCACCGTCGTCTCTCACATTTAAACTTTCAAACTATAACCAATCTTGCTTGACACAAACTAGTTGAAGGTCTCCCACGATTCCGGTATTCTAAAGATCACCATTGTTCAGTTTGTGAACAAGGGAAAAGCACTCGTGCTCATTTTCCTTCAAAGGTGGAACACAGCTCTCGGCATGTGCTTCATCTTCTTCACATGGATTTGTGTGGCCCGATGCGCGTGCAAACGATCAATGGCAAATGCTACATCTTAGTAATTGTTGATGAATATTCACGATGGACTTGGGTCTACTTTCTTCGAAGCAAAGACCAAGCTCCACAAATGATCATCACCTTTCTCACGAAAATTCAAGTTCAGCTCCGGAACACCGTCCGCCAAATAAGAACAGACAAAGGAACTGAATTTGTTAACCAAACTCTTCGAGATTTTTATGAGAAAGTGGGAATTGAGCATCAGACATCTATTGCACGTACACCAGAACAAAACGGAGTTGTTGAAAGACGAAACCGAATGTTAGTGGAAGCTGCAAGAACAATGTTAATCAATGCTAAACTTCCAGATTACTTATGGGCAGAAGCTGTATCAACTGCATGCTATACTCAAAATCGTTCAATGATTACTAAACGCCACAACAAAACACCTTTTGAGCTTCTCCATAACCATAAACCGAATCTCAAACACTTTCATGTATTTGGATCCCTTTGCTATCCGAATAATGATCGTGATGATTTTGGAAAGCTCAAAGCCAAAGCTGACATTGGAGTCTTTATTGGATATTGTGAGAATTCTAAAGGTTACCGGATATGGAATCGTCGTACAAAGCAGGTTATGGAAACGATTCATGCTCATTTTGATGAACTTACAGAAATGGCTTCTGAGTATAACAGCTTGGAACCCGGTTACAACCGCTTAAACTTCCCCCAAACCCCGTCATCAGCTGAACAAAGCCCTCAGCTCACTCGTCAACAAATGGAAAGGTTATTTTCTCCACTGTTCAGTGACGATATTTTTGAACGTGCTCCAGGTGTATCCGTTGTTTCCGCTGCTCAACCTGATACTACTCTTATACCTGATACACCTGCTACAACAACTACTGTTGAAGAAGCACCACCAGTTGACTCCACCACAATAGTTGAACAAACCGCTTCCAACAATGATGAACCGGCTGATGATGTTCTTAATGAAGTACCCCCACCTGCAGATTTTGATCCAAATGCGTTCTTTAACCCGTTTGCTAATGAAACTGCTGCACCTGATGTCGCGGAATCATCAATAAACCATTTGAATCCTCAGAATCTGCACAATGTATACCAACATCAACCCTCTACACATCGATGGAAAAAAGACCATCCTCGGGAAAATATTATTGGCAACCCGAATCAACCCGTCGTTACAAGACAACGTCTTCACACAGATGGTGAACATTGCATTTATGCTCTCACTGTCTGCCAATCTGAGCCTAAAAACATTAAAGACGCAATGACAAAAGACAACTGGATTGAATCCATGCAGGAAGAACTCAACCAATTCAAACGTCTTGAAGTATGGGAACTGGTTGAAAGACCAACAGGGGTCTACGTCATTGGTCTTAAATGGATTTGGAAGAACAAATTGGATGCTGAAGGGAACGTAATCAGAAACAAGTCACGTCTGGTGGCTAAGGGTTATCGACAGGAGGAGGGTATTGACTTTGAAGAATCATTTGCTCCGGTTGCTCGTCTTGAGGCTGTTCGGATATTTCTCGCGTTCGCGGCTCATCTGAATATGACGGTCTTTCAAATGGATGTCAAAACTGCGTTTCTAAAAGGACAACTGAAAGAAACGGTTTATGTCAGCCAACCAGAAGGATTCGTTGATCCCGAGTTCCCGAACCATGTCTACAAACTGAACAAAGCTCTGTATGGTCTCAAACAAGCTCCTCGGGCATGGTACGATAAGCTATCATCTTTCCTCATTGCCAATAATTTCACCAAAGGTTCGGTCGACCCTACTCTTTTCATTCAATATCATGGGGCACATATCTTAATTGTTCAAATTTACGTGGATGACATTATTTTTGGGTCTACACATAAAAAGTACTCAATCGCTTTTGCAAAACTAATGAAGAAAAATTTTGAAATGTCCATGATGGGTGAACTTACGTTCTTTCTAGGACTTCAAGTTCATCAATCACCCCGTGGTATTTTCTTGAGTCAGTCCAAATATGCCTTTGAATTGTTAAACAAATTTGGAATGAAAACCTGTGACACTTATGCCACACCAATGACTCATACCAAGAAGCTAGACGCTGATTTACATGGAAAATTAGTCGACCCTACCAAATACCGAAGTATTATTGGGTCTCTCATGTATCTAACAGCTAGCAGACCTGACATTGTCTTTGCCGTTTATCTCTGCTCCCGTTATCAGTCAAGACCAACTGAAACCCACCTCTCTGAGGCTAAAAGAATCCTCCGATACATCAAGGGAACCATTAACTTGGGGATCTGGTATCCGAAGGATTCTGGTTTTGAACTAATCGCTTTTTTAGATGCTGATCACGCAGGATGTTTAGATTCACGGAAAAGTACTTCAGGAGCACTACAATTTCTTGGTGATAAACTGGTGTCCTGGCAATCGAAGAAGCAGGATTGTACATCGCTGTCATCAACCGAAGCAGAATATGTAGCCATGTCGGCGTGTTGTGCTCAAGTCATCTGGATGAGAACACAACTCAAAGACTATGGTTACGTATTTGACAGAATCCCGATGTACTGCGACAATCGGAGTGCCATTGCGATCTCGTGCAACTCAGTTCAGCACTCGAAATCTAAGCACATCGATCTTCGCTATCATTTCATCAAGGACCATGTAGAACAGGGTACAGTTGAATTATACTTCGTGGGTACAGAATACCAATTGGCAGATCTTCTCACCAAAGCCTTGCCTCCCGCTAGGTTTAATGAGTTGGTCCACCTGATTGGTATGCGGTGTTTGACTCAAGAGGAATTGGATGAACTCTTAAAACAGTCTTAAAAACCAGTCAAACACCAAAATCTCTTTTGTAAATAATTTTTCAAAAACAAAATACAAAAATAGAAAATCAGATAAAACAACAAAAATACTCTTCTATCTATATTTCTTCAAACATGGCAAGTACATTTCTTCCGTCAACACTCAAATCTTTCAAAATTCAGTATTTTTTCAATCAAGTGTTGATGGGGAGAAAATAAATTCTTAACTGTTTCAAAATATCATTGTACTTGCATGTTACTTTATCCCGGTTGATTCTTTAATAATGGTGGTCACATTTCTGGTTTCTGACACTCCTCGGACTTAAATCTATAAACTTTCATTATTTCTTAAGTCGAGGGGGAGTGTCGTCAAAGTTATTTCTAAATATTCTTCGTTTGGTAACCAAAATGGAAGTTAAAAGGCTTTGGATGAAAATGGTAAAGGTGGAGGGACTGAAAGTGTCAAAAGTTTAAAGTGTTTTCCAATAAAACTCCCCACCTAACATTAACTCTTCACATTTATTACACAACCTAACTCATCCTACGCTTAAAATTCGTTCAACAAATCCGTGTTTTGGATCATCAATTTGTAAGTTGTTTCATAATCTTAACATGGTTACAAACATTGGTTTTGATTTTTATACGAATCCAACGGTCAAATTTTTGTATATGATTGATTTTGTGTTCTACGCATATGCGTATGAACACATGATCAAGATTGTGTGCTTATGGTTAAAAATACAGTGTCAAAACGTTTTTATAACATCAATGATATCATTTTTATCCTCAAAATGCACCCAGATACACGAATTGATGGATTTTGGAAATTAGGGTTTATGCGTGGGTTTGGGTGTTTTCATATGTGAACATTTTTTGGTAATAAAGATTGTTATAATAGGTTGTTTTAAAGTTGAATTGATCATATTTAAGCCCAGAACTTGCCTAGAAACATAAAAATGAAAGAATTGAAATTTAGGGTTTATGTTCATACGGTTTGGGTATTTTTGATTCATGACATGTTTGATGTTAAAACTTGGATAAAACAACTTTATAGGCTTCCTAGACTTACCATAAAAACTTTGGTGCAAATCCTATGGCTAGATTTCATACGCGTAATTCATGAACTTTAGGGTTTAGTCTTACGCGTAAGATTTTCTACGCGTAAACTGTTTGATAAGTATTCATGCCATGATCTGTTATAGAATGAATGTATGTGCTAAAATTGATGCTATGATGATTTTATTTCAGGTTTGCAACACGTAAAAATCAGAATCAAGGTTGTTAGACATCTACGCATAAGGATCACCTTACGCGTAGCATGTTATGCGTAAGAGAAATCTTACGCGTAGCGTTTACGCGTAAGGTTCTACATAAGGGACTACGCGTATCCTGTGAAGGATATGCGTAAACAGTGACCTCTACGCATAAGGTCTACTCTTACGAGTAAGCCTCACGCGTAAGGTTTTATATGCGCTTACGCGTAAGCTCTACGCATAAGGTCCCCTTTTCCTACGCGTAAGACAAGAACCTACGCATAAGCTTGCGCCTTTACGCCTATAACTCCTGTTTACGCATAAGCTACCATTTCTACGCCTAAACCTTGATCAAACCTTCATTATGAATTGTTACGCGTGCGAACTTGTAAATAAATAAATCATAACATCACGAAACCAATAATGTCACTAATAAGCTTAAATGTGTAATATGTTGTGAAAAATATGAGATAACATAAACTTTAAAACCTAAAGTTAACTAACTCTCAAAGCTTATCACGACGTCATTGGACTATTGAACAAACAAGTGATTTTGGACTCGTAACAATCATTGACATATCTCATTCAAATTATTAGACAATAAAACCATCTGTTGACTAACATAATGTCTTTCGATATGTTGGTTCTTTTGGCTAAATGTATTTCAGATCACGACATGGATGCTCAAATGAATGTGGATGCACCAAATGTACTCACCATTGCTGATATCTTCCCTCATGGCTATCCAATGAAGATTGGAAAGAACAACCTTCGTGTTAACTTTGAAACCCTCACATGTTCAGAATCTTCTTGTCTCATTGTTGTTGATATTCTGAAGAACCATCCTTATCAGAACATGCTCTCTCACTCTGCTACTGTTCCAGAGATCTACATTCAACAGTTTTGGACTACAATGCAAAAGATCAAAGGAAAGAATGCTGTGACGGTGACACTCAATCACAAGCAAATCACCATCACTCCTGCAGATTTAAGAACCGTTCTCCTCATTCCTGACATCATACCAACCGAATACTCTATTGCACCTACTGAAGAGAATGTTCTGCAATTTTTGATTGATACTGGGTATGACGAAGCATCAGGGGTTATTAATAAGCATTCTCATGTGGATCTTAAGAACATTCCTCAGCCTTGGAGAACCCTTTATATCATCATCACAAAATCCGTTTCCGGTCGTGACAGCGGCTATGAGCATCCCAAGCTCGTGGAACTGCAAATCTTTGGGCTCTGATCAACATGAAACACATCGAAGTTGAAGCTCTGATATGGGATGACATGATGACCGTCCTAAAAAAGCTTGGCTCAAAGATTCCTTATATCAGATACACAAAACTGTTGATCCAAAGAGCTCTTGGACTCAATTCTGATATCCCCAAGAGACTCAATGACCCTGACAATCACGACATGTTGTCTGAACCTACACTAACTGTCAGATTCAAGGAATCAACAACGAAGAAACAAGGTGATGTGTTGCCAGATCTCCTTCTCTCAGATGAACTCAAACAACTCTACTCTTATAAAAGATATTTGGTAGCTGTGAAAGAGAACAAAGTTGGTTCTCTCGATGATAAATCTTCTGGTACACCTACAAGGAAAACCAGAAGAGGGAGTGCTGCAAGCACTGAGAGTCAGAGGAAGTTCCCCAAGAGGAATCCTCCACCAAAAAGGACTGTTCCTTCTAAGGAAGTTGTTCCCATTCCCCGTGCCAAAGCCTGAATCGCCAAGAAAGCTAGTGGATGAAAGCTCTGAAGATACACAATCAGACGAAGAGATCTTCTACTCTGAAATTGCAACCGATACTAATCCTTCAGCAGTCAAACCTCCCAGTCCTATAGCTGAACACGGCAAAGGGAAGACTCCAGTGATTGAGCACGAAGAGGAAAGCTCAGAAGAAGAGCCACTGGAAACTGATTACAGGAGGAAGTTCAAATTCGTTAGACTCCAACACGTTGCGAAAGAGTTTGCAAAGGATCAAATGGGTGGCCCCGGAGGGTCAAGTGGTGATGTTCAATCCACACCAATTCCTGATGCGGTTAATCAACCCGATAAGGGAACTGGTGCCACCACTCTTGAGCAACAACAAAAGCGCGTGGAAGATTCTATTGATTATGAATTTGAGGAACCAGACACGGAAAAGACTGAGAAAACAACTGCTGATGATACAAAGATTGATGAAATGGACGATTATGATCGTCTTCTTCTAGACAGTCCCGTCGGTTCTAAGGAGAAAACTTCTAAGCCACCAAAGGACCCGGAGTCTCCTCACATCTCATCATCATCGGATTCATCTTCTCACTCCTCACCACCACCATCAAAAAGAACAACCAGATCCACATCCAGATCAGTGAAGAAGCCAACTGCCTCTTGGATTTCTCAAGCTAAGACACGAATCGTTAAAGCTGTCAAACAGGTCAGAAAGAAAGACGTGCTTTACAAGAAGCTGAATTTTCTTGCTGATCAGGTACAGTACCTTCATGACGAGAATGACGAGATGAAAGTTGAAAGGGAGTATGTCCAGAAGCTCATGAAAGATGATCTTCAAGGGAAAATGGACGAGATGATCAAAGGATACACTCACAAGTACCTTCTTGACATCGTTCCTGGAGTTACTAAGGAGCTGTTCACCAAACAACTCTATCCGAATCTCTTACACCTGGCCAAACAGACTATGAAATCAATTCCAATGCATGTGAACATCAATCCAGTTGATCCCATAATCTTCTCAGAAGCTGAATTGGTTAACCGGCTGGTAGCTCAAATGTCGAAACGATCTGCAACATTTGCCTCCTACGAAGGTAAATTGTTTGAAGCATTGCTGGAATACCAACTAAAATCAGCATGCAGAGAAGAAGCTGAAAGGCCTAAGCGTCCACGAGACGATGAAGATAAGGATCAGGATAAGAATGACGAGCCTAAATACCCGAAGAAGTCTGGTGAATCATCTTATATGCAACCTCCACCCCAACGGACTCCAGCTCAACAAAGGTCTCCTCCTCGCTCTTCTACTGAAAAACCTCAGGATTCTTCTGAGTTACCACCCCAGACTCAGAAAACCGGTGATCACTTTGAGTATACGGGTGGTGACGATGAGGAATTCCATGAGCCCCAACAACAACCCACCTCTCCCGACAAAGTTAAGAAACCAGAATCCTCATCCAGGCCTAAGAAAAAGAAGAAGAAGGCGCCTAAGGCTGACGTCGTATCATGGCTAGATGAAGATGACACCGATGAATACGACTGGTTTTCTACACTTGTTAATTCTACTCCCTACCCACCTGAAGGTCAAGATCTGGAAGACGGTAGTACATTGGAGCATGCTAAGTTCTTGCAAGAGAAATTACGTGTGAAAAAGATGACGAAATCCGAGTTGAAGCGCATCAAGAATGAAGCATTTCAATTGCTCAAAGACAGCTCGGAAAGTTCTATTGAAGTTGAGTATCACCTTGATAATATAGCACGAGCTATGTCTAACAACATGGATTGGCTCAACCCCGAAGCAAACATCGACTTCACCAAACGGGACAACCCTCCATATTACACCGACTGGTCTAAACCTCTACCAACAATTGGCCAACCAGATCAGCTTAGGATTCCATTCCGATATTTCTTCAACAAAGACTTGGAATTTCTTCTACACGGTGGCGATGGTTCAAGGAAATACGCTACATCTCTGACACTTCCATTCCCGGCAGCCATATACTCTAACTGCATAGCCATCGAGGAAAGGGCTAACCACATGTTCTCCAACAATGTGGAAGTATATGACCGGATGCATTGTATGGGATTCACCATTGGCCGGAACGCCGACGAATCTACTACAGAAGCTGCCAGGTTCAGAAGTCTCAACATGAAGTGTTCAGTACTAAAGCAATCGTGGCTATTAAACATGTTGATCTTTCGTCTAAATGGGACTACACTTTCCTCAAGAATATCGTGGTCAAAAGGCAAGACGAAAGGGATTATGCATTCTCTGAAGCAGACTTTGAGAATTTGTCTATCAACGACATTGAAGACATGTACCTTGCCAAAGTACAGGGTCGCATGAGACAATTATCGACTGAAGTGCAACGTGAATACATCAAGTCCTTGCTTATCTTCATTAGAAGAATAGTAATCAAAGAACGTGTAGAAGATCTACAGCTTGCAGTTGAATCATATCAGACCCGTGTCAACTTCACTCCACCACAGCTAGATCTTCCCGACATCAACCAGCTTCCACAATACACCCTCGTCAGCAAACCATTCGGCGTCGTTTATCGCAGTGAACTTCAACGAAATTGCTTGATGGCGTGTAGAGATCTTCACAAATTTGGGGATCACACATTGAAGAAGGTTAGTGATGGCTTGGCTTATCGGTTGAAGGCGATACATGAAGGCATTGGGTCTCCAAAGCGATGGAATTCTCAAGACAGAAGGGATGTGCAGAGAATCATCACCAGGATTGATGAAAGGTTGTATCGACGGGACCAGTTCAGAACTCTGGAGAGCTTTGTAGGTGGTCGTCCCAGGATTGCTCTCGCCGGCTATCAACGCCCTGTTCATATTCCTGGCAAGATTGATGGACTTCTTGGTACCCCTTGAACTGCTTCTATTTCATAATATTTTGGATGTGTGATTTAATTATGACTATAGCTTGTGCACACATATCAGTGTACAACCCGTTCTTGTCAAGAAAGGACCCTGTGGTACGCTTCAGTGCCACAATCCTTATAAAAGGAGCGAAAGCTTCTTACTTTTGAGTAAAACCTATCAAACCTTTTATTTTTCAAAGGTTTTGCTCAAAAGAACAAGTACTTTCCCTTATGATTTTCAAAACCTCAACCGTTTATATCACTTGTTGAGGGGGAGTATTTGACTTATAAACTTTGTTCACAAATTGTTCACTGTGGTCATCTTCCCATAAAACTCAAAATGGTCATATTTATTCTCAACATTTCTTCAAAAATAACATTTATATGCCATTTTTGAGGGGGAGAAAATTATGTGATAAGAAATATGTTGTGATATTGCTATTGAATCATCGTGTGAAAAGACTTAACCCATGAATTGACGGGATCTGAACAGTCATACATTGAAAAGATTTGTCTTCCAAAGACTTATCTAAGTAAATTGTACCTATTCGAGAAGCTCTTGATAGACATGAACTTTGACAGGTTTGACAACCTTTCGAGGTGTTGGAATCACTCCTAAACAGTATTTCAAGTATTTATATTTCATATGTAATAGGTAGCTTTATTATGGCCTTTATGTTTGTTTAAGGTCCAGCTTATGTAGAAGGCCCATAAGCTGAGGCCCAAGCCCACATAAGAAAGGATGGGAACTAGGAGTGTTGCCCTAGGTTCCCTCCTATAAATAATCTTGTAAACCCTCATTTGAGGGTTGGTTGTTCAAGTTACTCTTTCACATACATCTACGCCTAACCCTTCCTCATTTATACGTGTGTGTGTGTTTGGTATTTGTTCAATCGCCTTTATCTCTTTCTTTATAAGCTTGTGTTGTAAAACTAGTGACCTAACAGTGGTATCAATCGCCAAATAGTTGGGTGTACTCGTTTGTTTTTGAAGTTTTGGTTTTGCACAGATTCATTTGCATTTTGCACAACATATTTCTTATCACACAATTTTATCATCATGTCTCAACCACCATACTCTAACTATTTCCCTCACACTTATAATCATCAACAACAACAACAATTAACTCCACAACATCAACAATGGAATCAACAACAAGCCATTTATCAACAACAATTTAATCAGCAACATACTCCACAACTTGGTGCAATTCCACAACCACAAATGGTTCAACCACAACCAAGCCTTCAAGTTTACTCCTTCCCAATCCGCATCTACATACACTTTCTCATTGAACTTGTTGGTTGGGAGTTTACTCCCAAATGTTCTAATAAATATCCTCCCTTGGATCCCGTTGTGAGGATCAAGGGTAGGAAAGAATACACCCGAACCCGGAGTCGAATACCCGGAAGATGTATTCGACCTGGAATTTGTTTGTATTTCCGGTATTATTTCGATGGATAATGTATACTTTATATTTATGAACTTTATGACAAATCCTCACTAAGGTTGTGGAGCTTTCCAACAGTTTGGACAGTTTCAAGTACAGATAGTTCTCGAAGAGCTTATCCATGTTAAATGAATCTATTCAGAAACCTTCTGTTTAGAAAAGTTACATACTGACAAGTCTAGGGCAGTTAAGTACCCAATTCAGAAAAGTGTGCTACTAAGTTATCGTTATAGTGTTGTATAAAGAATAGTGTATTAAAAGAGGGGGAGTTTTTACCGTATATTTACAATAAAAACTTCTTTACAACTCTTATTTA